>CM036224.1:29675728-29718344 GCA_020631735.1 Saccharum officinarum | reverse complement strand
GAGAGCAACCACATCTGGGACCTGACTTTAAACATCTATAACTCAAAAAATACTTGACCAAATACCACCAAATTTTTAACACAAGCTAGATACATGAATTATATACAACTTTTCTATAGAAAGATGCTCAGAAAACATCAATAACATGGGGTAATTTACATTGCCCCAGAACTGTCAAGAAACTAATAATCGCAAGAATAATTATTAACATATGTTGCAAACATATAATTGGACAAAACCAACTTTACCAACATTTCATACATGACTAATGAACAGCAGAAAACATAGTGTCCAATGCTAGATACATTCTTTTAATTCATTTTCTTATTTATTTAGATAATTAGGTGGAATTATGAACACCTACGAAAATACACAATAAATTCTACCAAAATTATAGTGACCTACATATGCTCTCAATAGTCTACTACCCAAATTTCAAGCCATTTGGACAGGTATATCAACCTCTATAAAAAAGACAAATGGATATTGCAACAAATCATGTGAGAGCAAGATACACTAATAACTCACTCATATAGCAACTAAAATTCATGAAATTATTACCACACATCAAACATGGCATGAGTAGCATGCCACAAAAATTTCACTTCATTTGGAGCCCTAAATTTGTAGATATGAAAATAACAAATACAACTAGCAATGAAAACCTAGATGCAAAGATCTATTTTTAGAACTACAACTTTAAACTAAAACATTACATATTATAGATCCACTGCATAGATAATTTCATATGGATTACAAAAAGTCCTCATTTGCTATTTTATGATTTTTCTACTAATTACTACACACTTTCAAAGTTTGGCATAATTTTCTGGAAAAGAAAACCAGAAAAACGAAAAAGGAAAAACAACTATGCAAAGGAGTCCCTGCAGTTCTTCCAAATCAACCCGCAGTACAAAAGTCACTATTCATATGAGTCAGTGGTGTGCAGATGGGCCCCTCCCTTTAGTCCAATTGCCGCGAGAGGTCCTTCTCCTCTTTCAAACAGAGGAGGCGGATGAGGGTTGCCGGTCGGCTGATTTCCGGCCGGTGAGGTCGTCGCCGGCGTCGGGGAAGCGGCGGGGGAGCTTCATGGTGATGGGACATGTCCGTAGGTGCTCATATCGCTGATTGAGGTGGCCCGTGGCCTCTTGGCCACGTGCACGGGCGGCCTAGTGGTGGCCGCGCCGGCGGTTGCGGTGAGCCGGAGGCGAACTACGGTGGAGAAAGGCAGCTCGAGCACCAACATGTCCGCCCGCACCCGTGGGAGCACTCGGACTTGCCGGAGGTGGCCCATGATGCCCAGGCCATGTGCGGTCGCAGCAGGGAAGGCGACACGCGGCGGCGCTGCTCGGCTCTGCCGGCGAGGGTGATGCGCAGGGGCAGCAGCGGCTACGGCCGCATGCGTGGGAGATGGCGGCTCGGCGCCCCACTTTTGAGGGTGCAGGAGGGTGCGTGGAGCAGGAAGGAGCGGCGCGGGGAGCTTTGCTGGGCCGGCGATGGCGACGGCATCTGCGTGGCGCGAGGCCGCGGGCACAGAGCGAGAGAGGGGCGAGCGAGAGACGAGAGCGAGCGCTCGGCTTCTCCACACGATGAGGCAACACGCAGGCGTAGTGAGGGGTGACGATGGAGCATGGACACCACGCGGCAGGGAGGTGGGGGCGCGACGCGAGCATGGCTGCCACGTCGAGAGCACGTGTCGGTGGTTCAGACATTGTGTCGAGTACGTGTCGTGCATTGCTGTGCCGGACTTGGAGACCATTTTGGGCAGCTCGGGGTCCGAATTGGACAATGGGCCAAAACAAAATTGCAGTGCACCTAATGCTCTTCATTTTCTGCTAGGAGACCTAGGTCATTAGGGCAACAAATTAGGAGATAATTAGCATCTAAGTTAGCAATGTCAACACATTACTAACCAATAAGGAAACTCAATTTTGCTGATCAAAATGAGGTCAAATTTAAGCCAACTTTTTGCATGATCTACTACACCACATACACTTCAACTTTTATTTTGGGACGATGTTAAGTTGTTTAACAAAATTTCGAGAACACGGCATGTCAACATGTCAAGGTCAATTAGTGATAAAACAACTTTTTGCTGTTTTGGAAACTCTTATTGAAGGTCCAACTAAGCTCCATTTTGAGTGACACTTGATCCATTGTTTCCATCATGAAAAGTACTACAACTCATATTAAGGAACCTAATTGAGCTACCATATGAAATTGGAAGATAAAATGTCACGAACATGTTGACTTGATGCTACCGATTAGGGACTTAGAATATGCTAAGTGTTGGGAAACAGCCCTAAATTTGACTTGTGGGCCCTTTGTGAGAATGTTCCACACATTTTCATGACTTGACCCTTAAACAAAGTTTGTTCCTTACAAAATTCTCTACAACTTGTAAAAGGGTGCACAGTCACACAAAGCTTCTAGGTCACACTTTTGAAATGGTCAAACAAAAGGGTTCTAGGGTCCATACATGGTCAACCATCACTTAGAAGCACATTTAGCCAAAATGATCAACATAAAAATTGTTCCATTAAGTGTCCTAAGTGTAGTTAAGGTGTTGTAGAGGCCAAACATACCCACCATGCATAGGTTGCACAGAAGTGTAGCCTCGCATGCACTGAAACATAGAAATCACTATAATTGAAATGCTTGTTTCAAGCTTTGTTTCATGTGTTTGCTTCAAGGTACATGCTACACATGTTTCACTAGGTTGTTTCACATGTGTCCAAGATGTGTTGCACATGTTGCATTTGTATGTTGCATAGACACTAGTTCCCATGGGATGTAAGGCATGTTTCAGTTCTAATCCAAACAAGCATGTAACTTATCATTTCATGTGACTTTTTGATTCCAAACTTCATGAAACTTTTCCAGGGATCAATATAGATAGATACTAAGGTGAGACAAATGAAGATATTGCCATAACACCACCCAAGCTTATATCTTGAAAATGTCCTATATGCAAAACAAAGGAGTAACATCCAAGTTTAGATTAGGCTTATCTCCGTAGGTTGGCCTTGACATCGTCATCTCCACTTAATCCATCATGTTTGAGCTCAAACCCACTGCTGAGTGACAAACACCTGGGGTGTTAAATCTCATGCACTAATGCTAACAATGTCTCCAAACGGACCAAAATGAGATTCCACATGACCCAGGTCACCTAGGTGTTCTTTAGGGTGCGTCCAAAACGATTTCTAAGCCTATGGTAAGTTCAGCGCAAATCGTGCTCCAATCTTGCGTCAAGATTAGCACTATCTCCAAATAGAAAAAAAACGAGCATCCACTTGAGCCTCGTCGCCTAGGAGTTCCATCGTGTGCATCCAAAATAATTTCTGAGCTACGTTTGGCGCAAACCGTGCACCTATCTTGCACTGGCACGGACACTGCCTCCAATTGTTTTCAAATGAGATTCCACATGACCAATGTCACTGAGGAGATCCATCGGGTGTGTCCAAATCGATCTCTGGGTCTATGGTACATTAGGTGCAAATCATGCACCTATCAAGATTAGCACTACCTCCAAACAGACAAAAATGAGCATCTACTTGAGCCTCGTCACCTAGGAGTACTATTGGGTTCGTCCAAAAAGATTTTTGATCCTATGGTATGTTCGACAGAAATCGTGCACCTATCTTGCATCAAGATTAGCACTATCTCCAAACAGACCAAAACGAGCATCCACTTGAGCCTCGTCACTTAGGAGTACCATCGGGTGCGTCCAAAATGATTTCTGTGCCTATGGTACGTTTGGCGCAAACCGTGCACCTATCTTGCACTGAAACTACCACTATCTCCAAATGGATTGAAACAAGATTCCACATGACCAATGTCACCTAGGAGATCCATCGGGTGCGTCTAAAATGATTTCTAAGCCTAAGGTACATTCGGCGCAAACCATGCACCTATCTTGTGTCAAGATTAGCACTATCTCCAAACAGACCAAAACAAGCATCCACTTGAGCCTTGTCACCGAGGAGTACAATCGGGTGCATCCAAAACGATTTATGAGCTATATTTGGCGCAAACCGTACACGTAACTTTGCACTAACAATAACAAAGTCTCCAAATGGATTGAAACAAGATTCCAAATGGCCAATGTCGTTGAGGAGATCCATCGGGTCGACCAAAACGATTTCTGAGCCAATGGTACATTCAGCGCAAACCATGCACCTATCTTGCTTTAAGATTAGCACTATCTCCAAACAAACCCAAATGAGCATCCACTTGAGCCTCGTCACCTAGGAGTGCCATCGAGTGCATCCAAAATGATTTCTGAGCCTATGGTACGTTCGACGCAAACCGTGCACCTATTTTACGTCAACATTAGCACTATCTCCAAACAGACCGATACAGCATCCTCTTGAGCCTGTCACCAAGGGGTATGATCGGGTGCGTCCAAAATGATTTCTGAGCCTGTGGTCCGTTTAGCGCAAACCATGCACCTATCATGCACTGATACAAACATTGTCTTCAAACGGACCGAAATAAGATTCCACAAGACCCACATGACCTAGGTGTTCAATCGGGTGTGTCCAAAATGATTTTTGAGCCTGTGGTATGCTAGGCGCAAATCGTGCACCTATCTTGCGTCAAGATTAGCACTATCTCCAAATAGACTGAAACAAATAGGCACTTGAGCCTCGTCACCTAGAACTACCATCTGGTGCGTCCAAAACGATTTCTGAGCTACATTTGGCGCAAACCGTGGACCTATCTTGCACAGACACTAACAGTGTCTCCAAATGGATTGAAACGAGATTCTACATGACCAATGTCACTGTGGAGATCCATCGGGTGCTTTCAAAATGATTTTTGAGTCTGTGGTACATTCGGCGCAAATTGTGCACCTATCTTGCGTCAAGATTAGCACTATCTCTAAATAGACCAAAACGAGCATCCACTTAAGCCTCATCACCTAGGAGTACCATCGGGTGCGTCCAAAATGATTTTCATGCCTATGGTATGTTCGACGCAAACCCTACACCTATCTTGCGTCAAGATTAGCAGTATCTCCAAACAGACCAAAACAAGCATCCACTTGAGCCTCGTCACCTGGGAGTACCATCAGATGTGTCCAAAATGATTTTTGTGCCTATGGTATATTTGGCGCAGACCATGCACCTATCTTGTACTGATAGTACCATTGTCTCCAAATGGATTGAAACGAGAATCGACATGACCAATGTTATAGAGGAGATCCATCGGGTGCATCCAAAACGATTTATGAGCCTATGCTACGTTTGGCACAAACCGCGCACCTATCTTGCGTCAAGATTAGCACTATCTCCAAATAGACTGAAACATTTATCCACTTGAGGCTCGTCACCTAGAAGTACCATCGGGTGCTTCTAAAATGATTTCTGAGCTACGTTTAGTGCAATCTGTGCACCTATCATGCACTGACACTAACAGTGTCTCTAAATGGATTGAAATGAGATTCCACATGACCAATGTCACCAAGGAGATCCATCAGGTGCGTCCAAAACGATTTCTGAGCCTATGGTACGTTCAGCGTAAACCGTGCACCTATCTTGCATGAAGATTAGCACTATCTCCAAACAGACCAAAACAAGCACCGACTTGAGCCTCATCACCGAGGAGTACCATCGGGTGCATCCAAACTAATTTCTAAGCCTATGGCAGATTCAGCGCAAACCGTGCACCTATCTTGTGTCAAGATTAGCACTATCTTCAAACAGACCAAAACGAGCATCCACTTGAGCCTCGCCACCTATGAGTAGCATCGGGTGCGTCCAAACGATTTCTAAGCCTATGGTACGTTCGATACAAACCGTGCACCTAGCTTGCGTTAAGATTAGCACTATCTCCAAACAGACCAAAACGAGCATCCACTTGAGCCTTGACACCTAGGAGTACCATCGGGTGCATCCAAAATGATTTCTGAGCCTATGGTACGTTCGACGCAAGCCGTGCAGCTATCTTGCATCAAGATTAGCACTATGTCCAAATAGAACAAAATGAGCAACGACTTGATCCTTGTCACCTAGGAGTACTATTGGGTGCGTCCAAACCGATTTCTGAGCCTATGGTACATTCAGTGCAAACCGTGCACCAATCTTACATCAAGATTAAAACTATCTCCAAACAGACCAAAACGAGCATCCACTTGAGCCTCGTCACCTAGGAGTACCATCGGGTGCGTCCAATACGATTTCTGAGCCTATGGTACGTTCAATGCAAACCGTGCACCTATCTTGCATCAAGATTAGTACTATCTCCAAACAGAACAAAACTAGCATCCACTTGAGCTCATCACCTAGGAGTACCATCGAGTGCATCCAAAACGATTTTTGTGCCTATGGTACGTTTGGTGCAAACTATGCACCTATCTTGCACTGACACTACCACTGTCTCCAAATGGATTAAAACGGATTACACATGACCAATGTCACATAAGAGATCCATCGGGTGCGTCCAAAATGATTTCTGACCCTATGCTACGTTCAGCGGAATCTGTGCACCTATCTTGCGTCAAGATTAGCAGTATCTACAAATAGACCAAAGCGAGCATCCACTTGAAACTCGTCACCTAGGAGTACCATCGGGTGTGTCCAAAATGATTTCTAAGCCTATGGTACGTTTCGTGCAAACCATGCGCCTATCTTGCACCAATACTAACACTGTCACCAAACGGACCAAAAAAAGATTCCACACGATACACGTCACCTAGGTGTTCTATCGGGTGTGTCCAAAACAATTTTGAGCCTGTGGTACGTTCGGCAGAAACCGTGCACCTATCTTGCGTCAAGATTAGCACTATGTCCAAATAGACTAAAACAAGTAGCCACTCGAGCCTCATCACCTAGAAGTACCATCGAGTGCATCGAAAATGATTTCTGAGCTTTGTTTGGCGCAAACCGTGCACCTATCTTGCACTGACACAAACATTGTCTCCAAATGGATTGAAACGAGATTCCACATGACCAATGTCACTGAGGAGATCCATCGGGTTGTAAGTGCAATCAAGTCTATGTGGGTTTTGGTGTTGATGACCACCGAATTAGAGGACTAATGAGATTTGTGAGATGACAAGCAGGTACTTTAAGAAAGGAGGATGACTTATGACAAGGAGGACACCCCAATTACTTTTGGTGATGGTTTTTGGCTCAAATGAGGTTTGAATTGTTTTTACATTTCAAATTTAAGTATAGGAAAAGCCATACTATCAAGGGGGACTCAATGACTACTATCAAAGTGTGAACTAATTGCTCATATCTTCACCAGCTCATCCTCATACCCTACCATAACAGCCATCGAAACAGTTTGCAAACCTTACTATTATGGGCAGGTCGGCAGTGCCGCCCTTCTAGGCCAGCAGTGCCACCCATAATAACCGTTGGGCCCTAAAGAGATATAAATATCTCTTTGACTGACTCCCAACGTCTCTCTTCTGGCTCCCCAATGTTTAGATCGACCAAAACCTGAACCAAAGCTCTCTCCTTCTTCCTCCATTGTTGCCCACTCCATCTCCTAAGCTAAGCTTTGATTTCTACCGTCAAAACTTGAGAGAAATTGCAACAAACTTCGATTGGAGGCTATATCCAGTGATTTCCAAAGTTTGAGAGCAGTTGGTTCAGGTTTGGTCGGCGTCCTTGAGTTTGTTACTCTTGGAGCTTTGCTCCTAGCTGGCTAGGCGTTGCCCTTGAGCTTTCCAACACTTGTGGCAGCCAAGGGAGGTTTGTAACCATCATCTCATATAGTGGAAACTCTCAAATCGAGGGTTAAGTCTCTTGAGTGGATACCTCAACAACGTGGAGTAGGGACATCCAAACCACGGGATAAATCTTGTGTCTTTGTGTGCTTACTTGGTTTACTTGTTACGTCTTGTTGTTATTGAGGTTGAGCAAGGGTTGGAGCCTGATCTACTTGTGCTACAGGTTCTCCAGTGAGTTACATACTTTTCTGTGATCCCAACACTTCTAGGAACCTGAGAAAATTGGTTGCTAGGCTTATCTTTTGATAGTTTTAGAACTGTGGCCTAACCCACTGCATAAGGCCGGTAGTGTCACCCTCTCAGGCCAGCAGTGCCGCCCTCAGCAGTGTAACCTGCTGTTTTGTGTCGAAGAATTTTTGATAGGCCCATTCACCCTCCTCTGGACCTTCTTGGCTTACCTAGAGATCCTACAAGTGGTATCGGAGCTAGGAGCTTCTATACGCTTCACCGCATGAAGTATGGAAGTTGGAGGAGGTTCCAAGGGTGCTCATGCTGAGCCTAGCGCAGTTGCTATAGTACTAGTTGAAGATGTGAGCAACAACGAGCTTTCCACATCTACAGCGAGTGCTCGCTCCCTCGATGATGTCCACACCATGGAGCTGAGGTAGTGAGACAAAAGAGAGAAAAGAAAGCCGCAAAGGTTGCTCAAAGGGAAGAAAGAAAGAAAAAGAACGCAAGCTTGAAGAGAGCATGAACAAAAAAGCAAAGAAAGCAAATTCGTGAAGCTCGTGAGAAAAGAAGGTTAGCAAGAAATAAGGAAAAGAAGGCCTATGAGGCATCATCTAGTGAGCTATCAAGTAGCTCCGATGATGGTGATGATGATGTCTCGTACCACAGCAATAAAGATGACAACAAGAAGAAGAGCAAGGATGAGGGCAGCAGCAGCAACAAGAAGAAATATGCCGCCATATCCTTTAATTATTCTTATATGACTAACCGTGATCGCAAGTCTTTGATCAACGTACCCGCGGGCAAGTTACCTCATTTCGATGGGACTAACTTTGCCAAGTGGAAGCACTTGATGAGGGCTTATCTTATTGGTCTTCACCCTGGTCTTTGGGAGATTGTTTATAGCGGTGTGCAGCCCCGGAGGATCCTGAACAGCCAACATAAGAGGAGCTAATAGCTGTCCATCTCAACGGCCAAGCCATAAGTATACTTCTTAGTGCCTTGGATGGAAATGAGTACAATAGAGTGATGAATGTTGATGATGCAAAGAAGATTTGGGACACTTTGCACCTTGCACATGAGGGAGTTGACAAGGTTAGAAAAGCAAAGATTGATTTGTTGATGGCCAAGCTCAATCGGTTCGTGATTGTTGAAGGTGAAGGGCCACAGGAAATGTTTGATAGATTGATGGTCCTAGTTGGAAAGATTAGAGGCTATGGTGATGATGAGCTTGATGACCACAAAGTAGTGAAGATCATGTTGGAAGCATATTCACCAAGGGATGAGACCGTAGTCACTCTAATTAGAGACAAGAAGAAGTTTGAGCACTTCACTCCAAATGATGTGCTTGGAAGATTGTTGACCTTTGATACGCAAAGAGAAGAAGCAAATGAGAGGAGAAGGCTTGGTGAATTGCAAGCCAAGCTTGATGGCATGAAAATCGAAGATGTAGCACTCAAAGCCAACAAGCCAAGCAAGCCATCCACCTCCAACAAGAACAAGGGCAGAAAGAAACCATCAACAAGCAAGCGAAAAAAAGTCAAGCAAGTGCAAGAATTTGAAAGTACAACATCATCTTCAAGTGAAGATGAAAGTGATGGTGCTGATTACAAGAAGATCAAGGACATTGCTCTCTTTATGAGAAAGTACAAGAAAGGTTTGAGAAAGGAAGGTTACAAAGTGACCAAGAGCAAGTTCCCAAACAAGAAGAAGAGAACATGTTTCAATTGTGGGAGCACCGAACACTTTGTTGCAAATTGCCCCCATGAGAAGCATGACAACAACAAGAGGGACAAGAAAGAGAGCAAGTATGAGAACAAGAAAGAGAGAAGGCATGATCACAAGAAAGGCAAAAGGCAAATGGGAGAGGCTCACATTGGACATGAGTGGGATTCAACTAAAGAAAGTTCAAGTGATGAAGATGACAAGATTACAACCGTAGCCATTCATGCATCATCTTCACCACCGAGGCTCTTCAACAACATGTCCGATGTTGATGACTACTTCTCCCCCCACATTTGTCTCATGGCAAAGGGTGGGAAGGTAAAATCCAAATCCAAGTCTCCTCCACCTCCTAGTGACATCTCTTGTAGTGATCTTAGTGATAGCTCTAGTGATGATGAGTCTAGTGATGAAGAGATTAATAACATAACTAAAAGATTGGACCCTCAAACCAAACTCTTTATCACTAAACTAATGGGGGAATTAGAGAGTGTTCAAGCCGAGCTAGCAACAAGAGATGATGATCTCATTGCACAAGAAAAGCTTTATATTGCTAGCAAAGAAGCTTTTGCATTAGAGAAAAGTGAGTTGGTCTCTTTGCGCAAGGCCTTGGCCAAAGAGCAAGAAGAACATGTTCTCACAAAGATGGCACATATTTCACTCAATGACAAGTATTGTGTCTTAGATGAAAAGCACAAGCAACTTGAGTTGCAATATAGCACTCTTTGGGAGAGCACCTCACATCTCTCAAGTGCAAAGAACTCCTCTAATCCCTCCACTAGTGAAGGTTGTGGAAAATGTTATAATCTTAATACGAATGTTTACTCCACTAACCTTGCGAACATGGAAGCTATGAGAAGGAGATTGTTAGGCTCAATGGCATCTTAGGTACAAGGTGCATGGAGGATGTGAAAATAGCAAGTGGCAAAGAGGATCAACCAAAGAGGCCACTATATAAGGTTGGAAGACATCCTCACATCAAGGATGGACTCGGGCACACTAAAGGTGGTAAAACCAATGGTAGAAAAGTGATCAATGGTTATGAATGTGTCTAGTTCATGAGCAATGGCAGGGTAGGTATAGATAGACCTACACAGATGGCGACACACAAGCAGCCCCGAGCAGCACAGCCAGCCTAGGGCGGCAGTGCCACCCCCCATAGAAAAGGGAAGGTCACCTCCACTGCCACTGCTCATGACAAGCCCATGAAGAAGGTGTACCAGCAGAAGGTGGAGCCCCAGAAGCAAAAGAAATCCATTTGGGGCAATCCAAACAAGTATTCTTATCAACCAAATCCCTATGCACCTCGGCAAAGCTTGAGTTCTTGCTTTGTATTGAAGGACAATAGCAAGGGGGAGGTGTTTGCCAAATATGTTGGCAGTGGCAAAAATGTTTATCTTAACACCTCTATTTGGGTTCCTAAGATACTTGTGACTAACATGCAAGACCCCAAAAACATTTAGGGACCTAAATCAAGGAACAAATTCTTTTGCAGGCATACTCCTCCGGTGGGTCAAGTTGGGTGCTTGACAGCGGATGCACAAATCATATGACCGGAGCGAAGAGTATGTTCCAATCATACACCCCAAATCTAGACATCAATGAAAGCATCTTCTTTGGTGATAATTCAAAAGGGGACATGATTGGTATTGGTAAAATTGCTATAACCCTTGATCATTCAATTTCAAATGTATTACATGTTGTTCATTGGGATATAATTTGTTATCCATTTCACAAATATGTGAGATGGGTTACAATTGTCTCTCTACGGAAAAGGGTGTGGAAGTCTATAGAAGGGAGGATTCCTCTATTGCATTTACCGGTCTCTTAAAGAACAAGCTTTACCTAGTGGACTTCAACAAAGAGAAGGCTAATCTTGAGACTTGTTTAGTGGCAAAATCTAGCATGGGTTGGCTATGGCACCGTCGGCTAGCACATGTTCGGATGAGGAACTTGGCCAAACTTCTAAAAGACAACCACATCCTTGGACTAACAGATGTTCACTTTGAGAAAGATAGGATATGTGGTGCGTGTCAAGCCGGAAAACAAGTTGGCATACCTCACCCACCAAAGAGTATCATGACCACCACTCAACCATTGGAGCTCATTCGCAGGATCTCTTTGGACCAGTCGCCTACCTAAGCATTGGGGGTAACAAATATGGTTTTGTTATTGTTGATGATTATTCCCATTTCACTTTGGTATTTTTCTTGTTTGATAAGTGCCAAGTTAAGGACAAAGTGAAGACATTTGTTAGAAGGGCTCAAAAGGAATTCGATCTTCCCATCAAGAAGATAAGGAGTGACAATGGGAGCGATTCAAGAACACTCAAGTTGAGGAGTTTCTTGATGAAGAGGGCATCAAGCATGAGTTTTCAACTCCATACACCCCTCAACAAAAATGGTGTAGTAGAGAGGAAGAATAGGACCCTCATTTATATGTCAAGGACAATGCTTGATGAGTACAAGACACCAGATATCTTTTGGTGTGAAGCTATCAACACCGCTTGTCATGCCATCAACCGTCTTTACCTACACAAGAAATTGAAGAAGACTTCATATGAGCTTCTAACCGGTAACAAACCAAAGGTGTCTTACTTTAGAGTGTTTGGGTGCAAGTGTTTGATACTTAACAAGAGACCCAAAACCTCTAAGTTTGCATCTAAAGTTGATGAAGGTTTTCTTCTTGGTTATGGATCAAATGAGCATGTCTATCGTATTTTCAACAAAACCTATGGTAGAGTTGAAATAGCGGTAGACATGACATTTGATGAATCTAATGGCTCTCAAGTAGAGCAAATTGATGCAAGTTTTGTAGGAAAGGAGGATCCACCTCGTGAGGTAATCAAGCAAATGTCTACCGATGATGTTAGGCCAATTGAAGATCAAGCCATAGAAGAGGACTCCCAGGCTATTGCTGCACCATTTTCCGCAGACGTACTTGATGTAGATGTGCAGCACACGCCTGCTGGACAGAAAGCAAGGCGGTACTACCATCCCTCCCACCTTAGCAGCAGTCTAGTCTACACCACTGAAAGGGTTGAACCTAGAGCCTATCTTTGAACAAGATGAAGATGGAGGTTCAAAAGATGATGTTCAAGCTATTGATCACCCAAGACTCAAGAAAATCATTCAAAGAGACCATCCCACCGACAACATATTAGGAAGTCTTCGGAAGGGAGTATTGACACACTCTCATTTAGAAAATTTTTGTCAATACTTCTCTTTTGTTTCCTCTATTGAACCAGCAAAGGTGGAGAAGGCTCTTGAAGATAAACATTGGGTGATGGCTATGCAAGAAGAGTTGAACAACTTCAAAAGAAGCCAAGTGTGGACCTTGGTGGAGAGGCCCAATACTAATGTCATTGGTACCAAGTGGGTCTTTTGAAGCAAGCAAGATGAGAATGGAGTGGTGACAAGGAACAAGGCAAGATGGTTGCTCAAGGTTTCACTCAAGTAGAGGGTTTGGACTTTGATGAGACATATGCACCGGTGGCAAGACTTGAAGCAATCCGAATGCTTCTAGCCTTTGCTGCCCATCATGACTTCAAGTTGTACCAAATGGGTGTCAAGAGTGCATTCCTCAATAGCCCTATCCAAGAGCTTAGTTATGTGGAGCAACCACCGGGTTTTAAAGATCCCAAGTTCCCAAACCATGTCTACAAACTCCAAAAGGCGCTCTATGGGCTTAAGCAAGATCCAAGAGCATGGTATGAATGCCTTAAGGACTTCTTGCTCAAACAAGGCTTTGAAATAGGCAAAGCTGACCCTACTCTTTTTACTCACAAAGTTAAAAATGATATATTTGTGTGCCAAATATATGTTGATGACATAATATTTGGTAGTACTAACCATGTGTATTGTGAGGAGTTTAGTAGGGTGATGACAAAGAGATTTGAGATGTCCATGATGGGTGAATTGAAGTTCTTCCTCGGTTTTCAAATCAAGCAATTGAAGGAAGGGACTTTCATTAGTCAAACCAAGTATACACTTCACATGCTCAAGAAGTTTGACATGGCAAACACCAAGCCCATCAACACTCCCATGCCATCCAATGGACATCTTGATCTTAATGACAAAGGGAAAGCCATCGATCCAAAGGTATATAGTTCCATGATCGGCTCTCTACTTTATTTGTGCGCATCTAGGCCCGATATTATGCTTAGTGTGTGCATGTGTGCTAGATTTCAAGCTAATCTAAAAGAATGTCACTTAGTGGTTGTTAAGAGAATCTTGTGTTATTTAGTACACACTCCTAGCCTTGGTTTGTGGTATCCTAAGGGCTCCAAGTTCAATCTACTTGGCTATTCGGACTCTGATTATGCCGGTTGTAAAGTAGATAGAAAAAGCACTTCGGGGATGTGTCAATTCCTTGGATGGTCCCTAGTGTCTTGGAGTTCTAAGAAGAAAAATTGTGTAGCCCTTTCCACCATTGAGGCCGAGTATATCATAGCCGGTGCATGTTGTGCTCAATTACTTTGGATGAAGCAAACCCTTCATGATTTTGGATGTCACTTCACCAAAATCCCATTATTGTGTGACAATGAAAGTGCTATAAAGCTTGCAAACAATCTTGTAAGCCACTCAAGAACTAAGCACATTGACGTCCGACATCACTTCTTGAGAGACCATGAAGCCAAAGGAGATATCAAAATTCACCATGTGAGCACCAAAAAGCAACTAGCCGATATCTTCACTAAGCCTCTTGATGAGTCAAGGTTTTGTGGTTTGCGTAGTGAGCTAAATATACTTGATTCTCGTAACGTGGTTTGAAATGCAGCACACAAATGTTTGATCAACTAGTATGATCAAGGAAAAATTTGTGAACTTTAATTTTGTGTTTCAAAAGGCTCAAAAATCATTTTGGACACACCAAATAGAACACATAGGTGACGTGGGTCATGTGGAATCTCATTTCGGTCTGTGTTAGAGATAGTGTTAGTATCGGTGCAAGATAGGTGCACGGTTTGCGCCAAACATACCATAGCCTCAGAAATCATTTTGAACGCACCCGATGGTACTCCTAGGTGACGAGGTTCAAGTGGATGCTCGTTTCGGTCTGTTTGGAGATAGTGCTACTCTTAACGCAAGATAGGTGCACGGTTTGCGCTAAATGTATCACAGGCTCGAAAATCGCTTTGGACACACCCGATAGAACAGCTAGGCGACCTGGGTCATGTGGAATCTCATTTCGCTCTGTTTGAAGAGTCTTAGTATTGGAGCAAGATAGGTGCACCGCTTGCATCGAGCGTACCATAGGCATGAAAATCATTTTGGATACACCCGATAGAACACCTAGGTGATGTGGGTCATGTGGAATCTCATTTTGGTCCGTTTAGAGACAGTGTTACTATTGGTGTAAGATAGGTGCACGATTTGCGCCAAACATACCGTAGGGTCAGAAATCGTTTTGAACGCACCCGATGGTACCCCTAGGTGATGAGGCTCGAGTGGATGCTCATTTCAGTCCGTTTGGAGATAGTGCTAATCTTGATGCAAGATTGGTTCATGGTTTTACGCTGAACATACCACAGGCTCAAAAATCATTTTGGACACACCCGATAGAACACCTAGGTGACGTGGGTCATGTGGAATCTCATTTCGGCCTGCTTAGAGACAGTGTTAGTATTGGTGCAAGATAGGTGCACGGTTTGAGCCAAAACTACCATAGCCTCAGAAATCATTTTTAACGCACCCGATGGTACTCCTAGGTGACGAGGCTCAAGTGGAGCTTGTTTTGGTCTGTTTGGAGATAGTGCTATTATTAACGCAAGATAGGTGCACGATATGCACTGGACGTACCACAGGCTCGAAAATCGCATTGGACACACCCGATAGAACATCTAGGTGACTTGGGTCATGTGGAATATCATTTCGATCCATTTGGAGAGTGTAACAGAACCGACCAAATTATAAGAGCACAAGTACAAAAACAAGCACCGAAGCGCTCAAATTTTCGAACTTGAGCCCATATAATCCCGGTAGTCAATCGAAACCACGAAGGATTTCAAACCAACTTGCTTACAACCAGGATCGCATCATTCAACATACAACATCATACGTTACATTTCACAAGTAGTTCTGAAATAAGTTTACACAAACGGAGTCGCAATTATTACAAACCAAGTTTATAAAAGTAGCGGAAGCAAACGCACACCAGATGTTTAACTACTGCCAGTTTTGTTGATCAACATCCCATAAAAGCATCAGGAAAGTACATAAAAGATGATCACGCCCAAGTGATCTAGTCTTCTTCACCCGCAGGGTGGAGACAAGTTTTGCAGAAGCCTTGATAGAGCATATCATCTGCAACAGGAGGGAATAAACCCTGAGTACTGGAATGTACTCAGCTAGACTTACCCGTCGAAAACCAGAAATAAGATGACACCACGGATTATGCAAGGCTTACACAAGAGGCTAGCTGACATAACATTTTGCATAAAGGCATAAGTAATTGAAACTCTTATAGCCTGTACTAGCAGTTATTTTTAGCATTTACCTGTCATCTATCTTAGCACCTGTACTAAACATGCACTTGATTATAATCAAACAATTATCATCATTATATCCAATGCAGGTATGAATTGTGGCAACATTGTATCATTCCCTTAACCACCGGTTCATTTAATGAGATCTACGTTGCCGCTGCTCAAGTCAAGTGCTCACTAACCGGGAGCGACGGCGATTCGAATCGAATTCCTATCCAGCTGGAGGGGTATTTCTAACACTCACCGTGCAGACCCCTGCCAGGGTCGCACAGGCCACCGTTTCATATGATTCAGGAATCGCGGGTCCGAATAATGTCGCGACCCCAAGGGCGACACTCTGCCAGGTGATAGGGACTCTAACCCCTCCTTGGTCTCATGCCAATGTCCCCAAGCACATCCTTTCTCTCCTCCAAGAAGCAACCTACCATTCGATTCCCGGCCTGAACCACATTACTCGGCTTCGCGGTCGGAACGACTTATCCGGCCAACTAAGTGTTAGACTGCGTTCAACATGACTCAAGGACGTACAGCGAATCGGTCCTTAAACGACTCAGACGGGCATAGCTCCACACCCAAGACGTGAAGTGTCTTGCGGCTGTACTATCGAACTCCCGCCCGGTCTCAATTTCATTTTTAAGCATGGTTCCATCCACGATAGCCATAAAGCCACTCGTGACTCCTTCCTACACCTCGCGGATGATCGGAAATCACCCGACTTCTACCGTACTAAGCAGGGCTAAGCATTGACATGTGCCTAAACCTAATATAGGATTAAGTACGATATCTGGACAAGGACAGGTATAATGCAACAAGTGTTTTCATATAACTCCTACAACTTAATGCAGTAAACAATTAAAAGTACTCAAGATTAATTTAAAAATCAGTAGGTTCAGCATGCACCGGGGCTTGCCTTTCAGAAAGGACGAAGGCCGGTGGTCAGGACACTCGGGTAGATCTTCGGCAGGAGCTTCGTCGTCGGCTGGTTCCTCTAGCTGCTCCGGCTGGTCCTGGATTTCCTCCGGAATCACCGGCTCGAACTCGAGGAGAGTTACCCCCTCCGGTACACCTATTGCATGAATGCACAATAAATATCATAGATGCATAAAGGTGCAACATGCTCGGGATGAAATGCATTTCAGAAATAAAAACAATAATCTAATCAAGTTACTTTATTAGTACGTGCAAATCTCTTCTCCGGTGGAGAAGTACTTACCTAAGCTACTCAACCTAAGATACAGCTGTTCTTCTTCGGTTAAGGCCCTAACACCTAACAACACAAGAGTAATATTACTTAGGTTACCACAGTAAGTTATTCTGGACAGCAGCTCAAAGATTCTAACATAACTGGAGAATCCCAACTCCAAAAGATATAATCTAAGACAATCTGGAAAGCTTATGAAATGCTCTACAAATCATTTTCAGACCTCAACCCTTAATTCCTAAGTTTTCCATTTCGAATTCCTCAAGTTCCAGAATCTGTCCTCTCTAAACAGAGAGCAGTCAATTCTGGACCGTCACTTAAAACAGCAACAACTCCCAAACTACTAAGCCAAATGTTCCCAAATTTTGACACAAGCTAATTTATCAATTTTACTATAACTTTGGTATTTACAAGTTTTCCAGCAACCACCTTTATCCAAAGTCAAACCTAGAAATACTATCAGCTGTCCAGAAAACCTAAAATTGCAAAGATTAAATATTTATTGATGTGGCAAACATTCTCTAAGACCAAACTAATACTACAAGTTCACAAAGGTCACAAAAACACCAGAAAGTAAGGTGTGCCCACCTAGAATATTTATTTAAACTCATTTCTTAATTTACTTAAGTAATTAAGTGGAATTTCAAACATGTATGTAACCTGCTCCTAAACTTCTACAAAAATTACAGGAGACTCTCTGACCCAAAAAGAAGCTACTGTAAAAATTTGAACTAAATTTATTCACAGGAACTTCCTACACTAAATTCCCAAGCCAAAAAGGCTGATTTTTGTATAAATAACCAAGCACAGTAAAAAGTGTCAAACAACAGATTTCTTAATTTTCTTAGACACTCCAGGGTACCAAGACATTCTCCAAAAATTTATAAGAACATTGCACATGTAGAAAAATTACTAAAATTCATTTAAGTATTTCTTAGAATCACAAGATAGCTTGATAACTTGAAAAGTACTTAAGCACTACTAACCAAATTTTTACCAAAGCTAGAGCAAGTATAAATTAGCCTACTCACCAAATTTCATAATTTTTGGAACAATGAAACTCAAGATATAATTTAAACAAATTTACATGTGATTTAAAACACATTTCAAGGACCTATTTAAATATCCTAGAAAACAAACATCACATATCCAATTTATATTTTTCTAAAATACTACACATCCTGTAGATCCCAACAAAATTTATCTCATAATTTTTGGGCAAGTAAAACCCTAGATCTACATTTTCCAAACTTAACCAAAATTCTGTAGCAAAAATAAATAAAAATGAAAAAGATCTCATTTTATACTAGGCCGGCCCGGGAAAGGATGCGGCCCACGGCGCGCGCGCGCGGCCCGCTCGGGCTCCCGCCCACGCGCGGCACCGACAAGTGGGTCCCCGCGGTCAGTGACAGAGGGCAGAGGGGCGGCGAACCGCGAGCTCCGGCGAGCTCAAGCTCGTCGGAGGGGAGCTCGCTCGGGAAACCAAGCACACCCTCGCGTTCTCCGTCACAAGGTGCTTCGATTCGTGCAAGAAGGACGGCTTGGGTTGGAGTGGGAGGGGCTCGCCACCGCGAGCGGCGGCCGGTGAGGGTCGGGTGGCGGTGTACCGCCGCCGGTGAGGCCGCACGGTCCCAGCTAAGCTCGGTACGAGCTTCACTGCAGTTAGGCGGAGCTATTGAGGTAGGAAGGGAAGACGGAGAGAGGCCCGAGCTACCCCGGCCACGGTGAGCCTCCATGGCGGAGCTCCGGTGGCCTCTCGGGAATGGCGGAGGTAACAATGGGTTTCACCTTGAGTTCAATCAAGGCCGTCGGTGGGTCGAGGAGGTGTAGGGTGGTGAGGCGGAGGAATTGGCGTGATTTGGTGGCCGGTGATGCAGTGGAACACGCGCGCGAGCTCGCCGGAGGTGGAGCGGCAATGGCGGCTCGGTTCTGGCGTTTTGAAACCGGAAGAGGGAGGGGAAAGGAATGGAGGCCGCCTCGACGCGTCGTGGCAGTCTTGAAGGCACCGTGGTCTGGCCGGTGGGGCCAGGGCCAGCGTACGGGCGCCACCGCGTCTCCACGCGTCGGCGAGGCCCTGTGACCGGTCGGCCACTCCCCCTTCACTGACGAACTAAACGAGGCGAACGGTGCCATCGAGCTCGACTGACAGAGGGATTTCATCGCCTCATAGATCGTGATCGAGGCTGATTCGGTGAGAGCCGTAGTTAACAAAAGTGTAGAGCTACGTGAGGGCTTCAACATTGCCAATAGGGTCGTGAGCCAATTCGGCTTGGTTAGTGAGATACAACGCTCCAAAGTGAGGCACACGAAATCTGAACTGAGTTTCAGTTATTTTCTCCCGACTGAAACTCGATTTTCGAAGCACGCTAACTCATAAACCGTTGGGAACCAGGCTTGGGTGATGTGGACAATGTTGTAGAGCTACATGAGGGCTCCAACTTTGTCAATTGGCTCAAGGACTGGTTTGGCCTGGTTTGTGAGTTATAAGGTGTCAAAGTGGGGTACAATGAAACTGAAAAGTCCAAATTTCCAGACTTAGAATTTTTTTCTAAGTGTTGATCACCACTCAAGCTGACTTGTGGGCCATTTTTGAGCATGTTCTGGTCATTTTCATGAGATGGCCATATTAGAACTTTTGTTCCTTATAAAATTCTCTACAACTTTGCTTAAGGTTGCTTCCCCATGCAAGATTTCTAAGCTAGACTTTTTAATTGGTCAAACCAGAGCATCCTAGGATCAAAAGGGTGGTCAACCACCTCTTGGAGGGCACTTTAGTAATTTTGGCCAACATGAACCTTGCTCCAAGAGTTACCCTAAGTATAACTAAGGTGTTGTAGGACATAATTGGCCACTCTACCTTTTTGTCACACCAACTATCACGTATCACATGATGTGAGCCAAATAAAATTTCTAAAACAATCACAGTTGTTGCATCACATAAAATAATATGCATGATGCATGCTTATGCTTATGCAAATGCAATGCAAATAAGGAGCTAAACACTTGAGGTGTTACAGCCCTCCCCCATTATAAAAATCTCGTCCCGAGATTTGGAAAGCGTACCATTTTTCATAGAATTCCTTATAACCATCCTGCAAATAGTCCTCCCGTTCCCATGTAGCGTCACTTTCACTACCCTGATTACTCCACATTACTTTATACCACTTAACCACTCTGCTTCTAGTCACTCGTTCCTGAGTATCGATCACTCGGACTGGCTTTTCTTCGTAAGTTAGATCGGATTCCGGCCTAATATCTCCTAACAGAACTCTTTCCTCAGGAACTCGAAGACACTTTTTGAGCTGAGATACATGGAAGACGTTGAATATGGCACTCATTTCTGGAGGTAACTGGATTTTATATGCAACAGCTCCACTCTTGCCTATGATCTGGAAAGGACCCACCTATCTTGGCGCAAGTTTCCGCTTAACACCAAAACGTTGGACACTTTTCATTGGAGAAACTTTTAGATACACGAAGTCTCCAACTTCAAACTCGAGTGGTTTTCTACGACGATCAGCATAACTTTTCTGTCTAGCTTGGGCTGCAGCCATATGTTTTTGGATGGTACGGACTTGTTCCTCAGCTTCATGAACAAAATCAATACCATAATACCTCCTTTCACCAGCTTCTACCTAGTTTAGTGGAGTTCTACACTTACGACCGTACAAAGCTTCGAATGGAGCCATCTTAATACTCTCTTGATAACTATTATTGTACGAAAACTCAGCTAGAGGTAACCATTTTTCCCAAGAACCCTTGGATGATATTACACATGCCCGCAATAGATCTTCCAAGATTTGGTTAACCCGTTCCATCTGACCAGACGTCTGGGGGTGATAAGCAGAGCTTCTCACTAACTTGGTTCCCAGAAGGTGATGCAAGTGCTCCCAAAAGCGAGCAGTGAACTGAGAACCACGGTCAGATATGATAGTACGAGGTATCCCATGGAGCCGGACTATCTGATTGAAGTACAACTCAGCATAGTCAGTGGGACGATAGTCCACTCTAACTAGAATGAAGTGAGCTGACTTGGTTAAGCGGTCCACAATTACCCAGATAGAGTTATGATTTTTGACAGTAGGAGGAAGTTCGACAATGAAATCCATACTTATCTCTTCCCATTTCCAACCTAGGATAGAAAGTGGTTGCAGTAACCCAGCTTTCATGTGTACCGCTTTAACTCTACAACAGGTGTCACATCTAGCAACATATGCCGCTATCTCTTTCCGCATCTTGGTCCACCAATAAAGTGGTTTCAAATCATAATACATCTTATTGCTGCCAGGATGGATGGACAACTTAGAGGAGTGTGCTTCAGACATAATATCATTTCTAAGCTCTCGGTCCTTAGGCACGACTAATCTATCCTTGAACCATAGTACACCCTCTTCATCTACCCTGAACTGTGTAGTTTCTTGCTCTTTCATCTTACGCTTGATGTGAAATATACCAGTGTCAGTCTTTTGGAGCTCAATAATTCTGTTTTGAGAGTACAACTGACAGTGATGTTGTACAAGACCGCTGGATGTAGAAGGCGAGATCGATGAAAATCAGTTTCAACTAGGGAATGGCAATGAGACTTACGGCTTAAAGCATCCGCAACCACATTTGCCTTGCCAGGATGATAGTGCACTTGAAGGTTATAATCCTTAATCAACTCGAGCCATCTTCGTTGACGCATATTTAACTCGGGTTGGGTGAAGATGTATTTGAGACTTTTGTGGTCTGTGAAGATATTGCAAACATTGCCCAGCAGATAGTGCCGCCAGGCTTTCAAAGCATGAACAACCGCGGCGAGTTCTAAGTCATGTGTTGGATAATTCACCTCATGTTTCCGAAGTTGTCGAGAGGTATATGCAATTACTCGGCCTTCCTGCATCAGAACACCTCCCAAACCTATGCCTGAGGCATCACAATAAACATCAAATGGTTTCTCGATATCCGGTTGTGCCAAAACCGGAGCTGAGGTTAGGAGGGTTCGCAGTTGGTGAAAAGCCGCATCACACTCAGGAGTCCAGACAAACCTGGTGTCTTTTTGTAGTAACCGAGTCATTGGCTTGGCTATTTTGGAGAAATCCGGGATGAAGCGACGATAATAGCCAGCCAAACCAAGAAAACTCCGGACCTCGTGAACCGAGATAGGAGCCTTCCAGTTCAGTACTTCCTGTACCTTGGCGGGGTCCACCATAATTCCTCCATCGGACAACACATGCCCAAGGAAAGGTACTTCACGAAGCCAGAATTCGCACTTACTGAACTTTGCATATAGTTGATGTTCACGCAGTCTTGTGAGGACTATACGCAGATGTTCAACGTGACCCTCCTCATTCACAGAATATACCAGGATGTCATCAATAAATACCACCACAAACTTGTCCAATTCAGGCATAAACACCGAATTCATCAAGTACATGAAGTGTGCGGGGGCATTTGTCAAGCCGAAAGACATAACAAGATACTCATAAAGACCGTATCTGGTAGAAAAGGCTGTCTTTGGAACATCTTCCGGGCGGATTTTAATTTGATGGTAGCCAGATCTTAGATCGATCTTGGAGAAAACTTTAGCTTTAGACAACTGATCGAACAAGATGTCGATACGTGGTAGAGGGTACTTATTTTTGACAGTGACTGCATTGAGAGGTCTATAATCTACGCACATCCGCAACGACTGATCCTTCTTCTTTACAAAGATAGCAGGACATCCCCACGGAGACGAACTAGGACGAATCAACCCCTTCTTCAAAAGTTCATTCAATTGCACCTTAAGTTCAGCGAGTTCATTTGGAGGCATCCTATAGGGTCTCCTAGAGATGGGAGCCGTGCCAGGCAACAACTCAATTTTAAATTCCACATCCCGATCCGGAGGGAGCCCCGGCAAATCATCGGGAAAAACGTCCGGAAACTCATTTACTACTGGAATTTCGGCCAACGCCTTTGCTTGCACAGCATGAACTTCCCCAGACAAATCAACTTTTCTGGGAAGTTGTACCAGAAAACCCTTTTGATCTGTAGGATCTCTGAGCATAACTACCCGAGTGGATGTATCAATGAGTACCCCATTCTGACTCATCCAATTCATGCCCAAGATAACATCTATGCCTAAGCCCGGCAAAACCACTAAGGCAAGCGAGTACTTTCGCCCTTCTATCTCAAGCTCAAGATTTCCCACTACTTTATTTGTGGAAATATTCCCACTTGCTGCGCTAATACAATAACCCCCACCTTCAACAGTATGCAATTTGTGTGCAAACTCTGATGCAAACTTAGGACTGATAAAGGAATGCGAAGCACCCGAATCAAAAAGTACCACTGCAGGATGTTGGTCAACTAGGAACTTACCAGCAGTGACAACCTCACCAGATGGAATTTCCTCAATACTGTTATAATGAGCGTGCCCTTGACGGCCACCTTGGTTGACATTCTTCTTGGGGTAAGGACAGTTCCTGGACCAATGGCCTGGCTTGTTGCAGTTCCAGCAAGGCATGTTGCTAGGAGGGACACTGGAGCTGCCTTGGCCCGAATTACTCTTTGGCAGAGCCACTGTATATGCCTTACGAAACCCAGTCTTCACTGGCGCCTTCTTTTGTGGAGGACGGAACTTAGCATTTGTGGCAGGAGGGCGAGGAGGAGCCCTCGGGCAGCTGGAGCTCGAGACTGTGAAGCACTCGCCTCAATGGCCCTTTTGCGGCTCTTAGAGGCAGAATAGATAGCATTGTTGTTCTCTTGAGTCAGAGCATCACTGATAAATTCATTGAAAGTAGTGCACTTGCTAGTGCCCATAGTCTTCATCAGCTTTGGGCCGAGGCCTCTTTTAAAGCTAGCAATTTTCTTGGAATCGGTATCCACAAACTCTGTGGCATACCTTGCCAGGTTGTTGAAAGATTGTAGATATTCAGTCAAGCTTTTATTTCCCTGCGACAGCCTCATGAATTCTGTGTGTTTGATAGCCATAAGACCTGGAGGAATATAGTTCCCACGGAATGCGGCCTTGAACTGGTCCCAAGCAATCGGGACATTTGCAGGCAGTGTGGAACGATAGTGGCTCCACCAAATACCCGCTGGACCATGCAATTGATGAGAAGCATATTCAGTCTTTAGCTCATCAGTCAGGCGAAGCAGACGAAACTTTTGTTCAATAGTATTCAACCACTCATCAGCTTGCAGTGGTTCCTCCGCCTCCTTAAAGAGCGGGGGCTTAGTATCAAGAAAGTCCTTGAAATCACTGTATTGATTGGGTTCTGGGCCCTGGCGGCCAGGACGAGCCTCCCGGTTGGCAAGCTGGCGCATAGCATCTGCCAGCATGCGCTGCCCTTCGACCACGGTCTGCATTAACTCAGCCGGGGTAGGTGGTGGCGGAGGGGGTGGCTGTTCCTCATCCTCATTGCCACGACCCCGACGAAGATTGTACGACATCTGCAAAATGCATAGCCAATGAGCACTGACGATGTGGGAAATTTGTAGATGAATTATTGTAAATATGTCAAACTGACTTCATGAAATAGACTTCTCAAAATACTCATGGCACAATAATTCATCACAACCGCACAATCCATTCAAGCGGATCAAATGGCGCAATCATGCGAGAGAATCCAACAAGATGTACTTTGATAAAGGCTCACACACAAGGAGCACAGCAGTTACTGAACCGTTTACGTTAAAATCTACGTGATTTTTGATCTTTTGCCCGGTACTTGGATTCGATTTCAAAGTTTTTAGTTGACTGAGAAAGGCTACTTCAAACTGACCACAAAGAGACTTCTCAACGGTAGAGTTCCATGGTGGATCATGACTAGCCACCTCGATACCAGCGCGTGCCAAGCAGCACAGCCTTATGTCGCGCGCCATAGGAGGCCCTCGGTTTCGTCGCGGCACCGAAGGGTACTAATCGTGACACCATCATCGAACGCAACACAATAAGACATCCAATTGCGATCGAAATTAACAGGTTCCAACTAAACATCCAGGAAACATAGGGTTCGACCTTACATCCGAAAAGTCAAGTTATTACAAAGCCTCACTCCAACCCCAGGAGGCACAAAAGACGATCCTAACATCATAGCTACGTGATAACTACTCTAAGCATCGTCCTCAGAGTCGGTGTCAAGGATCTCCCCGCCGTCCTCATCACTAACAGGCTCTAACTCCTCATCTTCTTCTTCTTCTTCTGGTTCTTCTTCTGGTTCGGCATCTTGGGGCCCATTGACCTCCACTTCATCATCATTTTCAGCCATGAAGATTCCCGAACCCATGTCCTCATCTGCGTTGATATTTCTAGGCAGCAGAGGATTTAGCTGGTTGTTCAGGCGGTGCACTTCTTCATGAAGATTGTCATTGTATTCTTCAGCATTCTCCAACTGTTGCTCGAGCTCAAACTGACGAGCTCTCAGAACGTTCTCCTCGTGCCAGGCTTCATCCCTCTGGTTCATGACACGGACCAGCATGCGTTGACAGTTGCGGTTTGCTACTGTCAATCTCTGGACTGCAAGGGTTTCCTGGTCACGATCACGAATCACTTGCTCCAGTTGCTGACGCGCTGCATTCCTGGCAGCAGTCACTTCAGCCAACTCTGCCCTCAGCCTTTCCACCTCAGTAGGCTCAGGGCGGGGCTCACGTGGAGCGAGCTGGTGACGAGGTGCCCTGCCCCCAGTGGACTTGCGAGCGGTCCTCTTGGTACGTGCCATCTGTAGCAACAATAAGATACGACTTAAAGTGAGGATCATTTAGGGGATACGAAATTTAATTTAGTCGGGAGTACTGAAATTTTTAAGGAGGGAGTAAATGATATGTATGATATAATTAAACATGATGCATGCACGTTCCGTACGCCCTCTCACCTTAGTAGAAACCTAAAGTTCTAACGCTAGGCGGTGGCATACATACGTTCTCTCATATAAGCGAAACTATCGGTCTACTCGTTACGCTGTTAGTGTACCTGCAGAAAACCTCATTTCAGCCCAACAGTTTCCCAATATATGCACACAAGAAAGCAGTAATTTAAATACTTTCCATATACACATCCCCTGATGTATATACTTCAGTATCAAAGCTACCCGATATAAAGGTTCCCACAATTAAGTGCTTACGTAATTACATGGTTTAAACATGTAAGTATGCAAGTCACCAAAACTACTCTCCCCTAGATCGCCGGTTGGACGATCATGCTCTCACAACTCACACTTACCAGAGCGTCGAGGCAATTGATCCATACATTACCACCCAAGTGGATGGCATCCATACAATATCACGCCGTATGGACGACGAAACAAAAACAAACAAGGCCCCCAAGTTAGTCTTTATAATAAGCCACCTAAGAGTCCTTATTTGGGCTAAGGGATGTGATCACTGGCATACCTAAAAATAATTTTTAGTATTTTAACCCTTTTCATAATCAAATACTTTTGTTTTTAAATACTCGTATGATGTTTTTAATGTTGAATTATGCTCCGGTACCAGCTGTAACAGAACCGACCAAATTATAAGAGCACAAGTACAAAAACAAGCACCGAAGCGCTCAAATTTTCGAACTTGAGCCCATATAATCCCGGTAGTCAATCGAAACCACGAAGGATTTCAAACCAACTTGCTTACAACCAGGATCGCATCATTCAACATACAACATCATACGTTACATTTCACAAGTAGTTCTGAAATAAGTTTACACACACGGAGTCGCAATTATTACAAACCAAGTTTATAAAGTAGCGGAAGCAAACACACACCAGTTGTTTAACTACTGCCAGTCTTGATGATCAACAACCCACAAAAGCATCAGGAAAGTACATAAAAGATGATCACGCCCAAGTGATCTAGTCTTCGTCACCCGCAGGGTGGAGACAATTTTTGCAGAAGCCTTGGTAGAGCATATCATCTGCAACAGGAGGGAATAAACCCTGAGTACTGGAATGTACTCAGCTAGACTTACCCGTCGAAAACCAGAAATAAGATGACACCAAGGATTATGCAAGGCTTACACAAGAGGCTAGCTGACATAACATTTTGCATAAAGGCATAAGTAATTGAAACTCTTATAGCCTGTACTAGCAGTTATTTTTAGCATTTACCTGTCATCTATCTTAGCACCTGTACTAAACATGCACTTGATTATAATCAAACAATTATCATCATTATATCCAGAGCAGGTATGAATTGTGGCAACATTGTATCATTCCCTTAACCACCAGTTCATTTAATGAGATCTACGTTGCCGCTGCTCAAGTCAAGTGCTCACTAACCGGGAGCGACGGCGATTCGAATCGAATTCCTATCCAGCTGGAGGGGTATTTCTAACACTCACCGTGCAGACCCCTGCCAGGGTCGCACAGGCCACCATTTCATATGATTCAGGAATCGTGGGTCCGAATAATGTCGCGACCCCAAGGGCGACACTCTGCCAGGTGATAGGGACTCTAACCCCCCTTGGTCTCACGCCAATGTCCCCAAGCACATCCTTTCTCTCCTCCAAGAAGCAACCTACCATTCGATTCCCGGCCTGAACCACATTACTCGGCTTCGCGGTCGGAACGACTTATCCGGCCAACTAAGTGTTAGACTGCGTTCAACATGACTCAAGGACGTACAGCGAATCGGTCCTTAAACGACTCAGACGGGCATAGCTCCACACCCAAGACGTGAAGTGTCTTGCGGCTGTACTATCGAACTCCCGCCCGGTCTCAATTTCATTTTTAAGCATGGTTCCATCCACGATAGCCATAAAGCCACTCGTGACTCCTTCCTACATCTCGCGGATGACCGGAAATCACCCGACTTCTACCGTACTAAGCAGGGCTAAGCATTGACACGTGCCTAAACCTAATAAAGGATTAAGTACGATATCTGGACAAGGACAGGTATAATGCAACAAGTGTTTTCATATAACTCCTACAACTTAATGCATTAAACAATTAAAAGTACTCAAGATTAATTTATAAATCAGTAGGTTCAGCATGCACCAATGCTTGCCTTTCAGAAAGGTCGAAGGCCGGTGGTCAGGACACTCGGGTAGATCTTCGGCAGGAGCTTCGTCACCGGCTGGTTCCTCTAGCTGCTCCGGCTGGTCCTGGATTTTCTCTGGAATCACCGGCTCGAACTCGAGGAGAGTTACCCCCTCCGGTACACCTATTGTATGAATGCACAATAAATATCATGGATGCATAAAGGTGCAACATGCTCGGGATGAAATGCATTTTAGAAATAAAAACAATAATCTAATCAAGTTACTTTATTAGTACGTGCAAATCTCTTCTCCGGTGGAGAAGTACTTACCTAAGCTACTCAACCTAAGATACAGCTGTTCTTCTTCGGTTAAGGCCCTAACACATAACAACACAAGAGTAATATTACTTAGGTTACCACAGTAAATTATTCTTGACAGCAGCTCAAAGATTCTAACATAACTGGAGAATCCCAACTCCAAAAGATATGATCTAAGACAATCTGGAAAGCTTATGAAATGCTATACAAATCATTTTCAGACCTCAACCCTTAATTCCTAAGTTTTCCATTTCGAATTCCTCAAGTTCCAGAATCTGTCCTCTCTAAACAGAGAGCAGTCAATTCTTGACCGTCACTTAAAACAGCAACAACTCCCAAAGTACTAAGCCAAATGTTCCCAAATTTTGACACAAGCTAATTTATCAATTTTACTATAACTTTGGTATTTACAAGTTTTCCAGCAACCACCTTTATCCAAAGTCAAAGATAGAAATACTATCAGCTGTCCAGAAAACCTAAAATTGCAAAGATTAAATATTTATTGATGTGACAAACATTCTCTAAGACCAAACTAATACTACTACAAGTTCACAAAGGTCACAAAAACACCAGAAAGTAAGGTGTGCCCACCTAGAATATTTATTTAAACTCATTTCTTAATTTACTAAAGTAATTAAGTGGAATTTCAAACATGTATGTAAACTGCTCCTAAAATTCTACAAAAATTACAGGAGACTCTCTGACCCAAAAAGAAGCTACTGTAAAAATTTGAACTAAATTTATTCACAGGAACTTCCTACACCAAATTCCCAAGCCCAAAGGCTGATTTTTGTATAAATAACCAAGCACAGTAAAAAGTGTCAAACAACAGATTTCTTAATTTTCTTAGACACTCTAGGGTACCAAGACATTCTCCAAAAATTTATAAGAACATTGCACATGTAGAAAAATTACTAAAATTCATTTAAGTATTTCCTAGAATCACAAGATAGCTTGATAACTTGAAAAGTACTTAAGCACTGCTGCCCAAATTTTTACCAAAGCTAGAGCAAGTACAAATTAGCCTACTCACTAAATTTCATAATTTTTGGAACAATGAAACTCAAGATATAATTTAAACAAGTTTGCATGTGATTTAAAACACATTTCAAGGACCTATTTAAATATCCCAGAAAACAAACATCACATATCCAATTTATATTTTTCTAAAATACTACACATCCTGTAGATCCCAACAAAATTTATCTCATAATTTTTGGGCAAGTAAAACCCTAGATCTACATTTTCCAAACTTAACCAAAATTCTGTAGCAAAAATAAATAAAAATGAAAAAGATCTCATTTTATACTCGGCCGGCCCGGGAAAGGACGCGGCCCACGGCGCGCGCGCGCGGCCCGCTCGGGCTCCCGCCCACGCGCGGCACCGACAGGTGGGTCCCCACGGTCAGTGACAGAGGGCAGAGGGGCGGCGAACCGCGAGCTCCGGCGAGCTCAAGCTCGTCGGAGGGGAGCTCGCTCGGGAAACCAAGCACACCCTCGCGTTCTCCGTCACATGGTGCTTCGATTCGTGCAAGAAGGACGGCTTGGGTTGGAGTGGGAGGGGCTCGCCACCGTGAGCGGCGGCCGGTGAGGGTCGGGTGGCGGTGTACCGCCGCCGGTGAGGCCGCACGGTCCCAGCTAAGCTCGGTACGAGCATCACTGCAGCTAGGCGGAGCTATTGAGGTAGGAAGGGAAGACGAAGAGAGGCCCGAGCTACCCCGGCCACGGTGAGCCTCCATGGCGGAGCTCCGGTGGCCTCTCAGGAATGGTGGAGGTAACAATGGGGCTCACCTTGAGTTCAATCAAGGCCGCCGGTGGGTCGAGGACGTGTAGGGTGGTGAGGCAGAGGAATTGGCGTGATTTGGTGGCCGGTGATGCAGTGGAACATGCGCGCGAGCTCGCCGGAGGTGGAGCGGCAATGGCGGCTCGGTTCTGGCATTTTGAAACCGGAAGAGGGAGGGGAAAGGAATGGAGGCCGCCTCGACGCGTCGTGGCAGTCTTGAAGGCACCGTGGTCTGGCCGGTGGGGCCAGGGCCGGCGTACGGGCGCCACCGCGTCTCCACGCGTCGGCGAGGCCCTATGGCCGGTCGGCCACTCCCCCTTCACTGACGAACTGAACGAGGCGAACGGTGCCATCGAGCTCGACTGATAGAGGGATTTCATCGCCTCATAGCTCATGATCGAGGCTGATTCGGTGAGAGCCGTAGTTAACAAAAGTGTAGAGCTACGTGAGGGCTTCAACATTGCCAATAGGGTCGTGAGCCAATTCGGCTTGGTTAGTGAGATACAACGCTCCAAAGTGAGGCACATGAAATCTGAACTGAGTTTCAGTTACTTTCCCCTGACTGAAACTCGATTTTCGAAGCACGCTAACTCATAAACCGTTGGGAACCAGGCTTGGGTGATGTGGACAATGTTGTAGAGCTACATGAGGGCTCCAACTTTGTCAATTGGCTCAAGGACTGGTTTGGCCTGGTTTGTGAGTTTTAAGGTGTCAAAGTGGGGTACAATGAAACTGAAAAGTCCAAATTTCCAGACTTAGAATTTTTTTCTAAGTGTTGATCACCACTCAAGCTGACTTGTGGGCCATTTTTGAGCATGTTCTGGTCATTTTCATGAGATGGCCATATTAGAACTTTTGTTCCTTATAAAATTCTCTACAACTTTGCTTAAGGTTGCTTCTCCATGCAAGATTTCTAAGCTAGACTTTTTAATTGGTCAAACCAGAGCATCCTAGGATCAAAAGGGTGGTCAACCACCTCTTGGAGGGCACTTTAGTAATTTTGGCCAACATGAACCTTGCTCCAAGAGTTACCCTAAGTATAACTAAGGTGTTGTAGGACATAATTGGCCACTCTACCTTTTTGTCACACCAACTATCACGTATCACATGATGTGAGCCAAATAAAATTTCTAAAACAATCACAGTTGTTGCATCACATAAAATAATATGCATGATGCATGCTTATGCTTATGCAAATGCAATGCAATTAAGGAGCTAAACACTTGAGGTGTTACACCGCACTTAGCTCAGACGCCTGAAATTGCCACGCCACCCTCCTGCTGTCCCTCCCTCAGTCATTCACCTCGTCACTTAGCCGAGCTCGCCAAGCAAACCGAGCAGCCGCACCTCCGCCGTCCTCGTGTGCATGCGCTGTGGCACCGCAAGCCGCCAAAGCTCACCCACACCTCCGCCACCGCCTCCTCTGCCTCGGTCACCCCTCTGACGAGCCGGTCAAGCCAAGGTGAGGGCGAATTTCGCCGGTTCCGTCATCACCGTCGCGGGCCGACCTCGCCAGAGATGGAGCTCACCGTGGCCGGGGTACTTAGGGGCTTCCTTTCCTCCCTTTTTCTTCACCTTTGGCTTCACCTTGACACCAAAAAGCTCGTCCCGAGCTCAGCTTGGTCAAGGCAGCCTCACCGCCGGCGTATCGCCGCAGTGACATGGCCGTCGGCCGCTGCTCTCGCCACCGGCATGGTTAGGGGTAGCAATAGGTCACGTTGGTGCTGTCTTTCGGTGTCGAATCACATGGGGAGCGTGTAGATGCCCTCAGACTCGCCGGATTCATCACCGGCGGCGAGCAATCGCCGGCCGGAGCCGCTCCCCTGTCCGGTGTCCCTGACGGGCGGGGCCCGCCTGTCGGCGCGCGGGATCCCCCCTGTGTTGCTGCTTGGGCCGTCGTGGGCCGAGCCACGTTGCCGGGCCGTGCTGACGCGGGTGCGTGCGCGCATGTTGCGGGCCGCAGTGGTGGTCTGGGCCAGCCCGAAGTAGAGTAGGGTTTTTGTTTTCAATTTTATTTATTTGATTCATGTGCAAACTTCAAAAATATGTATCTCCTGTTCTAGAGGTCCAAATGAGGTGCTTTAAATTTTGGTGTGCTCTACATAATGTCTAGTTTATTATAAAAATATAATGTGTGCCATGTTTTGTGTTGAAATAAATAGTTATTAATTAGATCTTTTAGTCATGTAGAAAAAGGAGAAAATGATATCACCTTCTGTGAAGCTCCAAATGACATGAAATTTTTATAGTGAACTGCTCATACCATGAATAGATTATGGTTAAATTGTCATGTAATTTGGATGGGGATTGGTGGAGTTATATAATTATTTTTTTTGCTTGAATGGATCTTGTGTAAATTTTAATAATTTTTCTGTAGATCCAGTAAGGGTGAAACTTGGTGAATGTTGTTATTATGATAGAAAGATGTTAGGAAAAATATGAAATCTGTTGTTTGATACATTTCAATAGGGTTTCCTATTTATGCTAGAAATAGACCTGCCATCTGTTATTTTTGATATCTCCATATCTGCTTGTCAAAATGAAGTGAGATTTTTATGGTAGCCTATGTGAAGCATTAGGTGGCTACTATAAATTTTGTAGATTTTTATATATAGTTTTACTGTATGTTTCTTTAATCACCTAATTAACTAAATAAATTATAAAAGAATATTAAATAATTTATTTAGAAGTTGGCACTATACTTTCTGATGTTCCTTTGATATGCACAACAAGTTGGTAAACTTGATTTGGTCCAATTATGCTTTTGCATCATCATTAATTATTTAATTTAGAGAATCTGCCATTCTGGACAGATTTGCTAGTTAAGAGAATTAACCTATGATAATAATGTTTTCATGCTTGGTGATCTATAGCAAAGTTATTGAGAATTTCATGAACTAGTTGCTGGTAAGTTTTGGTAGCATTTGGACTTATAGTTTAGAAATGATAGCTGTTCCAAGCTGGATTCAGTTTTGGCAGTGTTGTCTGTCTTTTAGAACAGATTCTGTTCATATGCTATTTTAACTTGGTTTTGTGCCTACAGCATTGCAATGTAATTGCATTCATCTTCACATCATTCATGCACATCCATAAATCATCTTGTCATTTTTGGATGCATACATGAAATTCATTGGATGCATATACATGCAATAGGTGTGCCGAGAATCATGTTACAAGCGAAGTTCCGCTGGGCGTGGAACCCGAAGTTGAAGTCCGTTCGAGAACCGGAGGTCCAGTCCGACGAAGCCGGAGAAGACGTGGGAACCGTTCTTGAAGCCGAACCTCGATCTCTCTTCTTTCGGTTAAGGCAAGCCCCGGAGCATTATAAGCCTCCTACTTTCAAAGCAATTATCTATCTATACATGTTATACGTATTGTTGCATTACGTGATAGGAGTTGGTTGAAAACCCTTGCTGCATTGATAACACTCCTTGTCCAGCAATTCGAACCTTGAATCCTATGTAGACAGGATCGTATCTATGCTTAGCCCTGCTAAATTAGACCGGTAGAAGTCGGGTGATTTCCTGTCACCTGTGAGAGATAGGGACTTATTAGGTCACGGTTGGCTATATTTGCTATCGTGGAAATGAACCATGTGTTAATAAAATAAAATGAGACCGAGCGGGATGACGATAGAGAAGCAGCAAGGCATGGAGGTCTTGGGTGTGGATCTATCCCCGTCTGTGTCGATTAAGGACCGAGACCTGGAGCCTTCTATGTCATTTTGAACGCATGCCTGACATTTAGTTGGCCGGCCTGAGGTTGCCGACCGCGAAGCCTAGTAGCTCAACTTAGGCTGCGAAGTCGAAAAGTGAAAGTCGCCTCGGAAGGGAGCCAGAGGGTCCAAGGGCAGGTGAGTTAAAAGTCCTGAGCATCCTGGCCACTGGTATCCCCGAGAACGCGGCGCTGTTCGGGCCCACCCTGAGTTGTACCAAAGGTTATCTACGGCTGCCTTTAGCGGGGTTTGTCGGGTGAGTGTCAGGAATACCCCCTCAGCTGAGTTGGAATCGATTCGAGTCGCCGTCTCTCCCGGATAGTGAGAAACTTGACTGGTTATGTCCAGCGTTGATACACTAATTATTAATGATGGTTCGGAATTGATGATAATGATGATGATGGCCTTATTATACCTACTATGGTTAATATTGTTTGCTCCTAATAAAGTGATTGCTCTAGTACAGGTGCTAATCTAGATGACTGATTAATGATTATTAACTTGATGCTTAAGCATTAATGATTACTGATTTGTAATAAGCTTTTCTGCAAATGAGTCAAGCTAGCCCACTTTATAAAGCCTTGCATAATCCTTGGTGTCACTGTTGTTTCTGGTTTTTGACGGGTAAGTCTAGCTGAGTACCTTCTCGTACTCAGGGTTTATTCCCACCTGTTGTAGGTAGCAGATTCGTACTTGTTGCTGCAAGTATTGTCTTCACAATGTGGGCGTGAAGACTAGACCATATGGGCATGGTCTCTGTAGTATCTCTTCTGGTATGCTTTTGCAGGATGTGACTATGTACTGGCAGTATTTGACTTCAATTGGTTTCAGAAATTATGTTGCTTCCGCAAATCTTTACTTTGGTTTGTAATAAAAATAATTGTACTCCGATGTATGAGATTACTTTTGAACTGTTGTAACAAGTGTTGTGTTATGTTGAATCATTACGATCTGGTTGCTCTCAGTTTGGTTTGAAATCCCTCGCGATTTCGTGGACTACCGGAGTTATATGGGCTCAAGTTTGAGAATTTGATCGTTTCGGCGATTGTTTTTGAACTTGTGCTCTTATAATTTGGACGGTTCCGTTACAGGATGTATCACTGGATTTGTATGCCAAAGGTAGAGTTTTTGATGTCCCATGAGATGATGGATGATTTGACTGAGTATGTCGAGGTTGCTGGTGTTGGAGCTATTATGCTTGCTCGGGCCATGCGTCAGCGCCATGGTTATGTTGAGACTAAATTGAAGGAGCAGCTAGCATCATTGAAAAAGGAGAAGGTTAACTTAAAGGCTAGGAAGAGGGAGCTGTTTGATACGCTCAGGGGGTCCCGATCTTCACGACGTAGGATGATCACCGATAACTAGCTGAAGAACAGCCGGATAACTTGCTGCAGGCAGCGATAACTAGTGCAACCTGGCAAATAAAACTCGAAGCCAACCACCGTCTTTAACCGGCAACCTGAATCGAGGATTCGCCCAACCACACTCTCAAAGAACCAACCAACACAGCCTACAATCAATCGAGGAAACCTCGAAGGGAGTAGGAGCACCAATTGGGAGCGGATGAAGCCGCCGCTTCTGTAAATCTCGCAAAGGAAATCACAAGAGCAAAGGGGTAGAGATCTCTCTCAATATTTGTTAGCACACAGCTGAACAAAAGGGGGTTTGTATTCTATTATCAAAAGTCTGAGATTACAATGAGTCTAGGAGGTATTTATACTAGCAACAGCCCTGCTAGATAGGTGGAAACTCGAAACGAAAAATATAAGACGCACTATGTGAACGGGCCTCCTCGAGATGCCTTCCTGGAAAGTTTTCGCGTGGCTGCTGGTCTTCAGCGCAGTCTTCAGTGTTTTGGCAATAACTCTATCTTGGAAACTCCAAATGACATGCGGTTTGTTGGGTTGGAAAGTTAACTTGATAACCTTTCACACCATGTGCAGCATGTACCACGAAATATTGTAGATTGGTATAGTTTTGCATGGGAACTTGGACATCAGGCTGACTGCTGACTAGCTGACCAGTCTGTACTAAATCAGTCGAATCTCAACATTGGAGAATCCAAATCAAGTGAGAGAACTTGGGCTTGAAACTAGACTTGATAAGCTTTCCAACAAGTCCTCATGGGCCTTCATAGCTTTTGCGAGCAAAAAGTTGTGACTGATTCTTTCTGATGGTTCTGTCACACGGGACTGGCTCGAACGTGATCCTCCTCTTTGGTTCACCCTTGGTGTCTTCTTGTCATCCTCCGTGGTGCACCTAAGCAATAGCAACGTGCACGACTTAGGCAGTATATAATTCTCATTAATATTAAAATGATTTTCAGAAAGTAGCGCGTGCACCTCTTGTTGTAGCTTCTTAGCTCGACTACGTGTAATTGGTCCATCAAAGACTTGGACTGGTGTTGGTGTAACTTGACTTGGAGGTTGTAACATATTGTTGGTTGTCGTGGTCATATCATCCTCCCCCCTTGAAAAAGAGTCGTCCTCGACTCTAATCCGTCGAAGTCCAAAAATTGTGCTAGGCGAACAGGGATAGATGCTATGTTTCTGTTGCAATCTCCTTCTTCCATCACAGCAATGTGTTTGAATCTGTAATCATATAAACCAAGTAGTAGTCTTATAGGTGGAAACCAAAAGGATTTAGAATCAAGTTTAGCTTTCACCTTGAATGGATCCTTAGAATTAAGAGTGAATGTTGATGTCCTTGGTATGATCCTATCATCCTTCCTCTCTTCAAAAAAACTTGTCCTCTGCTTTTGCTTTCCTGAAAACAGTCTAAAGAAAATAGAGAGTGGATGCATATGCCAATTGCTATGATTACTTGTTGAAGATTGTTCATTATCTTCTTTATAATTCATATGCACATTATTTCCTTTTCGATGAGATGAATAGTTTCTCAGATTTTGTGAACCTGAAATTAACTTTGAAAATGGAAGCACAAAAATTTCTTTTAAACCACTCATTTGATTCAGGTTATCATGTTTTATCTTTGCAAAATCAAACATTTCAATAGATGTGAACGAAGCATGTCTGGTATTCCAATAATTCTTGATGCTCAACTCATGCAAAGGTTTAGTAATGTACCTTTCATACTCAATGGTTCCACATGTATATAGAAAGACTTTGGGTGAATGAACCAAACACATTTGCACAAGATTTCTTTGTTTCAGTGAAGAATATGAACAAGAAAATAACACTGATTGTTCTGAACAGCAAGCTCTAAACAACCTTTTTATTTTAAATAAAGAAAAGTATGGTTCACAAGATGTACAACTCATTTTATTCAACTTCAATTCAGCAATGTTGTGACATGTTATGCAAAGAGCACAAACATAAAATTTATTTATAATGTAGTGTCCAATGATGTTAAATGTAAACTTGCAGCTGTAGGCACTATTCAAAGATTTCATAGATGATATATCAAGAACACTTTCAACCATTTTATTAATATTAACAAATTCATCAAGCTTGACATAGAACATACATTCAGCAAGAGATATTCTTCTAAAGAATTCAGCATGACTAATCAATTTCACATGGCCCACATTATCGACATGTAAATTATCATATATTTCAGTCAAAGTATAGCAATGGTCATGCATGATTGAACAATGTTTGTCAACTTTCAAAATTTCAGCACTTGTATCAACATGTGGAACAATCAAATCAGCACAAAGATTTTGTGTATACTCAATTTCAGTTGAAGCAAATTTGTCATCACAATTACTGGTCAATATATGTTGTAGATTCAGTTCTAAATTGTTTGCATTACCTTTCAGATTTTGTGATGGTACATGAATGATGCATTGTATCTCTGAACTTTTACCTTTTTCCTTGTCATGGTTCAGGTTTTGCACAGCATAGAGTTGGTTCTCAATAGTGGCAACCCTCGCATTTCTCTGGCCAAGTTTGGGGGTCTTTTGAGCAGCCATCTCCTCTGAATCTTCTTTATAGACCTGCATGTTGGAGAAACAACACTAAGAGTAGACATTAGTGGGTTAGTGTTAAAATCATCCGTGCATGCCTTGCAATAAAGCTCTCTCTTTTTGTGTGGTGTATCTCTCACACTCATATTGTGGATACTCTCAATCTCACATTTGGTGGAATCACACAACTCACTTTTGTTTTCACTCTCACTCAATTTGGCTATGTGGCACTCATTCTCACAAGGGATTTGATGCATAATATTTTCAATGTCTTCTAGAGCAACATATGAATATCTTCCATCATTTATGATGTAATCGATTGCCATTGGGGTAGTAATGGTGGCAGCAACACCATCAGGTCTATCCTCTTCAAACAATGATGATCTCTCAATTGCTGATGTGGATTCATCCCCACTAATATTGCCTTCAATCTGAACTTTCTGTGGCATTGGAACAGCAATAGATGCAACCAAATAATCATCTTTGACCTCTTCCAAAGATGCCGGACTAGCATTAGTATAAGTGGAATCATGTGCACTAATCTTTCCTTCAATAATCTCAACACTCTGTGACATGGGGGAGCACAAAATTTCAGCACCACTGTCCAATAATTCATCACATAATGCAGCTGATGGTACAACACATCTTGACACCACATTTGTGCTTGGAACCATGTTGGTTCGAAACTTCAGATCCATTAGATCATGATGAACTTCATCTTGGATAGATTTATTACTTGCAATATATGGCACAATGACATCATCTTTGTGCGCACATTCAGCTCTCAAACTGAAACATTGATTGGCCTTCAAATTCAGATTAGATTCACCTTCAAAAATCAGAGTGTTGTCAACCTCTTGGTCATAATTGGGTACTGATTTTTCATCAGATGACATAGAAACTTTCTGGACAGATTTGGAGCATATAACTTCTCCACTTTTAGCACTAGAATAAGACTCAGAACTTTTAAGATCTGCAGCACTTGTGTTCAAACATGGTGGCAGTGCTTCTTGATGAAAATTTTTTAGATTTCCATGGCGTGGAACTGTAGCATGTTCCCTCAACTCAACACACAAAGGATCAGCCTTGATCAGAGAAGTATCTTCTCTAGTTTTACAACTCAACTGATGATCTTCTACAACTTGCATAGTGGCTTCTGCTACCTCACTTTGTGTGTCATGTGCAGCAGAATTTTCTTCTTGATCTTGCTCAAAACTGAGACAAACATTGATGGGAACATTTGCAACTTGATTCTCATCAACCTCAGATTGTAAATGGCACTTTGGAATAGCAACAACATCAAGAGATGGTGTAACACTATGATCCATTGTAATGTCACACACCTCACCATTTTCCATATCAATTTGGGACATAGAGCCTTCTTCTTGCTGCACAACAAAGTTCTTCTTGGAGTTGAATTGTTGATGTTCACTTCTCTTGGTACTAGAATCAACTAAAGAAACTTTTGGGACAACATGTCCTCTCTTCTTGCATGGACTTGATGATTGCTTCTTTCCAACAATGGAGGACATATTGGGCTGCAACTTAACACTTTTATCTTGGCACAAACTAATGTTCTGGGTGACCTTGCCTTGCTGCACCTTTATAACTTTCTTTTCCTCTCTAATTGCACAACTTAGAAGATCTTGCATACTTCTAAAATATTTGCCCTCAAGTGCAGCAGCAATGTTATCATTAAGACCTCTCTCGAAATATTCCATTGCGTTCATGTCATCAACAACATTTGCACGATGCAAGGAAGAATTTAGCTTATCATAATATGCTTGGACAGATTTACTACCTTGCTTCACACGCTGCAAACGACGAAGCAAAATCAGCCGATATTCCCTTGGAACAAATTCTTTTCTCATGGCCTTCTTCAAATCTTCCCAATTCTTGATGAGATGCTTATGTGGATATTGTTTCCACCAATCATGAGCATAATCTTCAAATTCAAGCACAACTCGTGATATCTCCTTGGCTTCTGAAAAATCTTGAACCTCAAGTTCAATCTCCATTTCTTCTGCCCAAACGAGAAATTCCTCCGGATCATTACTTCCATAGAATGGAAGATTGGTATATCTTCGGCCTGTCATGGTTATTGCATATGCAAAATAGCAAGCTTATATGTGGTATAGGAAAATATGTAGAACTCTCACAACCTCACCTCTCTTACCAACCAAAGCTCTTATGAATTCCCTGCCGCGGATTACAGAGAAACAAATGTGTGGTGGTAACTGAAAGTGATGGCGAGGCGAATACAAGACTAGAGAGTACAGATTACGGTGGTTTTATGTGGAGCTTGGTGGAGAATAAAACAAGGAATGCAATCTAAATTCTAGTTATTGTAATATTAAGTAACAATCCAAACTAGAAGTTCTCTGCCTAGTGCTGATCACAGAATATGAATGAGATGTAAATCGATCACACACACACGCAAGGAAATTTCAGATTTGATGCAAACAAGGAGTATGATTGGGATGCAAGTGTTGCAATCAAACCCAACCAAAATTTGCACCAAACAAGGATAGCACACTGGTTGCACTACTGATATGAAAACTTTCAGCACTTGTGCACATAAACCTACTGATCTTTCAACCTTTCTTTCTCAGTTTTTCTCTATTCTTTTTTTTTATTTTCTTTCTTCTCTTTTTTTTTGACACACTTTTTTTTATAACTAAACACAAAGACCAGATTAAGACACTTGCACAATTAAGATAAGAACAAAACACAACCGGTAGCTATAATAGGATCAAAGTTTACGCGAAGGACATGATATGAGTTTTCAGATTTTTTTGTAGGGATTTTCAGATATATAAAGAGGCTCAAAGGACACGCAAAGGATAATGATCAGCAACTAAAACAAAGACTCTAATGAACTGAAACTTAACAAAACTCACTAAAATAACAGATTGAAACAAAGGGCTAAAGCAATGTATTTTTTAGGCTTTTTGGTGGATAGGACGAAACAAAATATATAAGTAGCTAAGGGAAAAAATCCTACCGTGGTAACGAAAGCTTTGATACCAGATGATACGCTCAGGGGGTCCCGATCTTCACGACGTAGGATGATCACCGATAACTAGCTGAAGAACAGCCGGATAACTTGCTGCAGGCAGCGATAACTAGTGCAACCTGGCAAATAAAACTCGAAGCCAACCACCGTCTTTAACCGGCAACCTGAATCGAGGATTCGCCCAACCACACTCTCAAAGAACCAACCAACACAGCCTACAATCAATCGAGGAAACCTCGAAGGGAGTAGGAGCACCAATTGGGAGCGGATGAAGCCGCCGCTTCTGTAAATCTCGCAAAGGAAATCACAAGAGCAAAGGGGTAGAGATCTCTCTCAATATTTGTTAGCACACAGCTGAACAAAAGGGGGTTTGTATTCTATTATCAAAAGTCTGAGATTACAATGAGTCTAGGAGGTATTTATACTAGCAACAGCCCTGCTAGATAGGTGGAAACTCGAAAGAAAAATATAAGACGCACTATGTGAACGGGCCTCCTCGAGATGCCTTCCTGGAGAGTTTTCGCGTGGCTGCTGGTCTTCAGCGCAGTCTTCAGTGTTTTGGCAATAACTCTATCTTGGAAACTCCAAATGACATGCGGTTTGTTGGGTTGGAAAGTTAACTTGATAACCTTTCACACCATGTGCAGCATGTACCACGAAATATTGTAGATTGGTATAGTTTTGCATGGGAACTTGGACATCAGGCTGACTGCTGACTAGCTGACCAGTCTGTACTAAATCAGTCGAATCTCAACATTGGAGAATCCAAATCAAGTGAGAGAACTTGGGCTTGAAACTAGACTTGATAAGCTTTCCAACAAGTCCTCATGGGCCTTCATAGCTTTTGCGAGCAAAAAGTTGTGACTGATTCTTTCTGATGGTTCTGTCACACGGGACTGGCTCGAACGTGATCCTCCTCTTTGGTTCACCCTTGGTGTCTTCTTGTCATCCTCCGTGGTGCACCTAAGCAATAGCAACGTGCACGACTTAGGCAGTATATAATTCTCATTAACATTAAAATGATTTTCAGAAAGTAGCGCGTGCACCTCTTGTTGTAGCTTCTTGGCTCGACTACGTGTAATTGGTCCATCAAAGACTTGGACTGGTGTTGGTGTAACTTGACTTGGAGGTTGTAACATGTTGTTGGTTGTCGTGGTCATATCACTGTTTGGGCAGGTTGGGTCGCTTGAGGCCTCGATTGCGAAGAATAAAGCTTTGGTTGACGATGTGGAGGCGTGTTTGAGTCATAATGTTGACCTTAACACGGAGCTGAAAAGAAAGGATAAAGATCTGAGGAAGGCTGAGGATTCTCACAAGAAGGCTAAGGATTTCGCAGAGAGTGCTAAAAAGTTGGAACACTCACGTGCCACCTTGCTTGCCTGTATGTAGGAGGCGATGGTTGCCATCGATTCTGCCTTGTTAGGGTGGCATGGAGTCGAGCAGGGTGTTGCCCAAAGCTAATCCAGCACTTGACCGGATGGCTTTTAGGCGGAGCTTGGCCAGTTTTCTCAACTGTTGGATAGTGTTGCTGATTTTGGGGCTTATGGGGCTGCCGTGGCCGTTGCACTGTCTTTCTAGGCCGCTAGATGTGATCATT
>CM036224.1:29641664-29675628 GCA_020631735.1 Saccharum officinarum | reverse complement strand
TTAACTACTGCCAGTTTTGTTGATCAACATCCACATAAAAGCATCAGGAAAGTACATAAAAGATGATCACGCCCAAGTGATCTAGTCTTCTTCACCCCAGGTGGAGACAAGTTTTGCAGAGCCTTGATAGAGCATATCTCTGCAACAGGAGGGAATAAACCCTGAGTACTGGAATGTACTCAGCTAGACTTACCGTCGAAAACCAGAAATAAGATGACACCACGGATTATGCAAGGCTTACACAAGAGCTAAGCTGACATAACATTTTGCATAAAGGCATAAGTAATTGAAACTCTTATAGCCTGTACTAGCAGTTTATTTTAGCATTTACCTGTCATCTATCTTAGCACCTGTACTAAACATGCACTTGATTTAATCAAACAATTATCATCATTATATCCAGAGCAGTATGAATTGTGGCAACATTGTATCATTCCCTTAACCACCGGTTCATTTAATGAGATCTACGTTGCCGCTGCTCAAGTCAAGTGCTCACTAACCGGGAGCGACGCGATTCGAATCGAATTCCTATCCAGCTGAGGGGTATTCTAACACTCACCGTGCAGACCCCTGCCAGGTCGCACAGGCCACCGTTTTCATATGATTCAGGAATCGCGGGTCCGAATAATGTCGCGACCCCAAGGGCGCGATCACTCCACCAGTGATAGGACTTAACCCCCCTAGTCTCACGTCAATGTCCCCAAGCACATCCTTTCTTCTCCAAGAAGCAACCTACCATTCGATTCCCGGCCTGAACCACATTACTCGGCTTGCGGTCGGAACGACTTATCGGCCAACTAGTGTTAGACTGCGTTCAACATGACTCAAGGACGTACAGCAAATCGTCCTTAAATGACTCAGACGCATAGCTCCACACCCAAGACGTGAAGTTCTTGCGGCTGTACTATTGAACTCCCGCCCGGTCTCAATTCATTTTTAAGCATGGTCCATCCACGATAGCCATAAAGCCACACTCGTGACTCCTTCTACACCTCCGGATACCGGAATCACCCGACTTCTACCGTACTAAGCAGGGCTAAGCATGACACGTGCCTAAACCTAATATAGATAAGTCGATATCTGGACAAGGACAGGTATAATGCAACAAGGTTTTCATATAACTCCTACAACTTAATGCAGTAAACAATTAAAAGTACTCAAGATTAAATTAAAAATCAGTAGGTTCAGCATGCCGGGGCTTGCCTTTCAGAAAGACGAAGGCCGTGGTCAGGACACTCGGGTAGATCTTCGGCAGGAGCTTCATCGCCGGCTGGTTCCTCTAGCTGCTCCGGCTGGTCCTGGATTTCCTCCGGAATCACGGGCTCGAACTCGAGGAGAGTTACCCCCTCCGGTACACCTATTGCATGAATGCACAACAAATATTATGGATGCATAAAGGTGCAACATGCTCGGGATGAAATACATTTCAGAAATAAAAACAATAATCTAATCAAGTTACTTTATTAGTACGTGCAAATCTCTTCTCCGGTGGAGAAGTACTTACCTAAGCTACTCAACCTAAGATACAACTGTTCTTCTTCGTTAAGCCCTAACACCTAACAACACAAGAGTAATATTACTTATACCACAGTAAGTTATTCTGGACAGCAGCTCAAAGATTCTAACATAACTGGAGAATCCCAACTCCAAAAGATATGATCTAAGACAATCTGGAAAGCCTTATGAAATGCTCTACAAATCATTTCAGACCTCAACCCTTAATTCCTAAGTTTTCCATTTCGAATTCCTCAAGTTCCAGAATCTGTCCTCTCTAAACAGAGAGCAGTCAATTCTGGACCGTCACTTAAAACAGCAACAACTCCCAAACTACTGAGGCCAAATGTTCCCAAATTTTGACACAAGCTAATTTATCAATTTTACTATAACTTTGGTATTTACAAGTTTTCCAGCAACCACCTTTATCCAAAGTCAAACCTAGAAATACTATCAGCTGTCCAGAAAACCTAAAATTGCAAAGATTAAATATTTATTGATGTGGCAAACATTCTCTAAGACCAAACTAATACTACTACAAGTTCACAAAGGTCACAAAAACACCAGAAAGTAAGGTGTGCCCACCTAGAATATTTATTTAAACTCATTTCTTAATTTACTTAAGTAATTAAGTGGAATTTCAAACATGTATGTAACCTGCTCTTAAAATTCTACAACAATTACAGGAGACTCTCTGACCCAAAAAGAAGCTACTGTAAAAATTTGAACTAAATTTATTCAAAGGAACTTCCTACACCAAATTCCCAAGCCAAAAAGGCTGATTTTTGTATAAATAACCAAGCATAGTAAAAAGTGTCAAACAACAGATTTCTTAATTTTCTTAGACACTCTAGGGTACCAAGACATTCTCCAAAAATTTATAAGAACATTGCACATGTAGAAAAATTACTAAAATTCATTTAAATATTTCCTAGAATCACAAGATAGCTTGATAACTTGAAAAGTACTTAAGCACTACTGCCCAAATTTTTACCAAAGCTAGAGCAATTATAAATTAGCCTACTCACCAAATTTCATAATTTTTGGAACACTAAAACTCAAGATATAATTTAAACAAGTTTACATGTGATTTAAAACACATTTCAAGGACCTATTTAAATATCCCAGAAAACAAACATCACATATCCAATTTATATTTTTCTAAAATACTACACATCCTGTAGATCCCAACAAAATTTATCTCATAATTTTTGGGCAAGTAAAACCCTAGATCAACATTTTCCAAACTTAACCAAAATTCTGTAGCAAAAATAAATAAAAATGAAAAAGATCTCATTTTATACTGGGCCGTCCCGGGAAAGGACGCGGCCCACGGCGCGCGCGCGCGGCCCGCTCGGGCTCCCGCCCACGCGCGGCACCGACAGGTGGGTCCCCGCGGTCAGTGACAGAGGGCAGAGGGGCGGCGAACTGCGAGCTCCGGCGAGCTCAAGCTCGTCGGAGGGGAGCTCGCTCGGGAAACCAAGCACACCCTCGCGTTCTCCGTCACAAGGTGCTTCGATTCGTGCAAGAAGGACGGCTTGGGTTGGAGTGGGAGGGGCTCGCCACCGCGAGCGGCGGCCGGTGAGGGTCGGGTGGCGGTGTACCGCCGCCGGTGAGGCCGCATGGTCCCAGCTAAGCTCGGTACGAGCTTCACTGCAGCTAGGCGGAGCTATTGAGGTAGGAAGGGAAGACGGAGAGAGGCCCGAGCTACCCCGGCCACGGTGAGCCTCCATGGCGGAGCTCCGGTGGCCTCTCGGGAATGGCGGAGGTAACAATGGGGCTCACCTTGAGTTCAATCAAGGCCACCGGTGGGTCGAGGAGGTGTAGGGTGGTGAGGCGGAGGAATTGGCATGATTTGGTGGCCGGTGATGCAGTGGAACACGCGCGCGAGCTCGCCGGAGGTGGAGCAGCAATGGCGGCTCGGTTCTGGCGTTTTGAAACCGGAAGAGGGAGGGGAAAGGAATGGAGGCCGCCTCGACGCGTCGTGGCAATCTTGAAGGCACCGTGGTCTGGCCGGTGGGGCCAGGGCCGGCGTACGGGTGCCACCGCGTCTCCACGCGTCGGCGAGGCCCTGTGACCGGTCGGCCACTCCCCCTTCACTGACGAACTGAATGAGGCGAACGGTGCCATCGAGCTCGACTGACAGAGGGATTTCATCGCCTCATAGATCGTGATCGAGGCTGATTCAGTGAGAGCCGTAGTTAACAAAAGTGTAGAGCTACGTGAGGGCTTCAACATTGCCAATAGGGTCGTGAGCCAATTCGGCTTGGTTAGTGAGATACAACGCTCCTAAGTGAGGCACACGAAATCTGAACTGAGTTTCAGTTATTTTCCCCCGACTGAAACTCGATTTTCGAAGCACGCTAACTCATAAACCGTTGGGAACCAGGCTTGGGTGATGTGGACAATGTTGTAGAGCTACATGAGGGCTCCAACTTTGTCAATTGGCTCAAGGACTGGTTTGGCCTGGTTTGTGAGTTATAAGGTGTCAAAGTGGGGTACAATGAAACTGAAAAGTCCAAATTTCCAGACTTAGAATTTTTTTCTAAGTGTTGATCACCACTCAAGCTGACTTGTGGGCCATTTTTGAGCATGTTCTGGTCATTTTCATGAGCTGGCCATATTAGAACTTTTGTTCCTTATAAAATTCTCTACAACTTTGCTTAAGGTTGCTTCCCCATGCAAGATTTCTAAGCTGGACTTTTTAATTGGTCAAACCAGAGCATCCTAGGATCAAAAGGGTGGTCAACCACCTCTTGGAGGGCACTTTAGTAATTTTGGCCAACATGAACCTTGCTCCAAGAGTTACCCTAAGTATAACTAAGGTGTTGTAGGACATAATTGGCCACTCTACCTTTTTGTCACACCAACTATCACGTATCACATGATGTGAGCCAAATAAAATTTCTAAAACAACCACAGTTGTTGCATGACATAAAATAATATGCATGATGCATGCTTATGCTTATGCAAATGCAATGCAATTAAGGAGCTAAACACTTGAGGTGTTACAGAGAGAGTCTTAGTATTCGAGCAAGATAGGTGCACAACTTGCACCAAGCGTACCATAGGCTTGAAAATCGTTTTGGACACACCTGATAGAACACCTAGGTGACGTGGGTCATGTGGAGTCTCATTTCGGTCCATTTAGAGACAGTGTTAGTATCAGTGTAAGATAGGTGCACAGTTTGCGCCAAACGTACCGTAGGCTCAGAAATCATTTTGAACGCACCTGATGGTAACCCTAGGTGATGAGGCTCGAGTGGATGCTCGTTTCAGTCTGTTTGGAGATAGTGTTAATCTTGATGCAAGATAGGTGCACGGTTTGCGCTGAACGTTCCACAGGCTCGAAAATCGCTTTGGACACACCTGATAGAACACCTAGGCGACCTGGGTCATGTGGAATCTCATTTCGGTCCATTTGAAGGGAGTCTTAGTATTGGAGCAAGATAGGTGCATGGCTTGCGCCGAGCGTACCATAGGCATGAAAATCATTTTGGACACACCAGATAGAACACCTTGGTGATGTAGGTCATGTGGAATCTCATTTCAGTCCATTTAGAGAAAGTGTTAGTATTGGTGTAAGATAGGTGTGGTTTGCGCCAAACGTACCGTAGGCTCAGATATCATTTTGAACGCAGCCGATGGTACTCCTAGGTGACGAGGCTCAAGTGATTGCTCGTTTTGGTCCGTTTGGAGATAGTGCTAATCTTGACGCAAGATTGGTTCATGGTTTTTGCGCTGAACATACTACAGTCTCAAAAATCATTTTGGACACACCCGATAGAATGCCTAGGTGACGTGGGTCATCTAGAATCTCATTTCGGTCCGTTTAGAGATAGTGTCAGTATCAGTGCAAGATAGGTGCACGGTTTGCGCCAAACAAACCATATCCTCAAAAATCGTTTTGAACGCACCCGATGGTACTCCTAGGTGACGAGGCTCAAGTGAATGCTCGTTTCGGACCATTTGGAGATAGTGCTATTCTTAACGCAAGATAGGTGCACGGTTTGCGCTGAACGTACCGAAGGCTCAAAAATCACTTTGGACACACCTGATAGAACACAATGATGACCAGGGTCATGTGGAATCTCATTTCGGTCCGTTTGGAGAGAGTCTTAGCATTAGAGCATGATAGTTGCATGGCTTGCGCCCAGCGTACCATAGGCTTGAAAATCGTTTTATACACACTAGATAGAACACTTAGGTGATGTGGGTCATGTGGAATTTCATTTCGGTCCGTTTAGAGACAGTGTTAGTATCGGTGTAAGATAGGTGCACGGTTTTCGCCAAACGTACTGTAGGCTCAGAAATCGTTTTGAACACACCCGATGGTACTCCTACGTGACGAGGCTCAAGTGGATGCTCGTTTCGTTCCATTTGGAGATAGTGCTAATCTTGACGCAAGATAGGTGCATGGTTTTGCGCTGAACACACCACAGGCTCAAAAATCATTTTGGATACATCCGATAGAATAGCTAGGTGACGTGGGTCATGTGGAATCTCATTTTGGTCCGTTTAGAGACAGTGTTAGTATCTGTGCAAGATAGGTGCACGATTTGCGCCAAACATACAATAGCCTCAGAAATCGTTTTGAACGCATCCGATGGTACTACTAGGTGACGAGGCTCAAGTGGATGCTCGTTTCGGTCCATTTGGAGATAGTGCTATTCTTAACGCAAGATAGATGCACGGTTTACGCTGAACGTACGACAGGCTTAAAAATCGCTTTAGACACACTCATTGGAATCTCATTTCGGTCCGTTTGGAGACAGTGTTAGTATCGGTGCAAGATAGGTCCACGGTTTGCGCCAAACATACCATATCCTAAAAAATCATTTTGAACACACCCGATGGTACTCCTAGGTGACGAGGCTCAAGTGGATGCTCGTTTTGCTCCGTTTGGAGACAATGTTATTCTGAATGCAAGATAGGTGCACGGTTTGCGCTGAACATACCAAAGGCTCAAAAATCGCTTTGGACAGACCCGATAGAACACCTTGGTGACCTGGTTCCTGTGGAATCTCATTTCGGTCTGTTTGGTGAGAGTCTTAGTGTTGGAACAAGATAGGTGGACAGCTTGCGCCGAGCGTACCATAGGCATGAAAATCATTTTGGACACACCAGATAGAACACCTAGCTGACGTAGGTCATGTGGAATCTCGTTTCGGTCCGTTTAGAGATAGTGTTAGTATTAGTGTAAGATAGGTGCACGGTTTGCGCCAAATGTACCGTATGCTCAGAAATCATTTTGAACGCACCCGATGGTACTCCTAGGTGATGAGGCTCAAGTGGATGCTCATTGCGGTCTATTTGGAGATAGTGATATTCTTAACGCAAGATAGGTGCACGGTTTGTGCTGAACATACCACAGGCTCGAAAATCGCTTTGGACACACCCAATAGAACACCTAGGTGACCTGAGTCATGTGGAATCTCATTTCGGTCCGTTTGGAGAGTCTTAGTATTGGAGCAAGATAGGGGCACGGCTTGCGACGAGCGTACCATAGGCTTGAAAATCATTTTGGACACACTTGATAGAACAACTAGGTGACGTGGGTCATGTGGAATCTCATTTCGGTCCATTTAGAGACAGAGTTAGTATCGGTGTAAGATACGTGCACGGTTTTGCGCCAAATGTACCGCAGGCTTAGAAATCATTTTGAACGCACCCGTTGGTACTCCTAGATGACGAGGCTCAAGTGATTGCTCATTTCGGTCTATTTGGAGATAGTGCTAATCTTAACGCAAGATTGGTTCATGGTTTTTGCGCTGAACATACCACTGGCTCAAAAATCATTTTGGACACACCCGATAGAACACCTAGGTGACGTGGGTCATGTGGAGGCTCATTTCGATCCATTTAGAGACAGTGTTAGTATCAGTGCAAGATAGGTGCACGGTTTGCGCCAAACATACCATATCTTCAGAAATCATTTTGAACGCACCTGATGGTACTCCGAGGTGACGAGGCTCAAGTGGATGCTCGTTTCAGTCCGTTTGGAGATAGTGCTATTCTGAACGCAAGATAGGTGCACATTTTGCGCTGAACGTACCAAAGGCTTGAAAATCGCTTTGGACACACCCGATAGAACACCTTGGTGACCTGGGTCATGTGGAATCTCATTTCAGTCTATTTGGAGAGAGTCTTAGAATTAGAACAAGACAGGTGGACAGCTTGCGCGGAGCGTACCATAGGCATGAAAATTATTTTGGACACACCTGATAGAACACCTAAGTGATGTGGGTCATGTGGAATCTCATTTCGGTCCATTTAGAGACAGTGTTAGTATCAGTGTAAGATAGGTGCATGGTTTTGCGCCAAACGTACCGTAGGCTCAGAAATCGTTTTGAACGCACCCGATGGTACTCCTAGGTGAGGAGGCTCAAGTGATTGCTCGTTTCGGTCTATTTGAAGATAGTGCTAATCTTAACGCAAGATTGGTTCATGGTTTTTGCGCTGAACATACCACTGGCTCAAAAATCATTTTGGACACACCCGATAGAATACCTTGGTGACGTGGGTCATGTGGAATCTCATTTCGGTCCGTTTGGAGACAGTGTTAGTATCGGTGCAAGATAGGTGCACGGTTTGCGCCAAACATACCATATCCTCAGAAATCGTTTTGAACACACCTGTTGGTACTCCTAGGTGATGGGGCTCAAGTGGATCCTCGTTTTAGTCCGTTTGGACATAGTGCTATTCTTAATGCAAGATAGGCGCTCAATTTGCGTTGAACGTACCACAGGCTCGAAAATCGCTTTGGACACACCCAATAGAACACCTAGGTGACCTAGGTCATGTGGAATCTCATTTCGTTCCATTTGGAGAGTCTTAGTATTGGAGCAAGATAGGAGAATGGCTTGCGACGAAAGTACCATAGGCTTGAAAATCATTTTGAACACACCTGATAGAACACCTAGGTGACGTGGGTCATGTGGAATCTCATTTCGGTCCGTTTAGAGACAGTGTTAGTATCGGTGTAAGATAGGTCCACGGTTTGCGCCAAACGTACCGTAGGCTCAGAAATCATTTTGAACGCACCCGATGGTACTCCTAGGTGACGAGGCTAAGTGATTGCTCGTTTTGGTCCGTTTTGAGATAGTGCTAATCTTGACGCAAGATTGGTTCATGGTTTTTGCGTTGAACATACCACAGGCTCAAAAATCATTTTGGACACACCCGATAGAACACCTAGGTGACGTGGGTCATGTGGAGTCTCATTTCGGTCCGTTTAGAGACCGTGTTTGTATTGGTGCAAGATAGGTGCACGGTTTGCGCCAAACATACCATATCCTCAGAAATTGTTTTGAACGCTCCTGAGGGTACTCCAAGGTGATGAGGCTCAAGTGGATGCTCATTTCGGTCTGTTTGGAGATAGTGTTATTCTGAATGCAAGATTGGTGCACGGTTTGCGTTGAACGTACCAAAGGCTCAAAAATCGCTTCGGACAGACCCGATAGAACACCCTGGTGACCTGGGTCATGTGGAATCTCATTTCGGTCTGTTTGGAGAGAGTCTTAGTATTGGAACAAGATAGGTGGACAGCTTGCACCGAGCATACCACAGGCATGAAAATAATTTTGGACACACTAGATAGAACACCTAGCTGACGTAGGTCATGTGGAATCTCATTTCGGTCCGTTTAGAGACAGTGTTAGTATCAGTGTAAGATAGGTGCACGCTTTGCGCCAAACGTACCGTACGCTCAGAAATCATTTTGAACGCACCTGATTGTACTCCTAGGTGACGAGGCTCAAGTGGATGCTCGTTTCGGTCCGTTTGGAGAAAGTGCTATTCTTAACGCAATATAGGTGCACGGTTTGCGCTGAACATACCACAGTCATGTGGAATCTCATTTCGGTCCGTTTGGAGATTCTTAGTATTGGAGCAAGATAGGTGCATGGCTTGCGACGAGCGTACCATAGGCTTGAAAATCATTTTGGACACACCTGATAGAACACCTAGGTGACGTGGGTCATGTGGAATTTCATTTCGGTCCATTTAGAGACAGTGTTAGTATCGGTGTAAGATAGGTGCACGATTTTGCGCCAAACGTACCGTAGGCTCAGAAATCGTTTTGAACGCACCCGATGGTACTCCTAGATGACGAGGCTCAAGTGATTGCTCGTTGCGGTCTATTTGGAGATAGTGCTAATCTTAACGCAAGATTGGTTCATGGTTTTTGCGCTGAACATACCACTGGCTCAAAAATCATTTTGGACACACCCGATAGAACACCTAGGTGAGGTGGGTCATGTGGAGGCTCAATTCGATCCGTTTAGAGATAGTGTTAGTATCGGTGCAAGATAGGTGCACGGTTTACGCCAAACATACCATATCCTCAGAAATCATTTTGAACGCACCTGATGGTACTCCGAGCTGACGAGGCTCAAGTGGATGCTCATTTCGGTCTGTTTGGAGATAGTGCTATTCTGAACGGAAGATAGGTGCACGGTTTGCGCTGAACGTAGCAAAGGCTCAAAAATCTCTTTGGACACACCCGATAGAACACCTTGGTGACCTGGGTCATGTGGAATCTCATTTCGGTCCGTTTGGAGAGAGTCTTAGTATTGGAACAAGATAGGTGGACGGCTTGCGCCGAGCGTAGCATAGGCATGAAAATCATTTTGGACACACCATATAGAACACCTAGGTAACGTAGGTCATGTGGAATCTTATTTCGGTCCGTTTAGAGACAGTGTTTGTATCGGTGTAAGATAGGTGCACGGTTTGCGCCAAACGTTCCGTACTTTCAGAAATCATTTTGAAAGCACACGATGGTACTCCTAGGTGACGAGGCTCAGGTGGATGCTCGTTTCGGTCCATTTGGAGATAGTGCTATTCTTAACGCAAGATAGGTGCACGGTTTGCGCTAAACGTACCATAGGCTCGAAAATCGCTTTGGACACACCTGATAGAACACCTAGGTGACCTGGGTCATGTGGAATCTCATTTCGGTCCGTTTGGAGCCTTAGTATTGGAGCAAGATAGGTGCACGGCTTGCGACGAGCGTACCATAGGCTTGAAAATCATTTTGGACACACCTGATAGAACACCTAGGTGACGTGGGTCATGTGGAATCTCATTTCGGTCCATTTAGAGACAGTGTTAGTATCGGTGTAAGATAGGTGCATGGTTTTGCGCCAAAAGTACCGTAGGCTTAGAAATCGTTTTGAACGCACCCGATGGTACTCCTAGATGACGAGGCTCAAGTGATTGCTCGTTTCGGTCTATTTGGCGATTGTGCTAATCTTAACGCAAGATTGGTTCATGGTTTTTGCGCTGAACATACCACTAGCTTAAAAATCATTTTGGACACACCCGATAGAACACCTAGGTGACGTGGGTCATGTGGAATCTCATTTCGGTCTGTTTGGAGACAGTGTTAGTATCGGTGCAAAATAGGTGCACGGTTTGCGCCAAACATACCATATCCTCAGAAATCATTTTGAACACACCCGATGGTACTCCTAGGTGACGAGGCTCAAGTGGATGCACGTTTCGGTCCGTTTGGATATAGTGCTATTCTTAAGGCAAGATAGGTGCATAGTTTGCGCTGAACGTACCATAGGCTCGAAAATCGCTTTGGACACACCCAATAGAACACCTAGGTGACCTGGGTCATGTGGAATCTCATTTCGTTCCGTTTGGAGAGTCTTAGTATTGGAGCAAGATAGGAGAACGGCTTGCGCCGAAAGTACCAAAGGCTTGAAAATCATTTTGAACACACCTGATAGAACACCTATGTGACGTGGGTCATGTGGAATCTCATTTCAGTGCATTTAGAGACAGTGTTAGTATCGGTGTAAGATAGGTGCATGGTTTGCGCCAAACATACCGTAGGCCCAGAAATCATTTTGAACGCACCCGATGGTACTCCTAGGTGACGAGGCTTAAGTGATTGCTCGTTTCAGTCCATATGGATTTAGTGCTAATCTTGATGCAAGATTGCTTCATGGTTTTTGTGCTGAACATACCACATGCTCAAAAATCATTTTGGAGACACCCGATAGAACACCTAGGTGACGTGGGTCATGTGGAGTCTCATTTCGGTCCGTTTAGAGATAGTGTTAGTATCGGTGCAAGATAGGTGCACGGTTTGCGCTAAACATACCATATCCTCATAAATCATTTTGAACGCACCTGATGGTACTCCGAGGTGACGAGGCTCAAGTGGATGCTCGTTTCGGTCCGTTTGGAGATATTGTTATTCTGAACGCAAGATAGGTGCACGGTTTGCGCTGAACGTACCAAAGGATCAAAAATCGCTTTGGACACACCCGATAGAACACCTTGGTGACCTGGGTCATGTGGAATCTCATTTCGGTCCATTTGGAGAGAGTCATTGTATTGGAACAAGATAGGTGGACGGCTTGCGCCGAGCGTACCATAGGCATGAAAATCATTTTGGCACACCAGATAGAACACCTAGGTGACGTAGCTCAAATGGAATCTCATTTCGGTGCGTTTAGAGATAGTGTTAGTATCGATGTAAGATAGGTGCATGGTTTGAGCCAAACGTACCATACGCTCAGAAATCATTTCGAATGCACCCGATGGTACTCCTAGGTGACGATGCTCAAGTGGATGCTCGTTTCCGTCTGTTTGGAGATAGTGCTATTCTTAACGCAAGATAGGTGCACGGTTTGCGCTGAACGTTCCACAAGCTCGAAAATCGGTTTGGACACACCCGATAGAACACCTAGGTGACCTGAGTCATGTGGAATCTCATTTCGGTCCGTTTGGAGAATCTTAGTATTGGAGCAAGATAGGTGCACGACTTGCGACGAGCGTACCATAGGCATGAAAATCGTTTTGGACACACCAAATAGAACACCTAGGTGACGTGGGTCATGTGGAATCTCATTTCGATCCATTTAGACATAGTGTTAGTATCAGTGTAAGATAGGTGCACGGCTTTGCGCCAAACGTACCGTAGGCTCATAAATCATTTTGAACGCACACGATGGTACTCCTAGATGACGAGGCTCAAGTGATAGCTCATTTCGGTCTATTTGGAGATACTGCTAGTCTTAACACAAGATTGGTTCATGGTTTTTACGCTGAACATACCACTGGCTCAAAAATCATTTTGGACACACCCGATAGAACACCTAGGTGACGTGGGTCATGTGGAATCTCATTTCGGTCTATTTGGAGACAGTGTTAGTATCGGTGCAAGGTAGGTGCACGGTTTGTGCCAAACATACCATATCCTCAGAAATCGTTTCGAACACACCCGATGGTACTCCTAGGTGACGAGGCTCAAGTGGATGATCGTTTCGGTCTGTTTGGACATAGTGCTATTCTTAACACAAGATAGGTGCACAGTTTGCGCTAAATGTACCACAGGCTCGAAAATCGCTTTGGACACACCCGATAGAACACCTAGGTGACCTAGGTCATGTGGAATCTCATTTCGGTCTGTTTGGAGAGTTTTAGTATTGGAGTAAGATAGGAGAACGGCTTGCGACGAAAGTACCATAGGTTTGAAAATCATTTTGGACACACTTGATAGAACACCTAGGTGACTTGGGTCATATGGAATCTCATTTCGGTCCGTTTAGAGACAGTGTTAGTATTGGTGTAAGATAGGTGCACGGTTTGCGTCAAACGTACCATAGGCTCAGAAATCGTTTTAAACGCACCTGATGGTACTCCTAGGTGACTACGCTTAAGTGATTGCTCGTTTCAGTCCGTTTGGATTTAGTGCTAATCTTGACGCAAGATTGGTTCATGGTTTTTGCGCTGAACATACCACAGGCTCAAAAACAATTTTGGACACACTCCATAGAACACCTAGGTGACGTGGGTCATGTGGAGTCTCATTTCGGTCCATTTAGAGACAGTGTTAGTATCGGTGCAAGATAGGTGCACGGTTTGCGCCAAACAAACCATAGCCTCAGAAATCATTTGGAATGCACCCGATGGTACTCCTAGGTGACGAGGCTCAAGTGGATGCTCATTTCGGTTCGTTTGGAGATAGTGCTATTCTGAACGCAAGATAGGTGCACGGTTTGCACTGAACGTACCACATGCTCAAAAATCATTTTGGACACACCCGATAGAACACCTAGGTAACCTGGGTCATGTGGAATGTCATTTCGGTCCATTTGGAGAGTCTTACTATTGGAGAAAGATAGGTGCATGGCTTGCACCGACCATACCATAGGCTTGAAAATAATTTTGGACACACCAGATAGAACACCTAAGTGACGTGGGTCATGTGGAATCTCATTTTGGTCCATTCAGAGACAGTGTTAGTATCGGTGTAAGATAGGTGCATTGTTTTGAGCCAAACGTACCGTAGACTCAGAAATTATTTTAAACACACCCGACGGTACTCCCAGGTGACGAGGCTCAAGTGGATGCTCGTTTCGGTCCGTTTGGAGATAGAGCTAATCTCGACGCAAGATAGGTGCTCGGTTTGCGCTGAACATACCACTAGCTCAAAATTTGCTTTGGACACACCCGATAGAACACCTAGGTGACCTAGGTCATGTGGAATCTCATTTCGGTCCATTTGTAGAGATTCTTAGTATTGGAGCAACATAGGTGCATGGCTTGTGCCGAGCCCACCATAGGCTTGAAAATCGTTTTGGACACACCTGATAGAACACCTAGGTGACGTGGGTCATGTGGAATCTTATTTCGGTCCGTTTAGAGATAGTGTTAGTATCGGTGTAAGATAGGTGCACGGTTTGCGCCAAACATACAGCAGGCTCAGAAATCATTTTGAACACACACGATGGTACTCCTATGTGACGAGGCTCAAGTGGATGTTTGTTTTTGTCTGTTTGGAGATAGTGCTAATCTTGACGCAAGATTGGTGCTTGGTTTTGCGTTGAACATACCACTGGCTCTAAAATCATTTTGGACACACCCGATAGAACACCTAGGTGACGTGGGTCATGTGGAATCTCATTTCGGTTCGTTTAGAGAGAGTGTTAGTATCGGTGCAAGATAGGTGCGTGGTTTAAGCCAAACATACCACAGCCTTAGTGATGAGGACATGGCACCTTCGGATACGAACAATGATTATAAGGTGCGCTCGTTCCTACATTTGCATAGTTGCTTTGATTATAATTCACTTGGTTCCACATGTACATGTCACTATTTGATTGTAGGTTCAAATGTGTTTCATAATCGAAGTTCATTAAAGTTGAACTTTTGGTTCGTCGGCAGCCTGACAGTGCCTCATTGGGAAGGCCATAACTCATCCATCCGGAGTGCGATCGAGGTCAATGAGTACTTGATGGGAAGCTTGTTTGATAATCTTTCAAATAGATCTGGTCCCATCTCAATATCATGTCAGCAAGGCCTCCAAATCACCAATATGTTATGTTATTATTTCTGGCGAGAGCTACACTGTCGTCATGAGCTTGTTAGACATCCTTGGGACCCAGGCCCAAGTTGAAGCATGCCCCAAGAAGATGGAGAACATCTAAGAGATGGCATTGGACATCCTCCTCCTTGGCCACCACCTTAGGAGACCAACAAGGACGTCCAAGCCAAGCCAGAAGCCCAGTCCAATCCGAGTTCGAGTCTGCCTCGGCCATCAGGACCAGTCTGCAATAAAATGGATGCCCAGGACACATCCGAACTCCGTTTTCGATGATCCACATATGGATGGAAAGATAATTTGATAAGGAAGCCAATCCTAGTGGTTTCACATCAAAATCTCTTCGGAATCAACAGGAATCGTCAAAACAATTCAGCATCTAGAATCTGTCAGGGTGCTGCGACACCTTCTTTTGGGCCGTTGGGCCTTGTAACGTGTTGGGACACCTTTAGGATGTGAAGAGGGACCCTTGGACGTCCCTTAGGCTATATAATCAGTAGCCACCACCTAATTTAGGGTTTGAGTTTTGCTTAGATTATTCTGTCAAGAAATAGTTTCGCCATTCTTTGGTTTGTGAGACCCCAACTCGTGAGATTAATCATACATCTGCAATTTGGTTGTGATCTTTCTTGTTCTTGCTTGTGTTCTTCGTTGCGCAGGCAGGGATTATCCTTCTTGGTGAGGTCAACCTGGTCCCTGACTCGGTTGATAACCAGAGGAGCTGTGGTGCTAAGATTGCAGGATTCGATCTTTCGATCTGAAGCCGGATCAGTGTGTCATTCTCCGCCACAACGATAGTTACCATAACCTGACGGAAGATCAGGACCCCCGTCTCCATTAAGTGATATATGTGGCACACAAGTCAGTGACAGACAACAATATTGAATAAATGTCCAGAGCACTTGTCCTAGTTGCTGGCCTATACGTGTTCCTATCACCAGTTGTGATAAACAAGAGAGGAAACAATAATGAAAGGAAACAAGTATTAAAGGTAGCAATAGATATGAACAAGGCAAAAGGTACCACAAACAATAGAGCTATTGAGTGTTCTTTATGTGCTCCTTTTCGATATCTTCTATTCTCTTTTACTATTTTTTTCTTTTATTTTTTTATCCAATCTTTTTTTCTTGCTTTTGCTCTTTTGATATTTTTTTCTCAGTAAGGAGCACACAAGAATAAACCACAAAAAATTTGAGCTCAATTGAATAAAAGATGTGGCCTATAGAAAATTAGGACTGTGCTCTAAAAAGCATACCAAAACTTGTGGGCCCAGAAACTCAATTTTCCTAATCGAATTTCGCAAATCTAATTTTTACGAACCTAGCAAAGCTAGGATGAAATAGATCTAAAATTTTCTAGTGTTCTCCGTAGATATAAAACTTTCCCCGTTTCGAGTTCGGATGCAAAAGTTATGACTGTTTTAAGGAAGCTGCTCGAATAAGGGTTTTAGTGGACACAAGATGCAAACCGATGGTGATACGGAATAGCGGCAGGTGGAGGGATCAACACAAACTAGAAAAGAACACAATCTAAACCAGCAACAAGACTTTGACCTAGGACACAAACTCAACAAAGCGAACTCTGAAACTAAAATATGCAAAGGCTATGGCGCGAAAAGTTCTAGGACAGGAAAAACAAGTATGGTACTAGACTATGGGACGAATGCGAAACACTCAAACAAGGGAATAAATGTGAACCTAACGGTATACCTTAGCTCTGATACTACTTAATGGAGATGGGGTCCTGATCTTCCGTCAGGTTATGGTAACTATCGTTGTGGCGGAGAATGACACACCGATCCGGCTTCAGATCGAAAGATCGAATCCTGCAATCTTAGCACCACAGCTCCTCTGGTTATCAACCAAGTCACGAACCAGGTTGACCTCACCAAGAAGGCTAATCCCTGCCTGTGCAACGAAGAACACAAGCAAGAACAAGAAAGATCGCAACCAAATTGCAGATGTATGATTAATCTCATGAGTTGGGGTCTCACAAACCAAAGAACGACGAAACTGTTTCTTGACAAAATAATCTAAGCAAAACCCAAACCCTAAATTAGGTGGTGGCTACTGATTATATAGCCTAAGGGACGTCCAAGTATCCCCCTTCACGTTCTAAAGGTGTCCCAACACGTTACAAGTCCCAACGGCCAAAAAGAAGGTGTCGCAGCACCCTGATAGATTCTGGATGCTGATTTGTTTCGACGATTCCCGTTGATTCCGAAGAGATTTTGATGTGAAACCACATGTATTGGCTTCCTTATCAAATTATCTTTCCATCCATATGTGGATCATCGAAAACGGAGTTCGGATGCGTCCTGGGCATCTATTTTATTGCAGATTGGTCCTGATGGCCGAGGCAGACTCGAACTCGGATTGGAATGGGCTTCTGGCTTGGCTTGGACGTCCTTGTTGGGCTCCTAAGGTGGTGGCCAAGGAGGAGGATGTCCAAGGCCATCTATTATATGTTCTCCATCTTCTTGGGGCGTGCTCTAACTTGGGCCTGGGTTCCAAGGATGTCTAACAAGCCCATGACGACAGTGTAGCTCTCGCCAGAAATAACGACAGAACATATTGGTGATTTGGAGGCCCTGCTGACGTGATATTGAGATGGGACCACATCTATTTGAAAGATTATAAAACAAGCTTTTCATCAAGTACTCATTGACCTCGATCGCACTCCGGATGGATGAGTTATGGCCTTCCCAATGAGGCACTGTCGGGCTGCCAACGAACCGAAAGTTCAACTTTAATGAACTTCCATTATGAAACACATTTGAACCTACAATCAAATAGTGACATGTACATGTGGAACCAAGTGAATTATAATCAAAGCCACTATACAAATGTAGGAACGAGCACACCTTATAATCATTGTTCGTATCCGAAGGTGCCATGTCCTCATCATCTAGAAATAGTTTTGAACGCACCCGATGGTACTCATTGGTGACGAGGCTCAAGTGGATGCTCGTTTCGGTCCGTTTGGGGATAGTATTATTCTTAACGCAAGATAGGTGCACGGTTTGTGCTGAATGTACCACAGGCTTAAAAATCTTTTTGGACACACCTGATAGAACACCTAGGTGACCTGGGTCATGTGGAATGTTATTTCTATCCATTTGGAGAGTCTTACTATTGGAGCAAGATAGGTGCATAGTTTTGCGCTAAACATACCACAGGCTCAAAAATCATTTTGTACACACCAGATAGAACACCTAGGTGACATAGGTCATGTGGAATCTCATTTTGGTCTATTTAGAGACAGTGTTAGTATCTGTGTAAGATAGGTGCACGGTTTGCGCCAAATGTATCGTAGGCTTAGAAATCATTTTGAACACACCCGATGGTACTCCTAGGTGACGAGGCTCAAGTGGATGCTCGTTTTGGTCCGTTTAGAGATAGTGTGAATCTTGACACAAGATAGGTGCATGGTTTGGGCCGAGCGTACCATAGGCTTGAAAATCATTTTGGACACACTAGATAGAACGCCTAGGTGACGTGGGTCATGTAGAATCTCATTTCAATCTGTTTAGAGACAGTGTTAGTATCGGTGTAAGATAGGTGCATGGTTTGTGCCAAACGTTCCATAGGCTCAGAAATCATTTTGAACGCACCCGATGGTACATCTACGTGACGAGGCTCAAGTGGATGCTCGTTTTGGTCTGTTTGGAGATAGTGCTAATCTTGACGCAAGATAGGTGCACGGTTTTGCGCTGAACATACCACATGCCCAAAAATAATTTTGGACACACCCGATATTACACCTAGGTGACGTGGGTCATGTTGAATCTCATTTCGGTCTGTTTGGAGACAGTGTTAGTATCGGTGTACGATAGGTGCACGGTTTGCGCTAAACGTACCATAGGCTCAGAAATCGTTTCGGTCCATTTAGAGACAGTGCGAATCTTGACACAAGATTGGTGCATGGTTTTTGCGCTAAACATATCACATGCTCAAAAATCATTTGGACACCCCGATAGAACACCTAGGAGACGTGGGTCATGTGGAATCTCATTTCGGTCCGTTTAGAGACAGTGTTAGTATCGGTGTAAGATAGGTGCACTGTTTGTGCCAAACGTACCGTAGGCTCAGAAATCATTTTGAACACACCCGATGGTACTCCTATGTGATGAGGCTCAAGTGGATGCTCATTTCGGTCCGTTTGGAGAGAGTGCTAATCTTGACGCATGATAGGTGCATAGTTTTGCGCAGAACATACCAAAGGCTCAAAAATCATTTTGGACACACCAGATACAACACCTAGGTGATGTGGGTCATGTGGAATCTCATTTTGGTTTGTTTAGAGATAGTGTTTGTAACGGCGTAAGATAGGTGCACGGTTTGCGCCAAACATACCGTAGGCTCAGAAATCATTTTGAACACACCCGATGGTACTCCTAGATGACGAGGCTCAAGTGGTTGCTCATTTTGGTCCATTTAGAGATAGTGCTAATCTTGACGCAAGATAGGTGCACGGCTTGCGCCGAGCATACCATAGGCTTGAAAATCATTTTGGACACACTAGATAGAACGCCTAGGTGACGTGGGTCATGTGGAATCTCATTTCAGTCCATTTAGAGACAGTGTTAGTATCGGTGTAAGATAGGTGCACGGTTTGCGCCAAACGTTCCGTAGGCTTAGAAATCGTTTTGAACACACCCGATGGTACTCGTACGTGACGAGGCTCAAGTGGATGCTCGTTTCGGTCCGTTTGGAGATAGTGCTAATCTTGACGCAAGATAGGTGCATGGTTTTGCGTTGAACATACCACAGGCTCAAAAATTATTTGGACACAGCCGATAGAACACCTGGGTGATGTGGGTCATGTGGAATCTCATTTTGGTCCGTTTAGAGACAGTGTTAGTATCGGTGTAAGATAGGTGCACGGTTTGCGCCAAACATACTGTAGCCTTAAAAATCGTTTTGAACGCACCCGATGGTACTCCTAGGTGACGAGGCTCAAGTGGATGCTCATTTTGGTCCATTTGGAGATAGTGTTATTCTGAACGCAAGATAGGTGCACGATTTGCGCTGAACGTACCAAAGGCTCGAAAATTGCTTTGGACACACCCGATAGAACACCTTGGTGACCTGGGTCATGTGAAATCTCATTTCGGTCCGTTTGGAGAGAGTCTTAGTATTGGAACAAGATAGTGCTATTCTTAACGCAAGATAGGTGCACGGTTTGCGCCAAATGTACACACCCGATGGTACTCCTAGGTGACGAGGCTCAAGTGGATGCTCATTTCGGTCCGGTTGGAGATAGTGCTATTCTTAACACAAGATAGTTGATCAATTTGTGCTGAACTTACCATAGGCTCAAAATTCATTTTGGACACACCCGATGGAACACCTAGGTGACGTGGGTTATGTGGAATCTCATTTTGGTCCATTTGGAGACAATGTTAGTATCGTTGTAAGATAGGTGCACACTTTGTGCCAAACGTACCATAGGCTTAGAAATTATTTTGAACGCACCCGATGGTACTCCAAGGTGACGAGGCTCAAGTGGACGCTCGTTTTGGTCCGTTTGAAGATAGTGCTAATCTTGACGCAAGATAGGTGCATGGTTTAGCGCTGAACATACCGTAGGCTCAAAAATCAATTTAGACACACCCGATAGAACACCTGGGTGATGTGGGTCATGTGGAATCTCATTTTGGTCCGTTTAGAGAGAGTGTTAGTATTGGTGTAAGATAGTTGCACGGTTTGCGCCAAATGTACCGTAGGCTTAGAAATCATTTTGAATGCACCTGATGGTACTCCTAGGTGACGAGGCTCAAGTGGATGTTCGTTTCGGTCCGTTTGGAGATAGTGCTATTCTTAATGCAGGATAGGTGCTCGGTTTGTGCTGAACGTACCACAGGCTCGAAAATCACTTTGGACACGCCTGATAGAACACCTGGGTGACCTGGGTCATGTGAAATCTCATTTTGGTCCATTTGAAGAGAGTCTTAGTATTAGAGCAAGATAGGTGCATGGCTTGCCCCGAGCGTACCATAGGCTTGAAAATCATTTTGGACACACTAGATAGAACACCTAGGTGATGTGGGTCATGTGGAATCTCATTTTGGTTTGTTTAGAGACAGCGTTAGTATCGGTGTAAGATAGGTGCACGATTTGCGCCAAGCATACCGTAGGCTTAGAAATCATTTTGAACGCAGCTGGTGGTACTCCTATGTGACGAGCCTCAAGTAGATGCTCGTTTCGGTCCGTTTGGATATAGAGCTAATCTTGACGCAAGATAGGTGCATGGTTTTGCGCTGAACATACCATAGGCTCAAAAAATCATTTTGGACACACCCGATAGAACACCTAGGTGACAGAGGTCCTGTGGAATCTCATTTCGGTCCGTTTAGAGAGAGTTTCAGTATCGGTGCAAGATAGGTGCACGGTTTGGGCAAACGTACCGTAGGCTCAGAAATCGTTTTGAATGCACCCAATGGTACTCCTAGCAGACGAGCCTTGAGTGGATGCTCGCCTCGCTCCATTTCGAGATAGTGCTAATCTTGACGCAAGATAGGTGCATGGTATTGCACTGAACATACCACGGGTTCAAAAATCATTTTGGACACACCCAATAGAACACCTGGGCGACGTGGGTCATGTGGAATCTCATTTTGGTCCGTTTAGAGACAGTGTTAGCATCGTTGTATGATAGGTGCACGGTTTGCGCCAAACGTACCATAGGCTCAGAAATTATTTTGAACACACCCGATGGTACTCCTAGGTGACGAGGCTCAAGTGGATGCTCGTTTCGGTCCGGTTGGAGATATTGCTATTCATAACGCAAGATAGGTGCTCGGTTTGCGCTGAACGTACACAAGCTCAAAAATCGCTTTGGACACACCTGATAGAACACCTAGTGACTTGGGTCATGTGGAATCTCATTTCGGTCCGTTTGGAGAGAGTCATAGTATTGGAGCAAGATACATGCATGGCTTGCGCCGAGCGTACCATAGGCATGAAAATCGTTTTGGACACACCAGATAGAACACCTAGGAGACGTGGGTCATGTGTAATCCCATTTCGGTCCGTTTAAAGACAGTGTTAGTATCGGTGTAAGATAGGTGCACGGTTTGCGCCAAACGTACCATAGGCTCAGAAATCATTTTGAACGCACCCGGTGGTACTCCTACGTGACGAGCCTCAAGTGTATGCTCGTTTAGGTCTGTTTTGAGATTGTGCTAATCTTGACGCAAGATAGCTGCATGGTTTGCGCTAAACATACCATAGGCTCAAAAATCATTTCGGAAACACCCGATAGAACACCTAGGTGACGTGGGTCATGTGGAATCTTATTTCGGTCCGTTTAGAGACTGGTTTAGTATCGGTGCAAGATAGGTGCACAGTTTGTGCCAAACGTACCGTAGGCTCAGAAATCGTTTTGAATGCACCCGGTGGTACTCCTAGCAGACGAGGCTTGAGTGGATGCTCGTTTCGGTCCGTTTGGAGATAGTGCTAATCTTGACGCAAGATAGGTGCATGGTTTTGCGCTGAACATACCATGGGCTCAAAAATCATTTTGGACACACCCGATAGAACACCTGGGTGACGTGGGTCATGTGCAATCTCATTTTGGTTCGTTTAGAGACAGTGTTAGTATCGGTGTAAGATAGGTGCACGGTTTGCGCCAAACGTACCGTAGGCTCAGACATCGTTTTAAATGCACCCGATGGTACTCCTAGGTGACGAGGCTCAAGTAGATGCTCGTTTCTGTCTGTTTGGATATAATTCTATTCTTAATGCAAGATAGGTGCACGGTTTGCGCTGAACGTACCACAGGCTCGAAAATCACTTTGGACACGCCCGATAGAACACCTAGGTGACCGGGGTCATGTGGAATCTCATTTCGGTCCGTTTGGAGAGTCTTAGTATTGGAGCAAGATAGGTGCACGGCTTGCGCTGAGCGTACCATAGGCTTGAAAATCGTTTTGGACACACCAGATAGAACACCTAGGTGACGTGGGTCGTGTGGAATCTCATTTCGGTCTGTTTAGAGACAGTGTTAGTATCAGTGTAAGATAGGTGCACGGTTTGCGCCAAACGTACCGTAGGCTCAGAAATCATTTTGAACGCACCCGATGGTAGTCCTAGGCCACGAGGCTCAAGTGGATGCTCATTTCGGTCTGTTTGGAGATAGTGCTAATCTTGACGCAAGATAGGTGCATGGTTTTACGCTGAACATACCACAGGCTCAAAAATTATTTTGGACACACCTGATAGAACACCTAGGTGACGTGGGTCATGTGGAATCTCATTTCGGTCCGTTTAGAGACAGCGTTAGTATCGGTGCAAGATAGATGCACGGTTTGCGCCAAACATGGCATAGCCTCAGAAATCGTTTTGAACACACCCGAAGGTACTCCTAGGTGACGAGGCTCGAGTGTATGCCCGTTTCGGTCCGTTTGGAGATAGTGCTATTCTTAACGCAAGATAGGTGCACGGTTTGCGCTGAACATACAACAGGCTCAAAAATCACTTTGGACACACCCGATATAACACCTAGGTGACCTGGGTCATGTGGAATCTCATTTTGGTCCGTTTGGAGAGTCTTAGTATCGGAGCAAGATAGGTGCACGGCTTGCGTCGAGCGTACCAAAGGCTTGAAAATCGTTTTGGACACACCTGATAGAACACCTAGGTGACGTGGGTCATGTGGAATCTCATTTCGGTCTGTTTAGAAACAGTGTTAGTATCGGTGTAAGATAGGTGCATAGTTTGCGCCAAACGTAACATAGGCTCAAAAATCATATTGAACGTACCCGATGGTACTCCTACGTGATAAGGCTCAAGTGGATGCTCGTTTCGGTCCATTAGGAGATAGTGCTAATCTTGACGAAGATAGGTGCATTGTTTTGTGCTCAACATACCACAGGTGCAAAAATCATTTTGGACACTCTCGATCGAACACCTAGGTGACGTGGGTCATGTGGAATCTCATTTCGGAATGTTTAGAGACAGTGTTAGTATCGGTACAAGATAGGTGCATGGTTTGCACCAAACATACCATAGCCCCATAAATAGTTTTGAACGCACCCGATGGTGCTCCTAGGTGACGAGGCTCAAGTGAATGCTCGTTTCGATCCGTTTGGAGATAGTTCTATTCTTAACGCAAGATAGGTGCACGGTTTGTGTTGAATGTACCACAGGCTCGAAAATCACTTTGGACACACCCGATAGAACACCTAGGTTACCTAGGTCATGTGGAATCTCATTTCGGTCTGTTTGGAGAGTCTTAGTATTGGAGCAAGATAGGTGCACGGCTTGCGCCGAGCGTACCATAGGCCTGAAAATCATTTTGGACACACCAGATAGAACACCTAGGTGACGTGGGTCATGTGGAATCTCATTTCGGTCTGTTTAGAGATAGTGTTAGTATCCGTGTAAGATAGGTGGACAGTTTGCGCCAAACGTACCGTAGGCTCAGAAATCATTTTGAATGTGACGAGGCTTGAGTGGATGCTAGTTTCGGTCCGTTTGGAGATAGTGCTAATCTTGACGCAAGATAGATGCATGTTTTTGCGCTGAACATACCATAGGCGCAAAAATCATTTTGGACACACCCGATAGAACACCTAGGTGACGTGGGTCATGTTGAATCTCATTTCGGTCTGTTTTGAGACAGTTTTAGTATCGGTGCAAGATAGGTGCACGATTTGCGCCAAACATACTATAGCCTCAGAAATCGTTTTGAACGCACCCGATGGTACTCCTAGGTGATGAGGCTGAAGTGGATGCTCGTTTTGGTCATTTTGGACATAGTGCTACTCTTGACGCAAGATAGGTGCACTTTTTGGGCTGAAAGTACCACAGGCTTGAAAATCGCTTTAGACACACCCTATAGAACACCTAGGTGACCTGGGTCATGTGGAATCTCATTTTGGTCCATTTGGAGAGAGTCTTAGTTTTGGAGCAAGGTAGGTGCATGGCTGGCGCCGAGCGAACCATGGGCTTGAAAATCATTTTGGACAAACCAGATAGAACACCAAGGTGACATGGATCATGTGGAATCTTATTTCGGTCCGTTTAGAGACAGTGTTAGTATCAGTGTAAGATAGGTGCACGGTTTGCGCCAAACATACCATAGGCTCAGAAATCGTTTTGAACCCGATGGTACTCCTTGGCCACGTGGCTCAAGTGGATGCTCATTTCGGTCTGTTTGGAGATAGTGCTAATCTTTACGCAAGATAGGTGCACGGTTCTACGCTGAACATACCACGGGCTCAAAAATTATGTTGGACACACCTGATAGAACACCTAGGTGACGTGGGTCATGTGGAATCTCATTTCAGTCCGTTTAGAGACAGTGTTAGTATTGGTGCAAGATAGATGCATGGTTTGCGCCAAACATACCATAGCCTTAGAAATCATTTTGAACGCACCCGATGGTACTCCTTGGTGACGAGGCTCGAGTGGATGCTCGTTTCGGTCCGTTTGGAGATAGTGCTATTCTTAACGCAAGATAGGTGCATGGTTTGCGCTGACTGTACCACAGGCACAAAAATCACTTTGGACACACCCGATATAACACCTAGGTGACGTGGGTCATGTGGAGTCTCATTTTGGTCTATTTGGAGACAGTGTTAGTATCGGTGCAAGATAGGTGCACGGTTTGCGCCAAACATACCATATCCTCAGAAATTGCTTCGAACACACCCGATGGTACTCCTAGGTGACGAGGCTCAAGTGGATGCTCATTTCGGTCCGTTTGGATATAGTGCTATTCTTAACGTAAGATAGGTGCACAGTTTGCGTTGAACGTACCACAGACTCGAAAATCGCTTTGGACACACGCGATAGAACACCTAGGTGACCTAGGTCATGTGGAATCTCATTTTGGTCGGTTTGGAGAGTCTTAGTAATGGAGCAAGATAGGAGAATGACTTGCGACGAAAGTACCATAGGCTTGAAAATCATTTTGGACACACCTGATAGAACACCTAGGTGACGTGGGTCATGTGGAATCTCATTTCGGTCCATTTAGAGATAGTGTTAGTATCGGTGTAAGATAGGTGCACGGTTTGCGCCAAACGTACCGTAGGCTCAGAAATCGTTTTGAATGCACCTGATGGTACTCCTAGGTTCGTTTCGGTCCATTTCGATTTAGTACTAATCTTGATGCAAGATTGGTTCATGGTTTTTGCGCTGAACATACCACAGGATCAAAAATCATTTTGGACACACCCGATAGAACACCTAGGTGACGTGGGTCATGTGGAGTCTCATTTCGGTCCATTTAGAGATAGTGTTAGTATCGGTGCAAGATAGATACATGGTTTGCGCCAAACATACCATATTCTAAGAAATTGTTTTGAACGCACCTGATGGTACTTCGAGGTGACAAGGCTCAAGTGGATGCTCATTTTGGTCCGTTTGCAGATAGTGTTATTCTGAAGGCAAGATAGGTGCACGGTGTGCGCTGAACGTACCAAAGGCTTGAAAATCGCTTTGGACACACCCGATAGAACACCTTGGTGACCTGGGTCATGTGGAATCTCATTTCGGTCCGTTTGGAGAGAGTCTTAGTATTGTAACAAGATAGGTGGACGGCTTGTGCCGAGCGTACCATAGGCATGAAAATCATTTTGGACACACCAGATAGAACACCTAGGTGACGTAGGTCATATGGAATCTCATTTCGGTGCATTTAGAGACAGTGTTAGTATCGGTGTAAGATAGGTGCACGATTTGCGCCAACCGTACCGTACACTCAGAAATCATTTTGAATGCACCCAATGGTACTCCTAGGTGACATGGGTCAAGTGGATGCTCGTTTTGGTCCGTTTAGAGATAGTGCTATTCTTAACGCAAGATAGGTGCACGGTTTGCGCTGAACGTACCACAGGCTCGAAAATCACTTTGGACACACCCGATAGAACACCTAGGTGACCTGGGTCATGTGGAGTCTCATTTCGGTCTATTTGGAGAGTCTTAGTATTGGAGCAAGATAGGTGCACGGCTTGCGACGAGCGTACCATATGCTTGAAAATTGTTTTGGACACACCTGATAGAACACCGAGGTGACGTGGGTCATGTGAAATCTAATTTTGGTCCATTTAGAGACATTGTTAGTATGGGTGTAAGATAGGTGCAAGGTTTTGCGCCAAACGTACCGTAGGCTCAGAAATCGTTTTGAACACATCCGATGGTACTCCTAGATGACAAGGCTCAAGTGATTGCTCATTTTGGTCTATTTGGAGATAGTGCTAATCTTAACGCAAGATTGGTTCGTGGTTTTTGCGCAGAACATTCCACCAGCTCAAAATTCATTTTGGACACACCTGATAGAACACCTAGGTGACGTGGGTCATGTGGAATCTCATTTCGGTCCATTTAGAGACAGTGTTAGTATCAGTGCAAGATAGGTGCACGGTTTGCGCCAAACATACCATATCCTCAAATATCATTTTGAACGCACCTGATGGTACTCCGAGGTGACAAGGCTCAAGTGGAAGCTTGTTTCGGTTCGTTTGGAGATAGTGCTATTCTGAACGCAAGATAGGTGCACGGTTTGCGCTGAACGTACCAAAGGCTCGAAAATCGCTTTGGACACACCCGTAGTGTAACAGAACCGACCAAATTATAAGAGCACAAGTACAAAAACAAGCACCGAAGTGCTCAAATTTTCGAACTTGAGCCCATATAATCCCGGTAGTCAATCGAAACCACGAAGGATTTCAAGCCAACTTGCTTACAACCAGGATCGCATCATTCAACATACAACATCATACGTTACATTTCACAAGTAGTTCTGAAATAAGTTTATACAAACGGAGTCGCAATTATTACAAACCAAGTTTATAAAAGTAGCGGAAGCAAACGCACACCAGATGTTTAACTACTGCCAGTCTTGATGATCAACAACCCACAAAAGCATGAGGAAAGTACATAAAAGATGATCACGCCCAAGTGATCTAGTCTTCTTCACCCGCAGGGTGGAGACAAGTTTTGCAGAAGCCTTGATAGAGCATATCATCTGCAACAGGAGGGAATAAACCCTGAGTACTGGAATGTACTCAGCTAGACTTACCCGTCGAAAACCAGAAATAAGATGACACCAAGGATTATGCAAGGCTTACACAAGAGGCTAGCTGACATAACATTTTGCATAAAGGCATAAGTAATTGAAACTCTTATAGCCTGTACTAGCAATTATTTTTAGCATTTACCTGTCATCTATCTTAGCACCTGTACTAAACATGCACTTGATTATAATCAAACAATTATCATCATTATATCCAGAGCAGGTATGAATTGTGGCAACATTGTATCATTCCCTTAACCACCGGTTCATTTAATGAGATCTACGTTGCCGCTGCTCAAGTCAAGTGCTCACTAACCGGGAGCGACGGTGATTCGAATCGAATTCCTATCCAGCTGGAGGGGTATTTCTAACACTCACCGTGCAGACCCCTGCCAGGGTCGCACAGGCCACCGTTTCATATGATTCAGGAATCGCGGGTCTGAATAATGTCGCGACCCCAAGGGTGACACTCTGCCAGGTGATAGGGACTCTAACCCCCCTTGGTCTCACGCCAATGTCCCCAAGCACATCCTTTCTCTCCTCCAAGAAGCAACCTACCATTCGATTCCCGGCCTGAATCACATTACTCGGCTTCGCGGTCGGAACGGCTTATCCGGCCAACTAAGTGTTAGACTGCGTTCAACATGACTCAAGGACGTACAGCGAATCGGTCCTTAAACGACTCAGACGGGCATAGCTCCACACCCAAGACGTGAAGTGTCTTGCGGCTGTACTATTGAACTCCCGCCCGGTCTCAATTTCATTTTTAAGCATGTTCCATCCACGATAGCCATAAAGCCACTCGTGACTCCTTCCTACATCTCGCGGATGACCGGAAATCACCCGACTTCTACCGTACTAAGCAGGGCTAAGCATTGACACGTGCCTAAACCTAATATAGGATTAAGTACGATATCTGGACAAGGACAGGTATAATGCAACAAGTGTTTTCATATAACTCCTACAACTTAATGCATTAAACAATTAAAAGTACTCAAGATTAATTTATAAAACAGTAGGTTCAGCATGCACCGGGGCTTGCCTTTCAGAAAGGTCGAAGGCCGGTGGTCAGGACACTCAGGTAGATCTTCGGCAGGAGCTTCGCCGCTGGCTGGTTCCTCTAGCTGTTCCAGCTGGTCCTGGACTTCCTCCGGAATCACAGGCTCGAATTCGAGGAGAGTCACCCCCTCCGGTACACATATTGCATGAATGCACAATAAATATCATGAATGCATAAATGGGTGCAACATGCTCGGAATGAAATGCATTTCAGAAATAAAATAATAATCTAATCAAGTTACTTTATTAGTACGTGCAAATCTTTTCTCCGGTGGAGAAGTACTTACCTAATCTACCCAACCTAAGATATAGTTGTTCCTCTTCGGTTAAAGCCCTAACACCTAATAAACACAAGAGTGACATTATTTAGGTTACCACAGTAAGTTATTCTGGACAGCAGCTCAAAGATTCTGACATAACTGAAGATTCCTAACTCCAAAAGATATGATCTAAGACAATCTGGAAAGCTCAAGAAATGCACCACAATTTGTTTTCAGACCACAGCACTTAATTCCAAAGTTTACCTAGTCGAAATTCCAAAGTTCCAGAATCTGCTTTCTCTAAACAGAGAGCAGTCACTTCTGGACTGTCACTTTAAACAGCAATAACTCCCAACTACTAAGCCAAATGCTCCCAAATTTTGACACAAGCTCATTTACAAATTTTACTACAACTTTGGTATTTACAAATTTTCCAGCAACCACCTTTATCCAAGGTCAAACCTAGAAATACTATCAGCTGTCCAGAAAACCTAAAATTGTAAAGGTTAAATATTTATTGATGTGGCAAACATTTTCTAAGACCAAACTAATACTACTACAAGTTCACAAAGGTCACAAAAACACCAGAAAGTAAGGTGTGCCCACCTAGAATATTTATTTAAACTCATTTCTTAATGTACTTAAGTAATTAAGTGGAATTTCAAACATATATGTAAACTGCTCCTAAAATTCTACACAAATTACAGGAGACTCTCTGACCCAAAAAGAGGCTACTGTAAAAACTTCAACTAAATTTATTCAAAGGAACTTCCTACACAAAATTTCCAAGCCAAAAAGGCTGATTTTTGTATAAATAACAAAGCACAGTAACAGGTGTCAAACAATAGATTTCTTAATTTTCTTAGACACTCTAGGGTACCAAGACATTCTCCAAAAATTTATATGAACATTGCACATGTAGAAAAATTACAAAAAATTCATTTATTTATTTCCTAGAATCAGAAGATAGCTTGATAACATGAAAAGTACTTAAGCACTACTACCCAAATTTTTACCAAAGCTAGAGCAAGTATAAATTAGCCTACTCACCAAATTTCATAATTTTTGGAACACAGAAACTCAAGATAAAATTTAAACAATTTTGCGTGTGATTTAAAACACATTTCAAGGACCTATTTAAATATCCCAGCAAACAATCATCACATATCCAATTTATATTTTTCTAAAATACTACACATCCTGTAGATCCCAACAAAATTTATCTCATAATTTTTGGGCAAGTAAAACCCTAGATCTACATTTTCCAAACTTAACCAAAATTTTGTAGCAAAAATAAATAAAAATGAAAAAGATCTCCTTTTATACTGGGCCGGCCCGGGAAAGGACGTGGCCCACGGCGCGCGCGCGGCCCGCTCGGGCTCCCGCCCACGCGCGGCACCTGACAGGTGGGTCCCCGCGGTCAGTGACAGAGGGCAGAGGGGCGGCGAACCGCGAGCTCCGACGAGCTCAAGCTCGTCGGAGGGGAGCTCGCTCGGGAAACCAAGCACACCCTCGCGTTCTCCGTCACATGGTGCTTCGATTCGTGCAAGAAGGATGGCTTGGATTGGAGTGGGAGGGGCTTGCCACCGGGAGCGGTGGCCAGTGAGGGTCGGGTGGCAGTGTACCGCCGCCGGTGAGGCCGCACGGTCCCAGCTAAGCTCGGTACGAGCTTCACTGTAGCTAGGCGGAGCTATTGAGGTAGGAAGGGAGATGGAGAGAGGCCCTAACCACCCCGGCCACGGAGCGCCGTGATGCGGGGCGGTGAGCGCGACGACGGTGGTCATCGTGTTCCACTCCGGCGAGGTCGCATCCCCCGGTAAGGTCTCGCCACAAGCATCCCCACAGATTATGGAGGTGAGAACGAGGTTCATGACAGGAGGAGAATGAGGGAGGGGAGCTGGCCACGGTGGACCGTGGCGGCGGCGATACTCCGGTGAGCTCCAGTGGAGAGAAAGTCGACAATACCTCCTCACCTCTACGAAATGGATCAAGCGCGATGTAGGGGAAGGTCAGGGAGCCTAAGGCGGAGCTGTGGGTGAAGTTAGGTAGGCTACCGTGCGGTGGTGAGCTTGCCCGGCCGCGGCGGGGTCGGAGTGGCACTGCTCGTCGGACCAGAGAGCGAGGGAATGGAGGAGGGAGTGGCGTGAGTGCTGGGAATTGAGGTGTCGACTCCCACTTCACTCCCGCGCGTGAGCTCGCGACGTGGAGACGACAGCAGCACGCACGCACCACGCGGCCACCGGGCTCTGCCCGCCACGACGCGAGCCGGCTGCATGGCGTCGCCATTTACTGAATGGAGGTCGTCCTTGTTCGACTGACAGAGCAGCTTCGTCGACGATTAACTCCCAAACCAGTGAGAACCAGACGTGGGTGATGTTGGCAATGTTGTAGAGCTACATGAGGACTACAAGTTTGTCAATTGGAGTTTGGGCTGGTTCGGCCTGGATTTGAAACTACAAGGCTCCAAAGTGGTGCCCCTTGAAACTGAAACTTAGTTTCAGTCACTAAGCCGACTGAAACCTGATTTTCTAGACACCATATCTCCTAAACCATTTAGAACTAGGTGATGGTGATATTGACAATGTTGTAGAGCTATGTGTGGACAACAACTTTGTCAATTGGCTCCAGGACTGGTTTGGCCTAGTTTGTGAGTTACAAGTTGTCAAAGTGAGGTACAGTGAAACGGTTTTCAGCTTCACACTTAGCCAAAATTTGCTAAGTCCCAAAACAGCCCCTAATACTGACTTGTGGGCCATTTTTGAGCATGTTCTGGTCATTTTCATGAGATGGCCATATTAGAACTTTTGTTCCTCATGAAATTCTCTACAACTTTGCTTAAGGTTGCTCCTCCATGCAAGATCTCTAAATTGGACTTTTTAATTGGTCAAACCAGATCACTCTAGGGGTCCAACTTAGTCAACAACATTTGGAAGGGCAATTTGGTAATTTTGGTCAACATGAACATTGCTCCACTACTTACCCTAAATGTAATTAAGGTGTTATAAGACCTAATTAGCCACTCTACACCTTAGTTGCACAAAATTCCTAGTGTCACATACTTTGGCACAAGTAATTCAATACTTTCACCCAAATGTTGCAAGCTCATGTTGCACATGTTGCATGAGTGTGTTGCATAACACTTGCTAATTATGTTACACTAAAGTGGTTGACATATCTCACAAAGGAAATTGCACATAAGGTACTTGTGTGTTGCACCTTACTCACCTTTACTTCACATGAAATATAACATATTAAGCTTATGCATGAAATGAATGATGCTTGCTTATGCTCATGCAAATGCAATGCAATTAAGGAGCTAAACACCTAGGGTGTTACAGCCTTCCCCTTATAAAAATCTCGTCCGAGATTTGGAAAGCGTACATTTTTCATAGAATTCCTTATAACCATCCCACAAATAGTCCTCCCGTTCCCATGTAGCGTCACTTTCACTACCCTGATTACTCCACATTACTTTATACCACTTAACCACTTTGCTTCTAGTCACTCGTTCCTGAGTATCGATCACTCGGACTGGCTTTTCTTCGTAAGTTAGATCGGATTCCAGCCTGATATCTCCTAACGGAACTCTTTCCTCAGGAACTCGAAGACACTTTTGAGCTGAGATACATGGAAGACGTTGAATATGGCACTCATTTCTGGAGGTAACTGGATTTTATACGCAACAGCTCCACTCTTTCCTATGATCTGGAAAGGACCCACGTATCTTGGCGCAAGTTTCCGCTTAACACCAAAACGTTGGACACTCTTCATTGGAGAAACTTTTAGATATACGCAGTCCCCAACTTCAAACTCGAGTGGTTTTCTACGACGATCAGCATAACTTTTTTGTCTAGCTTGGGCTGCAGCCATATGTTTTTGGATGGTACGGACTTGTTCCTCAGCTTCCTCAACAAAAGCAATACCATAAAATCTCCTTTCACCAGCTTCTACCCAGTTTAGTGGAGTTCTACACTTACGACCGTACAAAGCTTTGAATGGAGCCATCTTAATACTCTCTTGATAACTATTATTGTACGAAAACTCAGCTAGAGGTAACCATTTTTCCAAGAACCCTTGGATGAAATGACACATGCCCGCAACAGATCTTCCAAGATTTGGTTAAACCCGTTCCGTCTGTCCTGATGTCTAGGGGTGATAAGCAGAGCTTCTCACTAACTTGGTTCCCAGAAGAATGATGCAAGTGCTCCCAAAAGCGAGCAGTGAACTGGGGACCACGGTCAGATATGATAGTACGAGGTATCCCATGGAGCCGGACTATCTGATTGAAATACAACTCAGCATAGTCAGTGGGACGATAGTCCACTCTAACTGGAATGAAGTGAGCTGATTTGGTCAAACGATCCACAATTACCCAGATGGAGTTATGATTTTTGACAGTAGGAGGAAGGACCGACAATGAAATCCATACTTATCTCTTCCCATTTCCAACCTGGGATAGACAGTGGTTGAAGCAACCCAGCTTTCATGTGCACAGCTTTAACTCTACAGCAGGTGTCACACCTAGCCACATATGCAGCTATCTCTTCCGCATCTTGGTCCACCAATAGTATGGCTTCAAATCATAATACATCTTATTCTACCAGGATGGATGGACAACTAGAGGAGTGTGCTTCAGACATAATATCATTTCGAAGCTCCCAGTCCTTAGGCAACTAACCTATCCTTGACCCATAGTACACCCTCTTCATCTATCCTGAACTGTGTAGTTTCTTGTTCTTTCATGTTATGCTTGATGTGGAATATACAAGTGTCAGTCTTT
>CM036224.1:29565079-29641564 GCA_020631735.1 Saccharum officinarum | reverse complement strand
TGGTAGTGTCAATGCAAGATAGGTGCACGGTTTGCGCAAACGTTGCCATAGGACACAGAATCATTTTGGACGCACCCGATGGTACTCCTAGGCGACAACGGTCATTAGATGCTTTGTTCTGGTCTGTTTGGAGACAGTGCTAATCTTGATGCAACATAGGTGGACGGTGCGTCGAATGTACCATAGGCACGAAAATCATTTTGGACGCACCCGATGGTACTCCTAGGTGACAAGCACAATTGGATGCTCGTTTTGGTCTGTTTAGAGATAGTGCTAATCTTGACGCATGATAGGTGCACAGTTTGCGCCGAATGTACCACAGGCTCAAAAATCATTTTGAAGCACCTGATGGATCTCCACGGTTACATTGGTCATGTGGAATCTTGTTTCGATCCATTTGGAGACACTGTTAGTGTCTATGCAAGATAGGTCCACGGTTTGCGCCAAATGTAGCTCAGAAATCGTTTTGGACGCACCTGATGGTACTTCTAGGTGATGAGGCTCAAGTGCATATTTGTTTGTCTATTTGGAGATAGTGCTAATCTTGACGCAAGATAGGTGCATGGTTTGTGCCTAGCATACCACAGGACCAAAAATCATTTTGGACACACCCGATTGAACACCTAGGTGATGTGGGTCTTGTGGAATCTTATTTCAGTCCGTTTGGAGACAGTGTTAGTATCGGTGCATGATAGGTGCACGGTTTGTGCCAAATGTACCATAGGCTCAGAAATCGTTTTGTACGCACCCGATCATACCCTTGGTGACGAGGCTCAAGAGGATGCTCGTATCGATCCGTTTGGAGATAGTACTAATCTTGATGCAAGATAGGTGCACGGTTGCATCAAACGTTCCATAGGCTCAAAAATCATTTTGGACGCACCCAATGGCACTCCTAGGTGACGAGGCTCAAGTGGATGCTCATTTGGGTTTGTTTGGAGATAGTGCTAATCTTGACGCAAGATAGGTGCATGGTTTGCGCTGAACGTAGCATAGGCTCAGAAATCATTTTGGACAACCTGATGGATCTCCTCAGCGACATTGGTCATTTGGAATCTTGTTTCAATCCATTTGGAGACTGTGTTATTGTTAGTGCAAAGTTAGGTGCACGGTTTGCGCCAAATATAGCACATAAATCGTTTTTGGATGCACCTTTCGGTGACGAGGCTCAAGTGGATGCTCGTTTTGGTCTGTTTGGAGATATTGCTAATCTTGACGCAAGATAGGTGAACCGGTATGCGCCGAATGTACCTTAGGCTCAGAAATCATTTTAGACGCACCGATGGATCTCCTAGGTGACATTGGTCATGTGGAATCTTGTTTCAATCCATTTAGAGACAGTGGTAGTTTCAGTGCAAGATAGGTGCACGGTTTGCGCCAAACGTACCATAGGCACATAAATCATTTTTGACGCACTCGATGGTACTCCTAAGTGACGAGGCTCAAGTGGAAGCTCGTTTTGGACTGTTTGGAGATAGTGCTAATCTTGACGCAAGATAGGTGCACGGTTTGCGCTGAACGTACCATAGGCTCAGAAATCATTTTGGACGACCCGATGGATCTCCTCAGCGACATTGGTCATTTGGAATCTTGTTTCAATCCATTTGGAGATGTGTTATTGTTAGTGCAAAGTTAGGTGCACGGTTTGCGCCAAATATAGCACATAAATTGTTTTGGACGCACCTTTCAGTGACGAGGCTCAAGTGGATGCTCGTTTTGGTCTATTTGGAGATATTGCTAATCTTGACGCAAGATAGGTGCACGGTATGGGCCGAATGTACCTTAGGCTCAGAAATCATTTTAGACGCACCCGATGGATCTCCTAGGTGACATTGGTCATGTGGAATCTTGTTTCAATCCATTTGGAGACAGTGGTAGTTTCAGTGCAAGATAGGTGCACGGTTTGCGCCAAACATACCATAGGCACATAAATCATTTTTGACGCACCCGATGGTACTCCTAAGTGACGAGGCTCAAGTGGATGCTCGTTTTGGACCGTTTGGAGATAGTGCTAATCTTGATGTAAGATAGGTGCACAATTTGCGTCGAACGTACCATAGGCTCAAAAATCATTTTGGACGCACCCAATGGTACTCCTAGGTGACGAGGCTCAAGTGGATGCTCATTTTTGTCTGTTTGGAGATAGTGCTAATCTTGATAGGTGCATGATTTGCACCTAATGTACCATAGACTCATAGATCGATTTGGACGCACCCGATGGATCTCCTCTGTGACATTGGTCATGTGGAATCTCGTTTGAAAACAATTGGAGGCAGTGTCATGCCAGTGCAAGATAGGTGTAGGGTTTGCGCCAAACGTAGCTCAGAAATTATTTTGGATGCACCCGATTGTACTTCTAGGTGACGAGGCTCAAGTGGATGCTCATTTTTTTTCTGTTTGGAGATAGTGCTAATCTTGATGCAAGATAGGTGCACGGTTTGCGCTGAACTTACCATAGGTTCAAAAATCATTTTGGACACACCCGAAAGAACACCTAGGTGACCCGAGTCATGTGGAATCTCATTTTGGTCGTTTGGAGACATTGTTAGTGTCAGTGTGTGAGAGGTACACGGTTTGCGCCGAACGTACCATGGGCTCAGAAATCATTTTGGACGCACCCAATCGATCTCCTCAGTGACATTGGTGATGTGGAATATCGTTTCAATCCATCTAGAGACAGTGTTAGTGTCAATGCAAGATAGGTACATAGTTTGCGCCAAACAAACCAAGGCTCAGAAATCGTTTTGGACGGACCCGATGGTACTCGTAGGTGACGAGGCTCAAGCGGATGCTCATTTCAGTCTATTTGGAGATTGTGCTAATCTTGATGCAAGATAGGTGCATGGTTTGCGCGAGCATACCACGAGCTTGAAAATCATTTTGGACACACCTGATAGAACAACTTGGTGATGTGGGTCATGTGGATTCTCATTTTGATCTGTTTGGACACAGTGTCAGTATTGGTGAAAAATAGGTGCACGGTTTGCACCAAATATACCATAGGTTCAGAAATTGTTTTGGATGCACCTGATGTTACTCATAGGTGACAGGGCTCAAGTGGATGCTTGTTTCGGTCCGTATGGAGATAGTGTTAATCTTAACGCAAGATAGGTGCATGTTTTGTCTCGATCATACCATACGCTCGGATATCGTTGTTCGACGCACACAATGCATCTCTTAGGTGACGTTGGTCTTGTGGAATCTCATTTCTAATGATTTTGGTGACAGTGTTAGTGTTAGTGGAAGATAGGTGCATGGTTTGCGTTGAACGTACCATAGGATCAGAAATAGTTTTGGACGCACCCGATGGATTTGCTAGGTGACCCGGGTCATGTGGAATCTCGTTTGAATCCATTTGGAGACAGTGGTAGTGTCAGAGCAAGATAGGTGCACGGTTTGTGCCAAATGTACCATAGGCACAAAAATCGTTTTGGACACACCCGATGGTACTCCTAGGTAACGAGGCTCAAGTGGATGCTCGTTTCAGTCTGCTTGGAGATAGTGCTAATCTTGACACAAGATACGTGCACAGTTTGCGCCAAACGTACCATAGGCTCAGAAATCATTTTGGACACACCCGATGGTACTCCTAGGTGACGAGGCTCAAGTGGATGCTCATTTTGGTCTGTTTGGTAATAGTGTTAATTGTGATGCAAGATAGGTGCACGGTTTGCGCTGAACGTACCATAGGCTCAGAGATCATTACAGACACACCCGATGGATCTCCTAGGTGACATTGGTCATGTGGAATGTCATTTCAATCCATTTGGAGACAGTGGTAGTGTCAGTGCATGATAGGTGCACGGTTTGCGCCAAACATACCATAGGCACAGAAATCATTTTGGACGCACCTAATGGTACTCCTAGGTGACAAGGCTCAAGTCGATGCATGTTTGGGTTTGTTTGGAGATAGTGCTAATCTTGACGCAAGATAGGTGCACGGTTTGTGCCGAACATACCATAGGCTCAGAGATCATTTTGGACGCACCCGATAGATCTCCTCGGTGACATTGGTCATGTGGAGTCTGGTTTCAATCCATTTGGAGATAGTGGTAGTGTTAGTGCAAGATAGGTGCACGGTTTGCGCCAAACGTGCCATAGGCATAGAAATCATTTTGGGCGCACCCGATGGTACTTGTAATAGAACCGACCAAATTATAAGAGCACAAGTACAAAAACAAGCGCCAAAACGCTCAAATTTTTGAACTTGAGCCCATATAATCCCAGTAGTCAATCGAAACCACGAAGGATTTCAATCCAGATCGTTTACAACCAAGATCGCATCATTCAACATAACACATCACATGTTACATTTCACAAGTAGTTCGGAAATTCACTTACATCACCCGGAGTCGCAAATTATTACAAACCGAGTTTATAAAGTAGCGGAAGCATAACACACTCACACTTAGTTCAAATACACTGCCAGTCTTATAGATCAACATCCCACAAAAGCATTCAGGAAAGTAACTAACAGACGATCACACCCGAGTGATCTAGTCCTCATCACCCGTGGGGTGGAGGCAGTTCTTGTAGAAGCCCTGATAAAAGCATGTCATCTGCAACAGGAGGGAATAAACCCTGAGTACTGGAATGTACTTAACTAGGCTTACCCGTCGAAACAGAAAATAAGAGACACCAAGGATCATGCAAGGCTTTGTTAAGTGGAGCTGGCTAACATCACATTTGCGGAAAAGCATAAGTAATTGAAACTCCTTTAACCTGTACTAGCAGTTATTTTTAACATTAACCTGTCATCTATCTTAGCACCTGTACTAACATTCACCTGATTATAATCAAACAATAATATCCATAGCAGGTATAAATTGCAGCATCATTATATCATTCGCTTAACCATCTGTTCAATTTAATGAGATCTACGTTGCCGCTGCTCAAGTCAAGTGCTCACTAACCGCGAGCGACGGCGATTCGAATCAAATTCCTATCCAGCTAGAGGTGTATTTCTAACACTCATCGCGCAGGCCCCTGCCAGGGTCGCACAAGCCACCTTTCGTATAATTCAGGAGTCGCGGGTTCGACTGATGCCGCATTCCCAAGGGAAACACTCTGCCAGGTGATAGGGACTCTAACCCCCCTTGGTCTCACGCCAATATCCCCAAGCACATCCTTACTACCTCCAAGATGCGACCTACCTCTTGATTCTCGGCCTGAACTGTATTACTCAGCTTTGCGGTCGAAACGACTTATCCGGCCAACTAAGTGTTAGACTATGTTCAACATGACTCGAGGATGTACAGCGAATCGGTCCTCAAACGACTTAGACAGGCATAGCTTCGCTCCCAAGACGTGAAGTGTTTTGCGGCTACACTATCGAATTCCTGCCCAGTCTCAATTTCATTTTAAGGCATGGTTCCATCCACGATAGCCAACATAGCCACTCGTGACCCATTTCCTACATCTTGTGGATGACCGGAAATCACCCGACTTCTACCGGCTTAAGCAGGGCTAAGCATTGACACGTGCCTAAACTTAATTTAGGATTCAAGTACGATATCTGGACAAGGATAGGTATAATGCAACAAGTGTTTTCACTCAACTCCTACAACTTAATGCAGTAAACAAGTAAAAGTACTCAAGATTGATATATAAAACAATTGGGTTAGCATGCACCGGGGCTTGCCTTTCAGGAATGAGGAAGGGTGATGGTCCGGGCACTCAGGTAGCTCGTCTGCGGGAACTCCTTCACCGGCTGGGTCCTCGGGCTCCCTCGGCTGCTCCTGATCCTCATCCGGAATGGCTCCCTCGAACTCTAGGAGTGTCACTCCCTCCGGTACACCTATTGCATGAATGCACAATAAATCTCATGGATGCATAAGAAGGAATGCAACATGCTCGGAATGAAATGCACTACAGCAATCCTAGTGCTCTATTTAAATTACTTCATAATAAGTGCAAATCTCTTCTCCGGTAGAGAAGTACTTACCTAATCTACACAACCTAATGTATAAGTGTTCCTCCTCAGTTAAGGTCCTAACACCTAACAATCACAAGAACAACATTACTTAAGGTTACCACCAACTCAAGCACAAAATAGTACAACAACACATTCTGGACAGCAGCTAAGTATTTCCATCACAACTGTAGATTCAAAAATCCAAATGGCATGATACAAGACAATCTGGAAAGTGTATAAAATCCTCTACAATGCATTTTTAGACCTCAATACATAATTCCAAAGTTTACCTATTCGAAATATTAAAGTTCCAGAAATCTGTCCTCTCCAACAGAGAGCAGCTATTTCTGGACAGCCAATTTAAACAGCTACAACTCCTAGAATATTAGGCCAAATGCCACCAAATTTTGACACAAACTAGTTTAACAAGTTTACTACCACTTTAGTATTCACAAGTTTCCCGGCAAACACCTTTATCAAGGTCCAAACCCAAAAATGCTACCAGCTGTCCAGAGAACCTAGAAATGTAAAAATTAAATATTTATTCTTGTGTCAAACTACTCTTATGACCAAACTAATGACACTAATAGTTAACACATAACCCAAAACCACCAGAAAGTAAGGTGTGCCAACCCAAGTCATTTATTTTAACCCATTTCTTAATTTACTTAATTAATTAAGTGGAAAATTAAACTTATATGCAAGTTGCTCAGAAAATTCTACACAAATTACAAGAGACTCTTTTCCCTACTAGGAGGCGATTGTAAAAATTTGAACTAAATTTATTCAAAGAAACTTCCTACACAAAATTCACAAGCCAAAAAGGCTGATTTTTACATAATTAATAAATCACATTGAAAAGTATCAAACAATAGAAACCATATTTTTCTTTGCAAGCTTAGGGTACCAGGACACTCTCCATAAAATTTAATGAGCATTGCACATACAGAAAAATTATTAAAATTCATTCAACTATCTTCTAATAGAACATGACAACATGATAACTTGAAAAGTAACCAAGCATTAGTACCCAACTTTTTACCAGAGCTAGTATATGCATGAAATAACATACCCACCAACTTTCATAATTTTTGGAACAATACAACTCAAGTTGTCTATTTAACAATTTTGCCTTGATTTTAAAACACATTTCAAAGGCCTATTTAAATCTTCTGGAAACTAAATAGCACATGTGCATTTGATATTTTTCCTAAATACTACACTTCATACAGAGTCCAACAAAATTTGAATCACAATTTTTGGATAAGAAAAATCCTAGATATGAAAATCACAAATAACATTCAAAAATGTGGAATAAATAAATAAAAACAACTGCTACTGGGCCGGCCCAATCATCAGCGCGGCACACCCCAGCGCGTAGCCTGCTTCAGACTCCTGCTCACGCATGCGGCCACTGACAGAGCGCCCCCCCTAGTCAGCGAAGCAAGGAGCAGGGGGAGCGACGGTGACGGCCGAGCTCACCGCCGGTGGGTCAGCCGGCGAAACCGAGACTACCGTCACGTTCATCGCGTGATCCTGAACCAAATGAGGTGCTACGGTGACCCTAGAGGTGGCTGGAGAGTACTTGCAGCCGATCAAGGCGGATGACGGAGCTCCGGCGGCGGTGCGCCGGCGACAGCGAAGCCACAGCGCCTCGTTTAAGCTTGGTACGAGCTTCACGAGGGGACTAGGGAGCTAATGGAGGGAGAAGGTGAGACTAGGAAGGGTCCTAGCTACTCTGACCATGGCGGCCTCGAGCTCCAGCGAGGTCCCACACATGGCCGCGGTGGCGGAATCGCACAATGTGCCCTTACCTCCACGCGATTGGCTCAAGCAAGGGATGGAGGAGGTAGAGGAGTCCCTGGTGGAGCTGTGGACGGAGTTTGGGTGGCTGCAACTTGACGGTGAGCTCGCATGATGGCGGCGGAGCTCGCGGCAATGGCAGCGGCCCTCTTTTCTACCTCGGCGTGCACGGAGGGAGGAAGATGGGAGGAATGAAGGGAGAAGCCAGCTGTGGACGTCGTGGCGACCTGTAGACGCTCGTGACCTGGTTAGTGGGATCGCGGCCGGCGTACAGGCGGTACCACGTGTCCACGCGACATCTCCGGTCTGAGGCCAGTCAGCCACTGAAAGTCAGCAATCGACTGAAATGGTGTCCACGAAGGTGACTGACAGTGATACTTTGGCGCCGATTATCTCCTAATCTAGCTCGAGTCAGCAAAAGATGATCACAACAATTTTGTAGAGCTATGTGAGGACTACAAGTTTGTCAATTGGAGCTTGGACTGGTTCGGCTTGGTTTGTGAGTTACATGGCGTCGAAGTGGGGTACATTGAAACTGAAATTCCAAATTTCAGACTTAGAAATTTTCTAAGTGTTGGGCAGCCCCTCAAGCTGACTTGTGGTTCACTTTTGAGCATGTTTTGGTCATTTTCATGAGATGGCCATATTAGAACTTTTGTTCCTTATGAAATTCTCTACAACTTTGCTTAAGGTTGCTTCTCCATGCAAGATCTCTAAGCTGGACTTTTTAAATAGTCAAACCAAAGCATTCTATGGGTCAAGGGTTGGTCAACAGCACCTAGGAGGGCATTTTGATCATTTTGGTCAACATGAACATTGTTCCACTAATTACCCTAAATGTAATTAAGGTGTTATAGGACATAATTGGCCACTCTACACCTTGGTTACATAAAATTCCTAGTGTCACATAAGTTGAAACAAGCAAAACAATTATTTCCACAAAAAATGTTGCACTACCATGTTGCACATGTTTCAAGACCTTGTTGCAACAATTAAGCTTATCATGGTATACTAACAACATTGCCATGTTTCCAAGTATGAGACCCCATGTTGTATCTACAAGTTGCACCACTCACATTTCATAAGCACATTAATTATGAAACAAGCATATTAGAGTATGTTGCATACTCATGTTGCAAGCAAAATAAATACATGAATGAGATGAATGATGCTCATGCTTATGAAATGCAATGCAATTATGGAAGCCAAACACTTGAGGTGTTACAGCCCTCCCCCTTATAAAAATCTCGTCCTGAGATTTGGAAAGCGTGCCATTGTTGATAGAATTCCTTATAACCCTCGCATAAATAGTCTTCTCGCTCCCACGTAGCATCACTCTCACTACCCTAATTACTCCATATTACTTTATACCACTTAATCACTCGACTCCTAGTTACCCTCTCTCGAGTATCAATCACATGAACTGGCTTTTCTTCATAAGTTAGATCAGAATCTTGCTTGATATCCCCTAATGGAACTCTTTCTTTAGGAACCCGAAGACATTTCTTTAACTGAGATACATGGAAAACATTGAAAATGGCGCTCATTTCTGGAGGTAACTAGATCTTATATGCGACAGCTCCACTCTTGCCTATGATCTAGAAAGGACCCACGTATCTCGGTGCAAGCTTCCGCTTCACACCAAAACGTTGTACACTCTTCATAGGGGAAACTTTCAGATAGACGAAGTCTCCAACTTCAAACTCGATCGGTTTTCTACGGCGATCAGCGTAACATTTCTATCTAGATTGAGCTGCAACCATATGTATTTTGATGGTACGAACTTGTTCTTCAGCCTCCTTGACAAAATCAATACCATAATACCTTCTCTCGCCAGCTTCTATCCAATTTAGTGGGGTTCTACACTTACGACCGTACAATGCTTCGAATGGGGCCATCTTAATGCTCTCTTGGTAACTATTATTATACAAAAACTCAGCTAGAGGCAACCATTTCTCCCATGAACCCTTGGATGAAATAACACATGCTCGTAACATATCTTCTAAGATTTGGTTAACTCATTCAGTCTGGCCTGATGTCTGGGGTGATACGCAGAGCTTCTCACTAACTTGGTTCCTAGAAGATGATGCAAGTGCTCCAAAAAACGAGTAGTGAACTGCAGACCATGGTCAGAAACGATAGTGCGAGGGATCCCATGGAGCTGGACTATCTAATTGAAGTACAACTCAGCATAGTCAGTAGGACAATAGTCTGCTCGGACAGGAATGAAGTGAGCCAACTTGGTTAAACGATCTATAATTACCTAGACAGAGTTATGATTCTTGACAGTAGGAGGAAGTCCAAGAATGAAATCCATACTTATCTCCTCCCATTTCCATCCTAGGATAGAAAGTGGTTGAAGCAATGCAGCTTTCATGTGCACAGCCTTAACCCTACAGCAGGTATCACACCTAGCAACATATGCAACTATCTCTTTCCGCATTTTGGTCCACCAATAGTATGGCTTCAAATCGTAATACGTCTTATTGCTACCAGGATGGATGGACAACTTAGAGGAGTGTGCTTCAGACATGATATGATTTCTAAGCTCTCGGTCCTTAGGCACAACTAACCTATCCTTGAACCACAGCACACCCTCTTCATCTACCACAACACACCCTTTAGTTTCTTGCTCTTTCATCTTACGCTTGATGTGGAATATACCAGTGTCAGTCTTTTGGAGCTCAATAATTCTACTCTTGAGAGTGCAACTGATAGTGATGTTGTATAGAATTGCTGGGTGTAGAAGGCGAGACAAATGAAAATCACTTTCAACTAAGGAGTGGCAATGAGACTTATGGCTTAAAGGATTGGCAACCACGTTTGCCTTGCCAGGATGATAGTGCACTTGGAGATTATAATCTTTAATCAACCCAAGCCATCTTCTTTGATGCATATTCAACTCGGGTTGGGTGAATATATATTTGTGGCTTTTATGGTAAGTATAGATATTGCAAACATTGCCCAACAGATAATGTCGCTAGGCTTTCAAAGCATGAACAACTGCAGCGAGTTCTAAGTTATGCGTTGGATAATTCACCTCATGCTTCTGAAGTTGTCGAGAGGTATATGCAATTACTCGGCCTTCCTGCATCAGAACACCTTCCAAACCTATGCCTGAGGCATCACAATACACATCAAATGGTTTCTCGATATCCGGTTGCGCCAAAACCGGAGCCAAGGTTAGGAGGGTTCACAGTTTGTAAAAAGCCGCATCACACTCAGGAGTCCAGACAAACCTGGTGTCTTTTTTGCAGCAACCGAGTCATTGGCTTGGCTATTTTAGAGAAATTCGGGATGAAGCAACGATAATAGCCAGCCAATCCAAGAAAACTCCGAACCTCGTGAACCGAGATAGGAGCCTTCCAGTTCAGTACTTCTTGTACCTTGGCAGGATCCACCATAATTTCCCCATCGGACAACACATGCCCAAGGAAAGGTACTTCACGAAGCTAGAATTCACACTTACTGAATTTTGTATACAATTGATGTTCACGCAGTCTTGTGAGGACTATACGCAGATGTTCAGCGTGGTCTTCCTCATTTTTAGAATATATCAAGATGCCATCAATAAATACCACCACGAACTTATCCAATTCGGGCATAAACACTAAATTCATCAAGTACATGAAGTGTGCGATGGCATTGGTCAAGCCGAAGGACATAACAAGATACTCATAAAGACCATATCTTGTAGAGAAAGTTGTTTTTGGAACATCTTCCGGACGGATTTTAATTTGATGGTAACCAAACCTCAGATCAATCTTGGAAAAGACTTTAGCTTTAGACAACTGATCAAACAAGATGTCGATGCGTGGTAGAGGACACATATTCTTGACAGTGACTGCATTCAGAGGCCTATAATCTACACACATTCGCAATGACTGGTCCTTCTTTACAAAGATAGCAGGACATCCCCATAGAGATGAACTAGGATGAATTAGCCCCTTCTTTAAAAGTTCATTCAACTGTACCTTAAGTTCAGCTAGTTCATTCAGAGGCATCCTATAGGGTCTTCTAGAGATGGGTGTCGTGCCAGGCAACAACTCTATTTTAAACTCCACATCCTGAACCAGAGGCAGTCCTAGCAAATCATCAGGAAAAAACATCAGGAAACTCAATCACTACGGGAATATCAGCTAATGCCTTCGCTTGCACCGCATGAACTTCACTAGAAAGATCGATTTTTCGGGGAAGTTGCACTAGAAAACCTTTTTGATCAGTAGGATCTCTGAGCATAACTACCCAGGTGGATGTATCAATGAGTACCCCATTCTGACTCATCCAATTCATGCCCAAAATAACATCTATGCCTAATCCAGGCAAAACCACTAAAGTAAGTGAGTACTTTTGCCCTTCTATTTCAAATTCTACATCTTTTACTACTTGACTTGTGGAAATATTACCACTTGCTGCTCTAATGCAATAACCCCCATCTTCAATAGTATATAATTTGTGTGCAAACTTCCATGCAAACATAGGACTGATGAAGGAATGCGAAGCACCTGAATCAAATAGCACCACTGCGGAATGTTGGTCAACTAGGAACTTACCAGCAGTGACTACCTCACCAGATGGAATTTCTTCAATGCTATTATAATGAACATGTCCCTGACGGCCACCTTGATTTGCATTCTTCTTAGGATATGGACAATTCCTAGACCAATGACCTGGTTTGTTGCAGTTCCAGCAAGGCATGTTGCTTGGAGGGACACTAGAGCTGCCTTGGCTAGAACTACCCTTTGGCAGAGACACTGTATATGCTTTGTGAAACCCAGTCTTAGCTAGAGCCTTCTTCTGTGGGGGACAGAACTTAGCACTCGTGGTAGGAGGGTGAGGAGGAAACCTCGGTGCAGCTAGAGCTCGGGACTGTGAAGCACTCGCCTCAAGGGCCCTCTTTTGGCTCTTAGAAGCAGCATAAATAGAATTATTGTTCTCTTGGGTCAGGGCATCACTGATAAAATCATTGAAAGTAGCACATTTGCTAGTGCTCATGGTCTTCATCAGCTTTGGACCAAGGCCACGCTTGAAGCTAGCACTCTTCTTAGCATCAGTATCAACAAACTCAGTTGCATACCTTGCAAGGTTGTTAAAGGCTTGTAGGTATTCCGTCAAACTCTTATTGCCTTGGGTTAATCTCATGAACTCAGTGTGCTTCATAGCCATCAAACCTGGAGGAATGTAATTCCCACGAAAAGCCATTTTAAACTGGTCCCAAGTGATCGGGACATTAGGAGGCAACGTGGAGCGGTAGTGACTCCACCAAATACCAGTCGGGCCATGCAGTTGGTGGGAAGCATACTTGGTCTTTAGCTCCTCAGTCAGACGAAGCAGACAGAACTTTTGCTCATTAGTATTCAACCACTCATCAGCTTGCAGAGGTTCCTCCTCCTCCTTAAAGAGCGGGGGCTTGGTGTCAAGAAAATCCTTGAAGTCACTATGTTGATTTGGTTCTGGTCCCTGACGACCCTACCGAGCATCTCGGTTGACTAGCTGGCGCATAGCGTCTGCTAACAGGCGCTGACCTTCAACCACCGTCTGCATCAGTTCCGCCGGGGTGGGTGGTGGTGGAGGGGGTGGTTGTTCCTCATCCTCAATGCCACGACCACGACAGAGGTTGTACGCTATCTGCAAAGTGCATAGCCAATGAGCACTGATGATGTGGGAAATTTGTAGATGAATTGTGTAAATATGCCAAACTGATTTGATTAGAAATGAATTCGCAAACAACCGAGGCACAGTAATTCATCACAACCACACAACCTCATCAAGCGCATTAATTGACGCAATTATGCGATGTACATAACAAACAAGATATCTTCCGGTGAAAAGATGGAATTATTAAAGGCTCACATACAGGGAGCACAAACATGACTGAATAGGTTACATCTATATCAACGGGATTTCAACCTTACATAATGAGGTGTCTGGATTCGATCTAAACTTCTAGCTAAATAGGAAAGGCTACACAAGAAATGACCATGAGGAGACATCCCATTGGTAGATGGTGGATCATGACTAGCCACCTCGATACCAGCACGTGCCAAGTAGCATAGCCTTATGTCGTGCGCCACAGGCGGCCCTCGGTTTCGTCGCGGCACCGGAGGGTGCTAATCGTGACACCATCACCGAACACAACACAATGAGACATCCTTTGTGACCAAAATTTAACATGTTCCAACTAACATCCTAGATAACATAGGTTTCAATGTTACATCCCAAAAGCTAAGTTATTACAAAGCCCACTCCCACATATGGAGGGCACAAAAGATAACTCTAGCACCATAGCTATACGATGACTACTCTAAGCATCGTCCTCGGAGTCAGTGTCGAAGATCTCCCCACCATCCTCATCACTAGCAGGCTCTAGCTCCTCCTCATCTTCTTCTTCTTCTTCTGGTGGGACATCCTGTGGCCCATTAACCTCCATGTCATCATCACCTTTAGCCATGAAGACTCCAGAGCCCATCTCCTCATCCTCATCATTGGCATGAGGAAGCAGAGGATTGAGCTGATTATTTAGGCGGTGCACGTCCTCATGAAGATTTTCATTGTATTCTTCTGCAACTTCTAATTGTTGCTCAAGCTTCACCTAACGAACTCTCAAAACATTCTCTTCATGCCAGGCTTCATCCCACTGGTTCATCACATGGACCAGCATGCGCTGACAATTTCCATGAGCTACAGTCAACCTCTGGACCACAAATGTCTCCTGATCTCTGTCATGTATCACTTGCTCTAGCTGTTGCTGAGCTGCATTTCTAGCAGCAGTCACCTTAGCCAACTCGGCCCTCAACCTTTCCACCTCGGTGGGCTCAGGGCGGGGCTCACGTAGAGCGAGCTGGTGGCGAGGAACCCTGCCTCCAGTGGACTTGCGAGTGGTCCTCTTGGTTCGAGCCATCTGTAGCAATAATATATGACTTAGAGTGAGGATAATTTAGGGGATATAAAATTTTATTTAGTCGGGACCATCGAAATTTTTAAGGATAGAGTAAAATAAAATGTATGACATGAATTAAACATGATGCATGCACGTTTCATACGGCCTCTCACCCTAATAGAATCATAAACTTCTAACACTAGGCGGTGGCATACATACGCTCTCTCACATAGGCGAAACTATCGGTCTACTCGTTTGCGCTGTTAGTGTACCTGCAGAAAATCTCATTTCAACCCAACAGTTTTCCAATATAAGCACACATGTAAGCAGTAAACTAAATACTTTCCATATACACATCCTCGATGTATATACTTCAGTATCACAACTACCCGACAGATATACCCACAATTAAGTACTTTCATAATTACATGGTTTGAACATGTAAGTATGCAAGTAACCACAACTACTATCCCCTAGATCGCCGGTTGGATGATCATGCTCTCACAACTCACACTTACCAGAGCATTGAGGTGTTTGATCCATACATTACCACCCAAGTGGATGGCATCCATACAATATCACGCCGTACGGACGACGAAACAGAAACAAACGTGACCCCCAAGTTAGTATTTTACTAAGCCACCTAAGAGTCCTTATTTGGGCTAAGGAATGTGATCATTGGCATACTTATAGAAATAAATTTTAGATTTTTAACACTTTTCACAAACAAACACTTTTGTTTTCAAATACTCATATGATGTGTTTAATGTTGAATTCTACTTCGATACCAGCTGTAACAGAACCGACCAAATTATAAGAGCACAAGTACAAAAACAAGCGCCGAAACGCTCAAATTTTCGAACTTGAGCCCATGTAATCCCGGTAGTCAATCAAAACCATGAAGGATTTCAAAACAGCTCGTTTACAACCAAGATCGCATCATTCAACATAACACATCACACGTTACATTTCACAAGTAGTTCAGAAATTCACTTACATCACACGGAGTCGCAAATTATTACAAACCGAGTTTATAAAGTAGCAGAAGCATAACACACTCACACTTAGTTCAAATACACTGCCAGTCTTACAGATCAACATCCCACAAAAGCATTTAGGAAAGTAACTAACAGACAATCACACCCTTGTGATCTAGTCCTCATCACCCGTGGGGTGGAGGCAGTTCTTGCAGAAGCCCTGATAAAGCATGTCATCTACAACAGGAGGGAATAAACCCTGAGTACTGGAATGTACTCAGCTAGACTTACTCGTCGAAATGGAAAATAAGAGACACCAAGGATCATGCAAGGCTTTCTTAAGTGGAGCAGGCTAACATCACATTTGCGGAAAAGCATAAGTAATTGAAACTCCTTTAACCTGTACTAGCAGTTATTTTAACATTAACCTGTCATCTATCTTAGCACCTGTACTAAACATTCACTTGATTATAATCAAACATTAATATCCATAGCAGGTATAAATTGTGGCATCATTATATCATTCGCTTAACCATCTATTCAATTTAATGAGATCTACGTTGCCGCTGCTCAAGTCAAGTGCTCACTAACCGGGAGCGACGGTGATTCGAATCGAATTCCTATCTAGCTGGAGGGGTATTTCTAACACTCACCGCGCAGGCCCCTTCCAGGGTCGCACAAGCCACCTTTCGTACAATTCAGGAGTCGCGGGTTCGACTGATGCCGCATCCCCAAGGGCAACACTCTGCCAGGTGATAGGGACTCTAACCCCCGTTGGTCTCACGCCAATGTCCCCAAGCACATCCTTACTACCTCCAAGATGCGACCTACCACTCGATTCCCAGCCTGAACTGTATTACTCGGCTTCGCGGTCAGAACGACTTATCCGGCCAACTAAGTGTTAGACTGCGTTCAACATGACTCAAGGACGTACAGTGAATCGGTCCTTAAATGACTCAGACGGGCATAGCTTCGCACCTAAGACGTGAAGTGTCTTGCGGCTGCACTATCGAACTCCTGCCCGATCTCAATTTCATTATAAGGCATGGTTCCATCCACGATAGCCAATATAGCCACTCGTGACCCATTTCCTACATCTCGTGGATGACCAGAAATCACCCGACTTCTACCGGACTAAGCAGGGCTAAGTATTGACACGTGCCTAAACTTAATTTAGGATTCAAGTATGATATCTGGACAAGGATAGGTATAATGCAACAAGTGTTTTCACTCAACTCCTACAATCTTAATATAGTAAACAAGTAAAAGTACTCAAGATTGATATATAAAACAATTGGATCAGCATGCACCGGGGCTTGCCTTTCAGGAACGAGGAAGGGCAATGGTCCGGGCACTCAGGTAGCTCGTCTGTGGGAACTCCTTTGCCGGCTGGGTCCTCGGGCTCCCTCAGCTGCTCCTAATCCTTCTCCGGAATGACTCCCTCGAACTCTAGGAGTGTCACTCCCTTTGGTACACCTATTGCATGAATGCACAATAAATCTCATGGATGCATAAGAAGGAATACAGCATGCTCGGAATAAAAGGCACTACAACAATCCTAGTGCTCTATTTAAATTACTTCACAATAAGTGCAAATCTCTTCTCCGGTAGAGAAGTACTTACCTAATCTAGACAACCTAATGTATAAGTGTTCCTCCTAAGTTAAGGTCCTAACACCGAACAATCACAAGAACAACATTACTTAAGGTTACCACCAACTCAAGCACAAAATAGTACAACAATACATTCTGGACAGCAGCTAAGTATTTCCATCACAACTGTAGATTCAAAAATCCAAATGGCATGATATAAGACAATATAGAAAGTGTATAAAATCCTCTATAATTCATTTTCAGACCTCAATACTTAATTCTAAAGTTTACCTAGTCAAAATTCTAAAGTTCCAGAAATCCGTCCTCTCCAACGGAACGAAATGAGCATCCACTCGACCCTCGTCACCTAGTAGTACCAGCGGGTGCGTTCAAAACGATATCTGAGGCTATGGTATGTTTGGCGCAAACCGTGCATCTATCTTGCACCAATACTAACACTATCTCTAAATGGACCGAAATGAGATATCACATGACCCACGTCACCTAGGTGTTCTATCAGGTGTGTCCAAAATAATTTTTGAGCCTGTGGTATGTTCAGCGTAAAACCACGGACCTATCTTGCGTCAAGATTGGCACTATCTCCAAACAGACCGAAATGAGCCTCGTGGCCTAGGAGTACCATCGGGTGCGTTCAAAATGATTTCTGAGCCTACGGTACATTTGGCGCAAACTGTGCACCTATCTTACACTGATACTAACACTGTCTCTAAATGGACCGAAATAAGATTCCACATGACCCATGTCAATTAGGTGTTCTATCTGGTGTGTCCAAAATGATTTTCAAGCCAATGGTTCGCTCGGCACAAGCCGTGCACCTATCTTGCTCCAAAACTATGACTCTCTCCAAATGGACCAAAATGAGATTCCACATTACCCAGGTCACCTAGGTGTTCTATCGGGTGTGTCCAAAGCGATTTTCAATCCTATGGTACATTCAGCGCAAACCGTGCACCTATCTTGCGTTAAGAATAGCACTATGTCCAAAATGACCAAAACGAGCATCCACTTGAGCCTCGTCACCTAGGAGTACCATCGGGTGCGTTCGAAACGATTTCTGAGGCTATGGTATGTTGGCACAAATCGTGCACCTATCTTGCACCGATACTAAAACTGTCTCTAAACAGACCGAAATGAGATTCAACATGACCCACGTCACCTTGGTGTTCTATCGAGTGTGTCCAAAATTATTTTTGCGCCCATGGTATGTTCAGCGCAAAACCATGCACCTATCTTATGTCAAGATTAGCACTATCTCCAAACGGACCGAAATGAGCATCCACTCGAGCCTCGTCACGTAGGACTACCATCGGGTCCGTTCAAAACGATTTCAGAGCCTACGGTACGTTTGGCGCACACCGTGCACCTATCCTACACCGATACTAACACTATCTCTAAACAGACCGAAATAAGATTCCACATGACCCACGTCACCTAGGTGTTCTATCTGGTCTGTCCAAAACGATTTTCAAGCCTATGGTACACTCGGCGCGAGCCGTGCAGCTATCTTGCTCCAATACTAAGACTCTCCAAACGGACCAAAATGAGATTCCACATGACCCAGGTCACCTAGGTGTTCTATCTGGTGTGTCCAAAGTGATTTTCGTGCCTGTGGTACGTTCAGCGCAAACCGTGCACCTATCTTGCGTTAAGAATAGCACTATCTCCAAACGGACCGAAATGAGCATCTACTTGACCCCCATCACCTAGGAGTACCATCGGGTGCGTTCAAAATGATGTCTGAGCCTACGGTACATTTGGCGCAAACCGTGCACCTATCTTACACCGATACTAACACTGTCTCTAAATGGACCAAAATGAGATAGCACATGACCCACGTCGCCCAGGTGTTCTATCGGGTGTGTCCAAAATGATTTTTCAGCTCGTGGTACGTTCAGCGCAAAACCATGCACCTATCTTGCGTCAAGATTAGCACTATCTCCAAACGGACCGAAACGAGCATCCACTCGAGCCTCGTCTGCTAGGAGTACCATCGGGTGCGTTCAAAATGATTTCTGAGCCTACGGGTCGTTTGGCGCAAACCATGCACCTATCTTGCACCGATACTAAAACTGTCTCTAAACGGACCGAAATGAGATTCCATATGACCCACGTCACCTAGGTGTTCTATCGGGTGTGTCCAAAATGATTTTTGAGCCTGTGGTATGTTCAGCGCAAAACCATGCACCTATCTTGCATCAAGATTAGCACAATCTCCAAACGAACCGAAACGAGCATCCACTTGAGGCTCGTCACGTAGGAGTACCACCGGGTGCGTTCAAAATGATTTCTGAGCCTATGGTACGTTTGGCGCAAACCGTGCACCTATCTTACACTGATACTAACACTGTCTTTGAATGGACCGAAATGGGATTCCACATGACCCACGTCTCCTAGGAGTTCTATCTGGTGTGTCCAAAATGATTTTCATGCCTATGGTACGCTCAGCGCAAGCCGTGCACGTATCTTGCTCCAATACTAAGACTCTCTCCAAACGGACCGAAATGAGATTCCACAAGACATAGGTCACTAGGTGTTCTATCGGGTGTGTCCAATGTGATTTTTGAGCCTATGGTACGTTAAGTGCAAACCGAGCACCTATCTTGCATTATGAATATCAATATCTCTAAACGGACTGAAACGAGCATCCACTTGAGCCTCGTCACCTAGGAGTACCATCGGGTGCGTTCAAAATGATTTCTGAGCCTACGGTACGTTTGGCGCAAAACGTGCACCTATCATACAGCGATACTAACACTATCTCCAAATGGACCAAAATGAGATTCCACATGACCCACGTCACCTAGGTGTTCCATGGGGTGTGTCCAATATGATTTTTGAGCCTATGGTATGTTCAGCGCAAACCGATCAACTATCTTGTGTTAAGAATAGCACTATCTCCAACCGGACCGAAATGAGCATCCACTTGAGCCTCGTCACCTAGGAGTACCATCGGGTGCGTTCAAAATGATTTCTAAGCCTACGGTACGTTTGGCGCAAACCAAGCACCTATCATACAACGATACTAACACTGTCTCTAAATGGACCGATGTCACCTAGGTGTTCTATCAGGTGTGTCCAAAATGATTTTTGAGCCTGTGGTATGTTCAGCGCAAAACCATGCACCTATCTTGCGTCAAGATTAGCACTATCTCCAAACGGAGCGAAGCGAGCATCCACTTGAGCCTCGTCTGCTAGGAGTACCATCGTGTGCGTTCAAAATGATTTCTGAGCCTACGGTACATTTGCCCAAACCGTGCACCTATCTTGCACCGATACTGAAACTGTCTCTAAACGGACCGAAATGAGATTCCACATGACCCACGTCACCTAAGTGTTCTATCGAGTGTGTCCAAATTGATTTTTTGAGCCTATGGTATGTTCAGCGCAAAACCTTGCACCTATCTTACGTCAAGATTACCACTATGTCCAAACAGACCAAAACGAGCATCTACTTGAGGCTCGTCACCTAGGAGTACCATCAGGTGCGTTCAAAAATGATTTCTGAGCCTACGGTATGCTTGGCGCAAATCGTGCACCTATCTTACACCGATACTAATGCTGTCTCTAAACAAACCGAAATGAGATTCCATATGACCCACGTCACCTAGGTGTTCTATCTAGTGTGTCCAAAACGATTTTCAAGCCTATGGTACACTCAGCGCAAGCCGTGCACCTATCTTGCTCCAATACTAAGACTCTCTTCAAACGGACCGAAATGAGATTCTGCATGACCCAGGTCACCCAGGTGTTGTATCAGGTGTGTCCAAAGCGATTTTCGAGCCTGTGGTACGTTCAACACAAACCGAGCACCTACCTTGCATTAAGAATAGCACTAACTCCAAACGGACCAAAACGAACATCCACTTTAGCCTCGTCAACCTAGGAGTACCATCGGGTGCGTTCAAAATTATTTCTGAGCCTACGGTACGTTTGGTACAAACCGTGCAACTATCTTACACCGATACTAACACTGTCTCTAAACGGACCAAAATGAGATTCCACATGACCCCACATCACCCAGGTGTTCTATCGGGTGTGTCCAAAATGATTTTTGAGCCTGTGGTATGTTCAGCGCTAAACCATGCACCTATCTTGCGTCAAGATTAGCACTATCTTCAAACGGACCGAAACGAGCATCCACTCGAGCCTCGTCACCTAGGAGTACCATCGCGTGCGTTCAAAATGGTTTCTAAGCCTATGGTACGTTTGGCACAAACCGTGCACCTATCTTACAACGATACTAACACTGTCTCCAAATGGACTAAAATGAGATTCCACATGACCCACATCACCTAGGTGTTCCATCGGGTGTGTTCAAAATGATTTTTGAGCCTATGGTATGTTCAGCGCAAACCGATCAACTATCTTGTGTTAAGAATAGCACTATCTCCAACCGGACCGAAACGAGCATCCACTTGAGCCTCGTCACCTAGGAGTACCATCGGGTGCGTTCAAAACGATTTCTAAGGCTACGGTACGTTTGGCGCAAACCGTGCACCTATCTTGCGTTAAGAATAGCACTATCTCCAACCGGACCGAAACGAGCATCCACTTGAGCCTCATCACCTAGGAGTACCATCGGGTGCGTTCAAAACTATTTCTGAGGCTATGGTATGTTTGGCGCAAACCATACACCTATCTTGCACCGATACTAACACTGCCTCTAAACGGACCGAAATGAGATTCCACAAGACCCACGTCACCTAGGTGTTCTATCGGGTGTGTCCAAAATGATTTTTGCGCCTGTGTTATGTTCAGCGCAAAACCATGCACCTATCTTGCGTCAAGATTAGCACTATCTCCTAACGGACCGAAACGAGCTTCCACATGAGCCTCATCACGTAGGAGTACCATCGGGTATGTTCAAAATGATTTTAGAGCCTACGGTACATTTGGCGCAAACCGTGCACCTATCTTACACCGATACTAACACTGTCTCTAAACAGACCAAAATGAGATTCCACATAACCCGCGTCACCTAGGTTTTCTATCAGGTGTGTTCAAAACTATTTTCAAGCCTATGGCACGCTCGGCGCAAGCCGTGCACCTATCTTGCTCCAATACTAAGACTCTCCAAACGGACCGAAATGAGATTCCACATGACCCAGGTCACCTAGGTGTTCTATCGGGTGTGTCCAAAATGATTTTCAAGCCTATGGTACGCTCGGCGCAAGCCGTGCACCTATATTGCTCCAATAGTAAGACTCTCTCCAAACAGACCGAAATGACATTCCACATGACCCAGGTCACCTAGGTGTTCTATCGAGTGTGTCCAAAGCGATTTTGGAGCCTGTGGTATGTTCAGCGCAAACCGTGCACCTATCTTGCATTAAGAATAGCGCTATCTCCAAACGTACCGAAACGAGCATTCACTTGAGCCTCGTCACCTAGGAGTACCATCGGGTGCGATCAAAACTATTTCTGGGGCTATGGTATGTTTGGCGCAAACTGTGCACCTATCTTGTACTGATACTAACACTGTCTCTAAATGTTTTGAAATGAGATTCCACATGACCCACGTCACCTAGTTGTTCTATCGGGAGTCTCCAAAATGTTTTTTGTGCCTATGGTATGTTCAGCACAAAACAATGCACCTATCTTCGTCAAGATTAGCACTATCTCCTAACGGACCAAAACGAGCATCCACTTGAGCCTCATCACGTAGGAGTACCATCGGGTACGTTCAAAATGATTTTTGAGCCTATGGTATGTTTGGCGCAAACCATGCACCTATCTTACACCAATACTAACACTGTCTCTAACACAGTCCGAAATGAGATTCCACATGACCCACGTCACCTAGGTGTTCTATCAGGTGTGTCCAAAACGATTTTCAAGCCTATGGTACGCTCGGCGCAAGCCGTGCACCTATCTTGCTCCAATACTAAGACTCTCCAAACGGACCAAAATGAGATTCCACATGACCTAGGTCACCTAGGTGTTCTATCGGGAGTGTCCAAAGTGATTTTTGAGCCTGTGGTACGTTCAGCGCAAACCGTGCACTGATCTTGCGTTAAGAATAGTACTATCTCCAACCGGACCGAAACGAGCATCCACTCGAGCCTCGTCACCTAGGAGTACCATTGGGTGCGTTCAAAACGATTTCTGAGGCTATGGTATGTTTGGCGCAAACCATGCATCTATGTTGCACCAATACTAACACTGTCTCTAAACGGACTGAAATGAGATTACACATGACCCACGTCACCTAGGTGCTCTATCAGGTGTGTCCAAAATAATTTTTGAGCCTGTGGTATGTTCAGTGTAAAACCATGCACCTATCTTGCGTCAAGATTAGCACTATCTCCAAACAGACTGAAATGAGCATCCACCTGAACCTCGTGGCCTAGGAGTACCATCGGGTGCGTTCAAAATGATTTCTGAGCCTACGGTACATTTGGCGCAAACCGTGCACCTATCTTACACTGAAACTAACACTGTCTCTAAATGGACTAAAATATGATTCCACATGACCCATGTCACCTAGGTGTTCTATCTGGTGTGTCCAAAATGATTTTCAAGCCAATGGTTCGCTCGGCACAAGCCGTGCACCTATCTTGCTCCAAAACTAAGACTCTCTCCAAATGGACCAAAATGAGATTCCACATGACCCAGGTCACCTAGGTGTTCTATCGGGTGTGTCCAAAATGATTTTTGAGCCTATGGTATGTTCAGCGCAAACCGATCAACTATCTTGTGTTAAGAATAGCACTATCTCCAACCGGACCGAAACGAGCATCCACATGAGTCTCGCCACCTAAGAGTACCATCGAGTGTGTTCAAAATAATTTCTAAGGCTACGGTACGTTTGGTGCAAACCGTGCACCTATCTTGCGTTAAGAATAGCACTATCTGCAACCGGACCGAAACGAGCATCCACTTGAGCCTCGTCACCTAGGAGTACCATCGGGTGCGTTCAAAATGATTTCTGAGGCTACAGTACGTTTGGTGCAAACCGCGCACCTATCTTACACCGATACTAACACTGTCTCTAAACGGACCAAAATGAGATTCCACATGACCCACATCACCCAGGTGTTCTATCGGGTGTGTCCAAATGATTTTTGAGCCTGCGGTATGTTCAGCGCAAAACCGTGCACCTATCTTGCGTCAAGATTAGCACTATCTCCAAACGGACCGAAACGAACATCCACTTGAGACTCGCCATGTACGAGTACCATCGGGTGTGTTCAAAAGGATTTCTGAGCCTATGGAATGTTTGGCGCAAACCGTGCACCTATCTTACACCGATACTAACACTGTCTCTAAATGGACTGAAATGAGATTCCACATGACCCACGTCACCTAGGCGTTCTATCTAGTGTGTCTAAAATGATTTTCAAGCCTATGGTATGCTCGGCGTAAGACGTGCACCTATCTTGCGTCAAGATTAGCACTATCTTCAAACGGACCGAAACGAGCATCCACTTGAGCCTCGTCACCTAGAAGTCCCATCGGGTGCGTTCAAAACGATTTCTGAGCCTATGGTATGTTTGGCGCAAACCGTGCACCTATCTTACACCGTTACAAACACTATCTCTAAACAGACCGAAATGAGATTCCACATGACCCACGTCACCTAGGTGTTGTATCTGGTGTGTCCAAAATGATTTTTGAGCCTTTGGTATGTTCAGCGCAAAACTATGCACCTATCATGCGTTAAGATTAGCACTCTCTCTAAACGGACTGAAACGAGCATCCACTTGAGCCTCGTCACCTAGGAGTACCATCGGGCGCGTTCAAAACGATTTCTGAGCCTACGGTATGTTTGGCGCAAACAGGGCACCTAACTTACACCAATACTAACACTGTCTCTAAACGGACCGAAATGAGATTCCACATGACCCACGTCTCCTAGGTGTTCTATCGGGGGTGTCCAAAATGATTTTGAGCCTGTGGTATGTTCAACGCAAAAACCACGCACCAATCTTGTGTCAAGATTCGCACTGTCTCTAAATGGACCGAAACGAGCATCCACTTGAGCCTCGTCACCTAGGAGTACCATCAGGTGCGTTCAAAATGATTTCTGAGCCTACGGTACGTTTGGCGCAAACCGTGCAACTATCGTACACCGATAATAACACTGTCTCCAAACGGACCGAAATGAGATTCAACATGACCCACGTCACCTAGGTGTAATATCAGGTCTGTCTAAAATGATTTTTGAGCCTATGGTATGTTCAGTGCAAAACCATGCACCTATCTTGCATCAAGATTAGCACTATCTCCAAACAGACCAAAACGAGCATCCACTTGAGCCTTGTCATGTAGGAGTACCATCGGGTGCATTCAAAACGATTTCTGAGCCTACGGAACGTTTGGCGTAAACCATGCACCTATCTTACACCGATACTAACACTGTCTCTAAACAGACTGAAATGAGATTCCACATGACCCACGTAACCTAGGCGTTCTATCTAGTGTGTCCAAAATGATTTTCAAGCCTATGGTACGCTCGGCGCAAGCCGTGCACCTATCTTGCGTCAAGATTAGCTCTATCTCCAAATGGATCGAAACGAGCAACCACTTGAGCCTCGTCACCGAGAAGTCCCATCGGGTGCGTTCAAAATGATTTCTGAGCCTATGGTACGTTTGGCGCAAACCGTTCACCTATCTTACACCGTTGCTAACACTATCTCTAAACGGACCGAAATTAGATTCCACATGACCCACGTCACCTAGGTGTTCAATCGGGTGTGTCCAAAATGATTTTTGAGCCTGTGGTGTGTTCAGCGCAAAACCATGCACCTATCTTGCATCAAGATTAGCACTATCTCCAAACGGACCGAAACGAGCATCCACTTGAGCCTCATCACGTACGAGTACCATCGGGTGTGTTCAAAACGATTTCTGAGCCTACGGAACGTTTGGCGCAAACCATGCACCTATCTTACACCAATACTAACACTATCTCTAAACGGACCAAAATGAGATTCCACAGGACCCACGTCTCCTAGGTGTGCTATCGGGGGTGTCCAAAATGATTTTTGAGCCTGTGTTATGTTCAGCGCAAAAACCACGCACTAATCTTGTGTCAAGATTCGCAGTGTCTCTAAATGGACCGAAACAAGCATCCACTTGAGCCTCGTCACCTAGGAGTACCATCGGGTGCGTTCAAAACGATTTCTGAGCATACGGTACGTTTGGCGCAAACAGTGCACCTATCGTATACCGATAATAACACTATCTCCAAATGGACCGAAATGAGATTCAACATGACCTACGTCACCTAGGTGTAATATCGGGTCTGTCTAAAATGCTTTTTGAGCCTGTGGTATGTTCAGCGCAAAACCGTGCACCTATCTTGCGTGAAGATTAGTACTATCTCCAAACAGACCAAAACGAGCATCCACTTGAGCCTCGTCACGTAGGAGTACCATCGGGTGCGTTCAAAACGATTTCTGAGCCTACGGAACGTTTAGCGCAAACCATGCACCTATCTTACACCGATACTAACACTGTCTCTAAACGGACTGAAATGAGATTCCACATGACCCACGTCACCTAGGCGTTCTATCTAGTGTGTCCAAAATGATTTTCAAGCTTATGGTACGTTTGGCGCAAGCCGTGCACCTATCTTGCGTCAAGATTAGCACTATCTCCAAATGGACCGAAACGAGCAACCACTTGAGCCTTGTCACCGAGAAGTCCCATCGGGTGCGTTCAAAACAATATATGAGCCTATGGTACGTTTGACGCAAACCGTTCACCTATCTTACACCGTTGCTAACACTATCTCTAAACAGACCGAAATAAGATTCCACATGTCCCACGTCACCTAGGTGTTCAATCGGGTGTGTCCAGAATGATTTTTGAGCCTGTTGTATGTTCAGCGCAAAACCATGCACCTATCTTGTGTCAAGATTCGCACTATCTCTAAACGGACCGAAACGAGCATCCACTTGAGCCACGTCACCTAGGAGTTTCATCGGGTGCGTTCAAAATGATTTCTGAGCCCGTACATTTGGCGCAAACCGTGCACCAATCTTACACAGATACTAACACTATCTCTAAATGGACAAAAATGAGATTCCACATGACCCATGTCACCTAGGTGTTCTATCTGGTGTGTCCAAAATCATTTTTGAGCCTGTGGTATGTTCAGCGCAAAACTATGCACCTATCTTGCTCCAATAGTAAGACTCTCCAAATGGACAGAAATAACATTCGACATGACCCAGGTCACCTAGGTGTTCTATCGGGTGTGTCCAAAAAGATTTTCGAGCCTGTGGCACGTTCAGCACAAACCGTGCACTTGTCTTGCGTTAAGAATAACACTATCTCCAAACGGACCGAAACGAGCATCCACTTGAGCCTCGTCACCAATGAGTACCATCAGGTGCATTCAAAACTATTTCTGAGGCTATGGTATGTTTGGCGCAAACCACGCACCTATCTTGCACTGATACTAACACTGTCTCTAAACGAACCGAAATGAGATTCCACATGACCCACGTCACCTAGGTGTTCTATCGGGTGTGTCCAAAATGATTTTAGAGCCAGTGGTATGTTCAACGCAAAACCATGCACCAATCTTGCGTCAAGATTAGCACTATCTCCAAACGGACCAAAATGAACTTGCACATGAGCCTCGTCACATAGGAGTACCATCACGTGTGTTCAAAATGATTTCTGAGCCTACTGTACGTTTGGCGCAAACTGTGCACCTATCTTACACCGATACAAACACTGTCTCTAAACGGACCAAAATGAGATTCCACATGACCCACGTCACCTAGGTGTTCTATCAGGTGTATCCAAAACGATTTTCAAGCCTATGGTGGGCTCGGCACAAGCCGTGCACCTATCTTGCTCCAATACTAAGACTCTACAAATGGACCGAAATGAGATTCCACATGACCCAGGTCACCTAGGTGTTCTATCGGGTGTGTCCAAAGCAATTTTTGAGCTTGTGGTATGTTCAGCACAAACCGAGCACCTATCTTGTGTTAAGAATAGCACTATCTCCAAACAAACCGAAACAAGCATCCACTTGAGCCTCGTCACCTAGGAGAACTGTCGGGTGCGTTCAAAACAATTTCTGAGTCTACGGTACGTTTGGCGCAAAACTGTGCACCTATCTTACACCGATACTAACACTGTCTCTAAACGGACCAAAATGAGATTCCACATGACCCACGTCACCTAGGTGTTCTATCTGGTGTGACCAAAATGATTTTCAAGCCTATGGTATGCTCGGCGCAAGCCATGCACCTATCTTTCTCCAATAGTAAGACTCTCTCCAAATGGACCGAAATGACATTCCACATGACCCAGGTCACCTAGGTGTTCTATCGGGTGTGTCCACAGCGATTTTGGAGCCTGTGGTACGTTCAGTGCAAATCGTGCACCTATCTTGCGTTAAGAATAGCACTATCTCCAAACGGACCGAAATAAGCATCCACTCGAGCCTCGTCACCTAGGAGTACCATCGGGTGCGTTCAAAACGATTTTTAGGCTATGGTATGTTTGGTGCAAACTGTGCACCTATCTTGCATCGATACTAACACTATCTCTAAACAGACCAAAATGAGATTCCACATGACCCACATCACCTAGGTGTTCTATCAGGTGTGTCCAAAATGATTTTTGAGCCTGTGGTATGTTCAGCGCAAAACCATGCACCTATCTTGCATCAAGATTAGCACTATCTCCAAACTGACCTAAACGAGCATCCACTTGAGCCTCGTCACCTAGGAGTACTGTCGGGTGCATTCAAAACAATTTCTGAGTCTACGGTACGTTTGGCGCAAAATCGTGCACCTATCTTACACCGATACTAACACAGTCTCTAAACGGACCGAAATGAGATTCCGCATAAGCCACGTCACATAGGTGTTCTATCAGGTGTGTCCAATTTGATTTTCAAGCCTATGGTACGCTCGGCACAAGCCGTGCACCTATCTTGCTCCAATACTAAGACTCTCCAAATGGACCGAAACGAGATTCCACATGACCCAGGTCACCTAGGTGTTCTGTCAGGTGTGTCCAAAGCGATTTTTGAGCCTGTGGTATGTTCAGCGCAAACTGTGCACCTATCTTGCGTTAAGAATAGCACTAGTCCAAACGGACCGAAACGAGCATCCACTTGAGCCTCGTCACCTAGGAGTACCATCGGGTGTGTTCAAAACGATTTCTGTGGATATGGTACGTTTGGCATAAACCGTGCACCTATCTTGCACCAATACTAACACTGTCTCCAAACGGACCGAAATGAGATTCCACATGACCCACGTCATCTAGGTGTTCTATCGGGTGTGTCCAAAATGATTTTTGAGCCCGTGGTATGTTCAGCGCAAAAACCATGAACCAATCTTGTGTTAAGATTAGCACTATCTCCAAATTGACCGAAACGAGCAATCACTTGAGCCTTGTCATCTAGGAGTACCATCGGGTGCGTTCAAAACGATTTCTAAGCCTACGGTATGTTTGGCGCAAAACCATGCACCGATCTTACACCGATACTAACACTGTCTCTAAATGGACCGAAATGAGATTCCACATGACCCACGTCACATAGGTGTTCTATCAGGTGTGTCCAAAATGATTTTCAAGCCTATGTTACGCTCATTGCAAGGCGTGCACCTATCTTGCTCTAATACTAAGACTCTCCAAACGGACCAAAATGAGATTCCACATGACCTAGGTCACCTAGGTGTTCTATCGGGTGTGTCCAAAGCGATTTTCGAGCCCATGGTATGTTCAGCGCAAACCGTGCACCTATCTTGCGTTAAGAATAATACTATCTCCAAACGGACCGAAACGAGCATCCACTTGAGCCTCGTCACCTAGGAGTACTATCGGGTGCGTTCAAAATTATTTCTAAGCGTACGGAACATTTGGCGCAAACCGTGCACCTATCTTGCACTTATACTAACACTGTCTCTAAACGGACCGAAATGAGATTCCACATGACCTACGTCACCTAGGTGTTCTATCTGGTGTGTCCAAAATGATTTTCATGCCTATGGTACGCTCGGCGCAAGCCGTCCACCTATCTTGTTCCAATACTAAGACTCTCTCCAAACAGACCGAAATGAGATTCCACACGACCCAGGTCACCAAGGTGTTCTACGGGTGTGTCCAAAGCGATTTTCGAGCCTTTGGTACATTCAGCGCAAACCGTGCACCTATCTTGCGTTCAGAATAGCACTATCTCCAAACGAACCAAAACAAGCATCCACTTGAGCCTTGTCACCTCGGAGTACCATCAGGTGCGTTCAAAATGATATTTGAGGATATGGTATGTTTGGCACAAACCGTGCACCTATCTTGCACTGATACTAACACTGTCTCTAAATGGACCGAAATGAGATTCCACATGACCACGTCACCTAGGTGTTCTATCAGGTGTGTCCAAATGAAATTTTGAGCTGTGGTATGTTCTGGCAAAAAACCACGAACCAATCTTGCGTTAAGATTAGCACTATCTCCAAATAGACCGAAACGAGCAATCACTTGAGCCTTGTCATCTTAGAGTACCATCGGTGTGGTTCAAAACAATTTCTGAGCCTACGGTACGTTTGGCGCAAAACCATGCACCTATCTTACACCCATACTAACAACTGTCTCTAAATGGACCGAAATTAGATTCCACATGACCCACATCACCTCGGTGTTCTATCAGGTGTGTCCAAAACAATTTTCAAGCATATGGTACGCTCGTCACAAGCCATGCACCTATCTTGCTCCAATACTAAGACTCTCCAAATAGACCGAAATAAGATTCCACATGACCCAGGTCACCTAGGTGTTCTATCGGGTGTGTCCAAAGTGATTTTCGAGCCTGTGGTACGTTCAACGCAAATCGTGCACCTATGTTGCGTTAAGAATAGCACTATCTGTAAACGGACCAAAATGAGCATCCACTTGAGCCACGTCACTTAGGAGTACCATTAGGTGCATTCAAAATGATTTCTAAGCGTACGGTACGTTTGGCACAAACTATGCACCTATCTTACACCGATACTAACACTATCTCCAAACGCACCGAAATGAGATTCCATATGACCGACGTCACCTAGGTGTTCTATCTAGTGTGTCCAAAATGATTTTCATGCCTATGGTACGCTCGGCGCAAGCCGTCCACCTATTTTGTTCCAATACTAAGACTCTCTCCAAACGGACCGAAATGAGATTCCACATGACCCAGGTCACCAAGGTGTTCTATCGGGTGTGTCCAAAGCGATTTTCGAGCCTTTGGTACGTTTAGCGCAAACCGTGCACCTATCTTGCGTTCAGAATAGCACTATCTCCAAACGAACTGAAACAAGCATCCACTTGAGCCTCGTCATCTCAGAGTACCATCAGGTGCGTTCAAAACGATTTCTGAGGATATGGTATGTTTGGCGCAAACCGTGCACCTATCTAGCACTGATAGTAACACTGTCTCTAAACGATCCGAAATGAGATTCCACAAGACCCACGTCACCTAGGTGTTCTATCAGGTGTGTCCAAAATGAATTTTGAGCTGGTGGTATGTTCAGCGCAAAAACCACGAACCAATCTTGCGTTAAGATTAGCACTATCTCCAAATAGACCGAAACGAGCTATCACTTGAGCCTCGTCATCTAGGAGTACCATCGGGTGCGTTCAAAATGATTTCTGAGCCTACAGTACGTTTGGCGCAAAACCGTGCACCTATCTTACACCGATACTAACAATGTCTCTAAATGGACAGAAATTAGATTCCATATGACCGACGTCACCTCGGTGTTCTATCAGGTGTGTCCAAAACAATTTTCAAGCCTATGGTACGCTCATCATAAGCCGTGCACCTATCTTGCTCCAATACTAAGACCCTCCAAATGGACGAAATGAGATTCCACATGACCCAGGTCACCTAGGTGTTCTATCGGGTGTGTCCAAAGTGATTTTCGAGCCTGTGGTACGTTCAGCGCAAACCGCGCACCGATCTTGCGTTAAGAATAGCACTATCTCTAAATGGACCGAAACGAGCATCCACTTGAGCCACGTCACCTAGGAGTACCATCGGGTGCGTTCAAAATGATTTCTGAGCGTACGGTACGTTTGGCGCAAATCGTGCACCTATCTTACACCGATACTAACACTGTCTCTAAACGCACCGAAATGAGATTCCATGTGACCTACGTCACCTAGGTGTTCTATCTGGTGTGTCCAAAATGATTTTCATGCCTATGGTACGCTCGGCGCAAGCCGTCCACCTATCTTGTTCCAATACTAAGACTCTCTCCAAACGGACCAAAATGAGATTCCACATGACCCAGGTCACCAAGGTGTTCTATCGGGTGTGTCCAAAGCGATTTTCAAGCCTTTGGTACGTTCAGCGCAAACCGTGCACCTCTCTTGACTTCAGAATAACACTATCTGCAAACGGACCAAAATGAGCATCCACTTGAGCCTCGTCACCTCGAAGTACAATCAGGTGCGTTCAAAACAATTTTTGAGAATATGGTATGTTTGGCGCAAACCATGCATCTATCTTGCACCGATACTAACACTATCTCTAAATGGACCGAAATGAGACTCCACATGACCCACATCACCTAGGTGTTCTATCGGGTGTGTCCAAAATGATTTTTGATCCTGTGGTATGTTCAGCGCAAAAACCATGAACCAATCTTGCATCAAGATTAGTACTAAATCGAAACGGACCGAAACGAACCTAGGAGTACCATTAGGTGCATTCAAAACGATTTCTGAGCCTACGGTACGTTTGGCGCAAACCGTGCACCTATCTTACACCGATACTAACACTATCTCTAAATGGACCGAAATGAGATTCCACATGACCCACGTCACCTAGGTGTTCTATGAGGTGTGTCCAAAATGATTTTCAAGCCTATGGTACTTTCATCACAAGTCGTTCTCCTATCTTGCTCCATTACTAAGACTCTCCAAACCGACCAAAATGAGATTCCACATGACCTTGGTCACCTAGGTGTTCTATCGCGTGTGTCCAAAGCGATTTTCGAGCCTGTGGTACGTTCAACGCAAACTATGCACCTATCTTACGTTAAGAATAGCACTATATCCAAATGGACCGAAACGAGCATCCACTTGAGCCTCGTCACCTAGGAGTACCATCGGGTGTGTTCGAAACGATTTCTGAGGATATGGTATGTTTGGCACAAACCGTGCACCTATCTTGCACCGATACTAACACTGTCTCCAAATTGACCAAAATGAGACTCCACATGACCCACATCACCTAGGTGTTCTATCGGGTGTGTCCAAAGTGATTTTTGTGCCTGTGGTACATTCAGCGCGAACCATGCACCTATCTTGCGTTAAGAATAGCACTATCTCCAAACAGACCGAAACGAGCATCCACTCGAGCCTCGTCACCTAGGAGTACCATCGGGTGCATTCAAAATGATTTCTGAGGCTATGGTATGTTTGGCGCGAACCATGCATCTATCTTGCACCAATACTAACACTGTCTCTAAACAGACCGAAATGAGATTCCACATGACCCACGTCACCTAGATGTTCTATCGGGTGTGTCCAACATAATTTTTGAGCCCGTGGTATGTTCAGCGTAAAACCGTGCACCTATCTTGCGTAAAGATTAGCACTATCTCCAAACAGACCGAAATGAGCATCCACTTGAGCCACATGGCCTAGGTACCATCGGGTTCAAAACGATTTCTGAGCCTACGGTACGTTTAGCGCAAACCGTGCACCTATCTTGCGTTCAGAATAACACTATCTCCAAACGGACCGAAACAAGCATCCACTTGAGCCTTGTCACCTCGGAGTACCATTAGGTGCGTTCAAAACGATTTCTGAGGATATGGTATGTTTGGCGCAAACCGTGCACCTATCTTGCACCGATACTAACACTGTCTCTAAACGGACCGAAATGAGACTCCACATGACCCACGTCACCTAGTTGTTCTATCAGGTGTGTCCAAAATGAATTTTGAGCTGGTGGTATGTTTAGTGCAAAAACCATGAACCAATCTTGTGTTAAGATTAGCACTCTCTCGAAATAGACCAAAACGAGCAATCACTTGAGCCTTGTTATCTAGGGGTACCATCGGGTGCGTTCAAAATGATTTCTGAGCCTACGGTACGTTTAGCGCAAAACCGTGCACCTTTCTTACACTGTCTCTAAATGGACCAAAATTAGATTCCATATGACCCACGTCACCTCGGTGTTCTATCAGGTGTGTCCAAAACAATTTTCAAGCCTATGGAACGCTCGTCACAAGCCGTTCACCTATCTTGCTCCAAATACTAAGACTCTCCAAATGGACCGAAATGAGATTCCACATGACCTAGGTCACCTAGGTGTTCTATCGGGTGTGTCCAAAGCGATTTTTGAGCCTATGGTACGTTCAGCGCAAACCGTGCACCTATCTTGCGTTAAGAATAGCACTATCTCCAAACGGACCGAAACGAGCAACCACTTGAGCCTCGTCACCTAGGAGTACCAACGGGTGCGTTCAAAATGATTTCTGAGTGTACGGTACGTTTGGTGCAAACCGTGCACCTATCTTACACCGATACTAACACTGTCTCTAAACGCACCGAAATGAGATTCCATATGACCTACGTCACCTAGGTGTTCTATCTGGTGTGTCCAAAATGATTTTCATGCCTATGGTACGCTTGGCGCAAGCCGTCCACCTATCTTGTTTCAATACTAAGACTCCCTCCAAATGGACCGAAATGAGATTCCACATGACCTAGGTCACCAAGGTGTTCTATCGGGTGTGTCCAAAGCGATTTTCGAGCCTTTGGTACGTTCAGCGCAAACCATGCACCTATCTTGCGTTCAGAATAACACTATCTCCAAACGGACCGAAACGAGCATCCACTTGAGCCTCGTCACCTCGGAGTACCATCAGGTGCGTTCAAAACGATTTCTGAGGATATGGTATGTTTGGCGCAAACCGTGCACCTATCTTGCACCGATACTAACACTGTCTCTAAACGGACCGAAATGAGACTCCACATGACCCACGTCACCTAGGTGTTCTATCGGGTGTGTCCAAAATGATTTTTGAGCCTGTGGTATGTTCAGCGCAAAAACCATGAACCAATCTTGCGTCAAGATTAGCACTAAATCCAAATGGACTGAAACGAGCAATCACTTGAGCCTCGTCACCTAGGAGTACCATCGGGTGCGTTCAAAACGATTTCTGAGCCTACGGTACGTTTGGCGCAAACCGTGCACCTATGTTACACCGATACTAACATTGTCTCTAAACGGACCAAAATGAGATTCCACATGACCAATGTCACCTAGGTGTTCTATCAGGTGTGTCCAAAATGATTTTCATGCCCATGGTACGCTCGGCTCAAGCGATCCACCTATCTTGTTCCAATACTAGGACTCTCTCCAAACGGACCGAAATGAGATTCCACATGACCTAGGTCACCTAGGTGTTCTATCGGGTGTGTCCAAAGCGATTTTCGAGCCTTTGGTACGTTCAGCGCAAACCGTGCACCTATCTTGCGTTAGAATAGCACTATCTCCAAACGGACCGAAACCAGCATCCACTTGAGCCTCGTCACCTAGGAGTACCATCAGGTGCGTTCAAAACGATTTCTGAGGCTATGGTATGTTTGGCGCAAACCGTGCACCTATCTTGCACCGATACTAACACTGTCTCTAAACGGACCGAAATGAGACTCCACATGACCCACGTCACCTAGGTGTTCTATCGGGTGTGTCCAAAATGATTTTTGAGCCTGTGGTATGTTCAGCGCAAAAACCATGAACCAATCTTGCGTCAAGATTAGCACTAAATCCAAATGGACTGAAACGAGCAATCACTTGAGCCTCGTCACCTAGGAGTACCATCGGGTGCGTTCAAAACGATTTCTGAGCCTACGGTACGTTTGGCGCAAACCGTGCACCTATGTTACACCGATACTAACATTGTCTCTAAACGGACCAAAATGAGATTCCACATGACCAATGTCACCTAGGTGTTCTATCAGGTGTGTCCAAAATGATTTTCATGCCCATGGTACGCTCGGCTCAAGCGATCCACCTATCTTGTTCCAATACTAGGACTCTCTCCAAACGGACCGAAATGAGATTCCACATGACCTAGGTCACCTAGGTGTTCTATCGGGTGTGTCCAAAGCGATTTTCGAGACTTTGGTACGTTCAGCGCAAACCATGCACCTATCTTGCGTTTAGAATAGCACTATCTCCAAACGGACCGAAACAAGCATCCACTTGAGCCTCGTCACCTCGGAGTACCATCAGGTGCGTTCAAAATGATTTCTGAGGATATGGTATGTTTGGCGCAAACCGTGCACCTATCTTGCACTGATACTAACACTGTCTCTAAACGGACCGAAATGAGACTCCACATGACCCACGTCACCTAGGTGTTCTATCGGGTGTGTCCAAAATGATTTTTGAGCCTGTGGTATGTTCAGCGCAAAAACCATGAACCAATCTTGCGTCAAGATTAGCACTATCTCCAAATGGACCGAAACGAGCAATCACTTGAGCCTCGTCACCTAGGAGTACCATCGGGTGCGTTCAAAACGATTTCTGAGCCTACGGTACGTTTGGCGCAAACCGTGCACCTATCTTACACCGATACTAACACTGTCTCTAAACGGACCGAAATGAGATTCCACATGACCCACGTCACCTAGGTGTTCTATCAGGTGTGTTCAAAATGATTTTCATGCCTATGGTACGCTCGGCGCAAGCGTCCACCTATCTTGTTCCAATACTAGACTCTCTCCAACGGACCGAAATGAGATTCCACATGACCCAGGTCACCTAGGTGTTCTATCGGGTGTGTCCAAAGCGATTTTCGAGCCTTTGGTACGTTCAGCGCAAACCATGCACCTATCTTGCGTTTAGAATAGCACTATCTCCAAACGGACCGAAACAAGCATCCACTTGAGCCTCGTCACCTCGGAGTACCATCAGGTGCGTTCAAAACGATTTCTGAGGATATGGTATGTTTGGCGCAAACCGTGCACCTATCTTGCACCGATACTAACACTGTCTCTAAACGGACCGAAATGAGATTCCACATGACCCACGTCACCTAGGTGTTCTATCGGGTGTGTCCAAAATGATTTTGAGCCTGTGGTATGTTCAGCGCAAAAACCATGCACCAATCTTGCGTTAAGATTAGCACTATCTCCAAACGGACCGAAACGAGCAATCACTTGAGCCTCGTCACCTAGGAGTACCATCGGGTGCGTTCAAAACGATTTCTGAGCCTACGGTACGTTTGGCGCAAACAATGCACCTATCTTACACCGATACTAACACTGTCTCTAAACGGATCGAAATGAGATTCCACATGACCTACGTCACCTAGGTGTTCTATCTGGTGTGTCCAAAATGATTTTCATGCCTATGGTACGCTCGGCGCAAGCCGTCCACCTATCTTGTTCAAATACTAAGACTCTCTCCAAATGGACCGAAATGAGATTCCACGTGACCCAGGTCATCAAGGTGTTCTATCGGGTGTGTCCAAAGCGATTTTTGAGCCTTTGGTACGTTCAGCGCAAACCGTGCACCTATCTTGCGTTCAGAATAACACTATGTCCAAACGGACCGAAACGAGCATCCACTTGAGCCTCGTCACCTCGGAGTACCATCAGGTGCGTTCAAAACGATTTCTGAGGATATGGTATGTTTGGCGCAAACCGTGCACCTATCTTGCACCGATACTAACACTGTCTCTAAACGGACCGAAATGAGACTCCACATGACCCACGTCACCTAGGTGTTCTATCGGGTGTGTCCAAAATGATTTTTGAGCCTGTGGTATGTTCAGCGCAAAAACCATGAACCAATCTTGCGTTAAGATTAGCACTATCTCCAAATGGACCGAAACGAGCAATCACTTGATCCTCGTCACCTAGGAGTACCATCGGGTGCGTTCAAAACGATTTCTGAGCCTACGGTACGTTTGGCGCAAACAATGCACCTATCTTACACCGATACTAACACTGTCTCTAAACGGATCGAAATGAGATTCCACAAGACCAACGTCACCTAGGTGTTCTATCAGGTGTGTCCAAAATGATTTTCATGCCTATGGTACGTTGTCGCAAGCCGTCACCTATCTTGCTCCAATACTAAGACTCTCCAAATGGACCGAAATGAGATTCCACATGACTAAGGTCACCAAGGTGTTCTATCGGGTGTGTCCAAAGCGATTTTCGAGCCTGTGGTACGTTCAGCGCAAACCGTGCACCTATCTTGCGTTAAGAATAGCACTATCTCCAAACGGACCGAAACGAGCATCCACTTGAGCCTCGTCACCTAGGAGTACCATCGGGTGCTTTGAAAATGATTTCTGAGCGTATGGAACGTTTGGCGCAAACCGTGCACCTATCTTACACCGATACTAACACTGTCTCTAAACGGATCGAAATGAGATTCCACATGACCTACGTCACCTAGGTGTTCTATCTGGTGTGTCCAAAATGATTTTCATGCCTATGGTACGCTCGGCGCAAGCCGTCCACCTATCTTGTTCAAATACTAAGACTCTCTCCAAATGGACCGAAATGAGATTCCACATGACCCAGGTCACCAAGGTGTTCTACTGGGTGTGTCCAAAGCGATTTTCGAGCCTTTGGTACGTTCAACGCAAACCGTGCACCTACCTTGCGTTCAGAATAACACTATCTCCAAACGGACCAAAACGAGCATCCACTTGAGCCTAGTCACCTCGGAGTACCATCAGGTGCGTTCAAAACGATTTCTGAGGATATGGTATGTTTGGCGCAAACCGTGCACCTATCTTGCACCGATACTAACACTATCTCTAAACGGATCGAAATGAGACTCCACATGACCCACGTCACCTTGGTGTTTTATCGGGTGTGTCCAAAATGATTTTTGAGCCAGTGGTACGTTCAGCGCAAACCGTGCACCTATCTTGCGTTAATAATTGCACTATCTCCAAACAGACCGAAACGAGCATCCACTTGAGCCTCGTCACCTAGGAGTACCAACGGGTGCTTTGAAAATGATTTCTGAGCGTATGGAACGTTTGGCGCAAACCGTGCACCTATCTTACACCGAAACTAACACTGTCTCTAAATGGATCGAAATGAGATTCCACATGACCTACGTCACCTAGGTGTTCTATCTGGTGTGTCCAAAATGATTTTCATGCCTATGGTATGCTCGGCGCAAGCCGTCCACCTATCTTGTTCAAATACTAAGACTCTCTCCAAATGGACCGAAATGAGATTCCACATGACCTAGGTCACCAAGGTGTTCTACTGGGTGTGTCCAAAGCGATTTTCGAGCCTTTGTACGTTCAGCGCAAACCGTGCACCTATCTTGCGTTCAGAATAGCACTATCTCCAAACGGACCGAAAACGAGCATCCACTTGAGCCTCGTCACCTCGGAGTACCATCAGGTGCGTTCAAAACGATTTCTGAGGATATGGTATGTTTGGCGCAAACCGTGCACCTATCTTGCACCGATACTAACACTATCTCTAAACGGATCGAAATGAGACTCCACATGACCCACGTCACCTTGGTGTTTTATCGGGTGTGTCCAAAATGATTTTTGAGCCAGTGGTATGTTCAGCGCAAAAACCATGAACCAATCTTGCATTAAGATTAGCAGTATCTCCAAATAGACCGAAACGAGCAATCACTTGAGCCTCGTCATCTAGGAGTACCATCGTGTGCGTTCAAAATGATTTCTAAGCCTACGGTACGTTTGGCGCAAAACCGTGCACCTATCTTACACTGATACTAACACTGTCTCTAAATGGACCGAAATGAGATTCCACATGATCCACGTCACCTAGGTGTTCTATCAGGTGTGTCCAAAACGATTTTCAAGCCTATGGTACGCTCGTCGCAAGCCGTGCACCTATCTTGCTCCAATACTAAGATTCTCCAAACAGACCAAAATGAGATTCCACATGACCAGGTCACCTAGGTGTTCTATCGGGTGTGTCCAAAGCGATTTTGAGCCTGTGGTACGTTCAGCGCAAACCATGCACCTATCTTGCGTTAAGAATAGCACTATCTCCAAACGGACCGAAACGAGCATCCAGTTGAGCCTCGTCACCTAGGAGTACCATCGGGTGCATTCAAAATGATTTCTGAGCATACGGTACGTTTGGCACAAACCGTGCACCTATCTTACACCGATACTAACACTGTCTCTAAACGGACCGAAATGAGATTCCATATGACCTACGTCACCTAGGTGTTCTATCTGGTGTGTCCAAAATGATTTTCATGCCTATGGTACGCTCAGCGCAAGCCGTGCACCTATCTTGTTCCAATACTAAGACTCTCTCCAAATGGACCGAAATGAGATTCCACATGACCCAGGTCACCTAGGTGTTCTATCGGGTGTGTCCAAAGCGATTTTCGAGCCTGTGGTACGTTCAGCGCAAACCGTGCACCTATCTTGTGTTCAGAATAACACTATCTCCAAACGGACCGAAACGAGCATCCACTTGAGCCTCGTCACCTCGGAGTACCATCAGGTGCGTTCAAAACGATTTCTGAGGATATGGTATGTTTGGCGCAAACCGTGCACCTATCTTGCACCGATACTAACACTATCTCTAAACGGATCGAAATGAGATTCCACATGACCCACGTCACCTAGGTGTTCTATCGGGTGTGTCCAAAATGATTTTTGAGCCAATGGTATGTTCAGCGCAAAAACCATGAACCAATCTTGCGTTAAGATTAGCACTATCTCCAAATAGACCGAAACGAGCAATCACTTGAGCCTCGTCATCTAGGAGTACCATCGGGTGCGTTCAAAATGATTTCTGAGCCTACGGTACGTTTGGCGCAAACCGTGCACCTATCTTACACCGATACTAACACTGTCTCTAAATGGACCGAAATGAGATTCCACATGACCCACGTCACCTAGGTGTTCTATCAGGTGTGTCCAAAACGATTTTCATGCCTATGGTACGCTCGTCGCAAGCCGTGCACCTATCTTGCTCCAATACTAAGACTCTCCAAACGGACCGAAATGAGATTCCACATGACCCAGGTCACCTAGGTGTTCTATCAGGTGTGTCCAAAGCGATTTTGAGCCTGTGGTACGTTCAGCGCAAACCATGCACCTATCTTGCGTTAAGAATAGCACTATCTCCAAACGGACCGAAACGAGCATCCACTTGAGCCTCGTCACCTAGGAGTACCATCGGGTGCATTCAAAATGATTTCTGAGCGTACGGTACGTTTGGCGCAAACCGTGCACCTATCTTACACCGATACTAACACTGTCTCTAAACGCACCGAAATGAGATTCCATATGAGCTACGTCACCTAGGTGTTCTATCTGGTGTGTCCAAAATGATTTTCATGCCTATGGTACGCTCAGCGCAAGCCGTCCACCTATCTTGTTCCAATACTAAGACTCTCTCCAAATGGACTGAAATGAGATTCCACATGACCCAGGTCACCAAGGTGTTCTATCGGGTGTGTCCAAAGCGATTTTCGAGCCTTTGGTACGTTCTGCGCAAACCGTGCACCTATCTTGTGTTCAGAATAACACTATCTCCAAATGGACCGAAACGAGCATCCACTTGAGCCTCGTCACCTCGGAGTACCATCAGGTGCGTTCAAAATGATTTCTGAGGATATGGTATGTTTAGCGCAAACCATGCACCTATCTTGCACCGATACTAACACTGTCTCTAAATGGATCGAAATGAGACTCCACATGACCCACGTCACCTAGGTGTTCTATCGGGTGTGACCAAAATGATTTTTGAGCCAGTGGTATGTTCAGCGCAAAAACCATGAACCAATCTTGCGTTAAGATTAGCACTATCTCCAAATAGACCGAAACGAGCAATCACTTGAGCCTCGTCATCTAGGAGTACCATCGTGTGCGTTCAAAATGATTTCTGAGCCTACGGTACGTTTGGCGCAAAACCGTGCACCTATCTTACACCGATACTAACACTGTCTCTAAATGGACCGAAATGAGATTCCACATGACCCACGTCACCTAGGTGTTCTATCAGGTGTGTCCAAAACGATTTTCATGCCTATGGTACGCTCGTCGCAAGTCGTGCACCTATCTTGCTCCAATACTAAGATTCTCCAAACGGACCGAAATGAGATTCCACATGACTCAGGTCACCTAGGTGTTCTATCGGGTGTGTCGAAAGCGATTTTCGAGCCTTTGGTACGTTCAGCGCAAACCATGCACCTATCTTGCGTTAAGAATAGCACTATCTCCAAACGGACCGAAACGAGCATCCACTTGAGCCTCGTCACCTAGGAGTACCATCGGGTGCATTCAAAATGATTTCTGAGCGTACGGTACGTTTGGCGCAAACCGTGCACCTATCTTACACCGATACTAACACTGTCTCTAAACGCACCGAAATGAGATTCCATATGAGCTACGTCACCTAGGTGTTCTATCTGGTGTGTCCAAAATGATTTTCATGCCTATGGTACGCTCAGCGCAAGCCGTCCACCTATCTTGTTCAAATACTAAGACTCTCTCCAAATGGACCGAAATGAGATTCCACGTGACCTAGGTCACCAAGGTGTTCTATCGGGTGTGTCCATAGCAATTTTTGAGCCTTTGGTACGTTCAGCGCAAACCGTGCACCTATCTTGCGTTCAGAATAACACTATCTCCAAAATGGACCGAAACAAGCATCCACTTGAGCCTCGTCACCTCGGAGTACCATCAGGTGCGTTCAAAACGATTTCTGAGGATATGGTATGTTTGGCGCAAACCGTGCACCTATCTTGCACCGATACTAACACTGTCTCTAAACGGACCGAAATGAGACTCCACATGACCCACGTCACCTAGGTGTTCTATCGGGTGTGTCCAAAATGATTTTTGAGCCAGTGGTATGTTCAGCGCAAAAACCATGAACCAATCTTGCGTTAAGATTAGCACTATCTCCAAATAGACCGAAACGAGCAATCACTTGAGCCTCGTCATCTAGGAGTACCATCGTGTGCGTTCAAAATGATTTCTGAGCCTACGGTACGTTTGGCGCAAAACCGTGCACCTATCTTACACCGATACTAACACTGTCTCTAAATGGACCGAAATGAGATTCCACATGACCCACGTCACCTAGGTGTTCTATCAGGTGTGTCCAAAACGATTTTCAAGCCTATGGTACGCTCGTCGCAAGTCGTGCACCTATCTTGCTCCAATACTAAGATTCTCCAAACGGACCGAAATGACATTCCACATGACTCAGGTCACCTAGGTGTTCTATCGGGTGTGTCCAAAGCGATTTTCGAGCCTGTGGTACGTTCAGCGCAAACCGTGCACCTATCTTGCGTTAAGAATAGCACTATCTCCAAACGGACCGAAACGAGCATCCACTTGAGCCTCGTCACTTAGGAGTACCATCGGGTGCATTCAAAATGATTTCTGAGCGTACGGAACGTTTGGCGCAAACCGTGCACCTATCTTACACCGATACTAACACTGTCTCTAAACGCACCGAAATGAGATTCCACATGACCTACGTCACCTAGGTGTTCTATCTGGTGTGTCCAAAATGATTTTCATGCCTATGGTACGCTCGGCGCAAGCCGTCCACCTATCTTGTTCCAATACTAAGACTCTCTCCAAATGGACCGAAATGAGATTCCACATGACCCAGGTCACCAAGGTGTTCTATCGGGTGTGTCCAAAGCGATTTTTGAGCCTTTGGTACGTTCAGCGCAAACCGTGCACCTATCTTGCGTTCAGAATAACACTATCTCCAAACGGACCGAAACGAGCATCCACTTGAGCCTCGTCACCTCGGAGTACCATCAGGTGCGTTCAAAACGATTTCTGAGGATATGGTATGTTTGGCGCAAACCGTGCACCTATCTTGCACCGATACTAACACTGTCTCTAAACGGACCGAAATGAGACTCCACATGACCCACGTCACCTAGGTGTTCTATCGGGTGTGTCCAAAATGATTTTTGAGCCTGTGGTATGTTCAGCACAAAAACCATGAACCAATCTTGCGTCAAGATTAGCACTATCTCCAAATAGACCGAAACGAGCAATCACTTGAGCCTCGTCATCTAGGAGTACCATCGGGTGCGTTCAAAATGATTTCTGAGCCTACGGTACGTTTGGCGCAAACCGTGCACCTATCTTACACCGATACTAACACTGTCTCTAAACGGACCGAAATGAGATTCCACATGACCCACGTCACCTAGGTGTTCTATCAGGTGTGTCCAAAATGATTTTCAAGCCTATGGTACGCTCGTCGCAAGCCGTGCACCTATCTTGCTCCAATACTAAGACTCTCCAAACGGACCGAAATGAGATTCCACATGACCCAGGTCACCTAGGTGTTCTATCGGGTGTGTCCAAAGCGATTTTTGAGCCTGTGGTACGTTCAGCGCAAACCGTGCACCTATCTTGCGTTAAGAATAGCACTATCTCCAAACGGACCGAAACGAGCATCCACTTGAGCCTCGTCACCTAGGAGTACCATCGGGTGCGTTCAAAATGATTTCTGAGCGTATGGTACGTTTGGCGCAAACCGTGCACCTATCTTACACCGATACTAACACTGTCTCTAAACGGACCGAAATGAGATTCCACATGACCTACGTCACCTAGGTGTTCTATCTGGTGTGTCCAAAATGATTTTCATGCCTATGGTACGCTCGGCGCAAGCCGTCCACCTATCTTGTTCAAATACTAAGACTCTCCAAACGGACCGAAATGAGATTCCACATGACCCAAGTCATCAAGGTGTTCTATCGGGTGTGTCCAAAGCGATTTTCGAGCCTTTGGTACGTTCAGCGCAAACCGTGCACCTATCTTGCGTTCAGAATAGCACTATCTCCAAACGGACCGAAACGAGCATCCACTTGAGCCTCATCACCTCAGAGTACCATCAGGTACGTTCAAAACGATTTCTGAGGATATGGTATGTTTGGCGCAAACCGTGCACCTATCTTGCACCGATACTAACTCTGTCTCTAAACGGACCGAAATGAGACTCCACATGACCCACGTCACCTAGTTGTTCTATCAGGTGTGTCCAAAATGAATTTTGAGCTGGTGGTATGTTCAGCGCAAAAACCATGAACCAATCTTGCGTTAAGATTAGCACTATCTCCAAATAGACCGAAACGAGCAATCACTTGAGCCTCGTCATCTAGGAGTACCATCGGGTGCGTTCAAAATGATTTCTGAGCCTACGGTACATTTGGCGCAAAACCGTGCACCTATCGTACACCGATACTAACACTGTCTCTAAATGGACCGAAATTAGATTCCATATGACCCACGTCACCTCGGTGTTCTATCAAGTGTGTCCAAAACGATTTTCAAGCCTATGGTACGCTCGTCACAAGCCGTGCACCTATCTTGCTCCAATACTAAGACACTCCAAATGGACCGAAATGAGATTCCACATGACCCAGGTCACCTAGGTGTTCTATCGGGTGTGTCCAAAGTGATTTTCGAGCCTCTAGTACGTTCAGCGCAAACCGTGCACCTATCTTGCGTTAAGAATAGCACTATCTCCAAACGGACCGAAACGACCATCCACTTGAGCCTCGTCACCTAGGAGTACCATCGGGTGCATTCAAAATGATTTCTGAGCGTACGGTACGTTTGGCGCAAACCGTGCACCTATCTTACACCGATACTAACACTGTCTCTAAACGCACCGAAATGAGATTCCATATGAGATACGTCACCTAGGTGTCCTATCTGGTGTGTCCAAAATGATTTTAATGCCTATGGTACGCTCGGCGCAAGCCGTCCACCTATCTTGTTCCAATACTAAGACTCTCTCCAAATGGACCGAAATAAGATTTCACATGACCCAGGTCACCAAGGTGTTCTACCGGGTGTGTCCAAAGCGATTTTCGAGCCTTTGGTACGTTCAGCGCAAACCGTGCACCTATCTTGCGTTCAGAATAGCACTATCTCCAAATGGACCGAAACAAGCATCCACTTGAGCCTCGTCACCTCGGAGTACCATTAGGTTCGTTAAAAACGATTTCTGAGGATATGGTATGTTTGGTGCAAACCGTGCACCTATCTTGCACCGATACTAACACTGTCTCTAAACGGACCGAAATGAGACTCCACATGACCCATGTCACCTAGTTGTTCTATCAGGTGTGTCCAAAATGAATTTTGAGCTGGTGGTATGTTCAGCGCAAAAACCATGAACCAATCTTGCGTTAAGATTAGCACTATCTCCAAATAGACCGAAACGAGCAATCACTTGAGCCTCGTCATCTAGGAGTACCATCGGGTGCGTTCAAAATGATTTCTGAGCCTACGGTACGTTTGGCGCAAAACCGTGCACCTATTTTACACCGATACTAACACTGTCTCTAAATGGACCGAAATTAGATTCCATATGACCCACGTCACCTCGGTGTTCTATCAGGTGTGTCCAAAACGATTTTCAAGCCTATGGTACGCTCGTCACAAGCCGTGCACCTATCTTGCTCCGATACTAAGACACTCCAAATGGACCGAAATGAGATTCCACATGACCCAGGTCACCTAGGTGTTCTATCGGGTGTGTCCAAAGTGATTTTGGAGCCTCTAGTACGTTCAGCGCAAACCGTGCACCTATCTTGCGTTAAGAATAGCACTATCTCCAAACGGACCGAAACGAGCATCCACTTGAGCCTCGTCACCTAGGAGTACCATCGGGTGCATTCAAAATGATTTCTGAGCGTACGGTACGTTTGGCGCAAACCGTGCACCTATCTTACACCGATACTAACACTGTCTCTAAACGCACCGAAATGAGATTCCATATGAGCTACGTCACCTAGGTGTCCTATCTGGTGTGTCCAAAACGATTTTCAAGCCTATGGTACGCTCGTCACAAGCCGTGCACCTATCTTGCTCCAATACTAAGACTCTCCAAATGGACCGAAATGAGATTCCACATGACCCAGGTCACCTAGGTGTTCTATCGGGTGTGTCCAAAGTGATTTTCGAGCCTATGGTACGTTCAGCGCAAACCGTGCACCTATCTTGCGTTAAGAATAGCACTATCTCCAAACGGACCGAAACGAGCATCCACTTGAGCCTCGTCACCTAGGAGTACCATCGGGTGCGTTCAAAATGATTTCTGAGGATATGGTATGTTTGGCGCAAACCGTGCACCTATCTTGCACCGATACTAACACTGTCTCTAAACGGACCGAAATGAGACTCCACATGACCCACGTCACCTAGGTGTTCTATCTGGTGTGTCCAAAATGATTTTGAGCCTATGGTACGCTCAGCGCAAAAACCGTGAACCAATCTTGCGTTAATACTAGCACTCTCTCCAAATAGACCGAAACGAGATTCACATGACCCAGGTCACCTAGGTGTACCTATCGGGTGTGTGTCCAAATGATTTCTGAGCCTACGGTACGTTTGGCGCAAACCGTGCACCTATCTTGCACCAGATACTAACACTGTCTCTAAATGGACCGAAATTAGATTCCATATGACCCACGTCACCTCGGTGTTCTATCAAGTGTGTCCAAAACGATTTTCAAGCCTATGGTACGCTCGTCACAAGCCGTGCACCTATCTTGCTCCAATACTAAGACACTCCAAATGGACCGAAATGAGATTCCACATGACCCAGGTCACCTAGGTGTTCTATCGGGTGTGTCCAAAGTGATTTTCGAGCCTCTAGTATGTTCAGCGCAAACCGTGCACCTATCTTGCGTTAAGAATAGCACTATCTCCAAACGGACCGAAACGAGCATCCACTTGAGCCTCGTCACCTAGGAGTACCATCGGGTGCATTCAAAATGATTTCTGAGCGTACGGTACGTTTGGCGCAAACCGTGCACCTATCTTACACCGATACTAACACTGTCTCTAAACGCACCGAAATGAGATTCCATATGAGATACGTCACCTAGGTGTCCTATCTGGTGTGTCCAAAATGATTTTAATGCCTATGGTACGCTCGGCGCAAGCCGTCCACCTATCTTGTTCCAATACTAAGACTCTCTCCAAATGGACCGAAATAAGATTTCACATGACCCAGGTCACCAAGGTGTTCTATCGGGTGTGTCCAAAGCGATTTTCGAGCCTTTGGTACGTTCAGCGCAAACCGTGCACCTATCTTGCGTTCAGAATAGCACTATCTCCAAATGGACCGGAACAAGCATCCACTTGAGCCTCGTCACCTCGGAGTACCATTAGGTGCGTTCAAAACGATTTCTGAGGATATGGTATGTTTGGTGCAAACCGTGCACCTATCTTGCACCGATACTAACACTGTCTCTAAACGGACCGAAATGAGACTCCACATGACCCATGTCACCTAGTTGTTCTATCAGGTGTGTCCAAAATGAATTTTGAGCTGGTGGTATGTTCAGCGCAAAAACCATGAACCAATCTTGCGTTAAGATTAGCACTATCTCCAAATAGACCGAAACGAGCAATCACTTGAGCCTCGTCATCTAGGAGTACCATCGGGTGCGTTCAAAATGATTTCTGAGCCTACGGTACGTTTGGCGCAAAACCGTGCACTTATTTTACACCGATACTAACACTGTCTCTAAATGGACCGAAATTAGATTCCATATGACCAACGTCACCTCGGTGTTCTATCAAGTGTGTCCAAAACGATTTTCAAGCCTATGGTACGCTCGTCACAAGCCGTGCACCTATCTTGCTCCGATACTAAGACACTCCAAATGGACCGAAATGAGATTCCACATGACCCAGGTCACCTAGGTGTTCTATCGGGTGTGTCCAAAGTGATTTTGGAGCCTCTAGTACGTTCAGCGCAAACCGTGCACCTATCTTGCGTTAAGAATAGCACTATCTCCAAACGGACCGAAACGAGCATCCACTTGAGCCTCGTCACCTAGGAGTACCATCGGGTGCATTCAAAATGATTTCTGAGCGTACGGTACGTTTGGCGCAAACCGTGCACCTATCTTACACCGATACTAACACTGTCTCTAAACAAACCGAAATGAGATTCCATATGAGCTACGTCACCTAGGTGTCCTATCTGGTGTGTCCAAAACGATTTTCAAGCCTATGGTACGCTCGTCACAAGCCGTGCACCTATCTTGCTCCAATACTAAGACACTCCAAATGGACCGAAATGAGATTCCACATGACCCAGGTCACCTAGGTGTTCTATCGGGTGTGTCCAAAGTGATTTTCGAGCCTCTAGTACGTTCAGCGCAAACCGTGCACCTATCTTGCGTTAAGAATAGCACTATCTCCAAACGGACCGAAACGAGCATCCACTTGAGCCTCGTCACCTAGGAGTACCATCGGGTGCATTCAAAATGATTTCTGAGCGTATGGTATGTTTGGCGCAAACCGTGCACCTATCTTACACCGATACTAACACTGTCTCTAAACGCACCGAAATGAGATTCCATATGAGATACGTCACCTAGGTGTTCTATCTGGTGTGTCCAAAATGATTTTCGTGCCTATGGTACGCTCGGCGCAAGCCGTCCACCTATCTTGTTCCAATACTAAGACTCTCCAAATGGACCGAAATAAGATTTCACATGACCCAGGTCACCAAGGTGTTTTATCGGGTGTGTCCAAAGCGATTTTCGAGCCTTTGGTACGTTCAGCGCAAACCGTGCACATATCTTGCGTTCAGAATAGCACTATCTCCAAATGGACCAGAACAAGCATCCACTTGAGCCTCGTCACCTCGGAGTACCATTAGGTGCGTTCAAAACGATTTCTGAGGATATGGTATGTTTGGTGCAAACCGTGCACCTATCTTGCACCGATACTAACACTGTCTCTAAACGGACCGAAATGAGACTCCACATGACCCATGTCACCTAGTTGTTCTATCAGGTGTGTCCAAAATGAATTTTGAGCTGGTGGTATGTTCAGCGCAAAAACCATGAACCAATCTTGCGTTAAGATTAGCACTATCTCCAAATAGACCGAAACGAGTAATCACTTGAGCCTCGTCATCTAGGAGTACCATCGTGTGCGTTCAAAATGATTTCTGAGCCTACGGTACGTTTGGCGCAAAACCGTGCACCTATCTTACACCGATACTAACACTGTCTCTAAATGGACCAAAATGAGATTCCACATGACCCACGTCACCTAGGTGTTCTATCAGGTGTGTCCAAAACGATTTTCATGCCTATGGTACGCTGGTCGCAAGTCGTCCACCTATCTTGCTCCAATACTAAGATTCTCCAAACGGACCGAAATGACATTCCACATGACTCAGGTCACCTAGGTGTTCTATCGGGTGTGTCCAAAGCGATTTTCGAGCCTGTGGTACGTTCAGCGCAAACCGTGCACCTATCTTGCGTTAAGAATAGCACTATCTCCAAACGGACCGAAACGAGCATCCACTTGAGCCTCGTCACTTAGGAGTACCATCGGGTGCTTTCAAAATGATTTCTGAGCGTATGGAACATTTGGCGCAAACCGTCCACCTATCTTACACCGATACTAACACTGTCTCTAAACGGACCGAAATGAGATTCCACATGACCTACATCACCTAGGTGTTCTATCTGGTGTGTCCAAAATGACTTTCATGCCTATGGTACGCTCGGCGCAAGCCGTCCACCTATCTTGTTCAAATACTAAGACTCTCCAAACGGACCGAAATGAGATTCCACATGACCCAAGTCATCAAGGTGTTCTATCGGGTGTGTCCAAAGCGATTTTCGAGCCTTTGGAACGTTCAGCGCAAACCGTGCACCTATCTTGCGTTCAGAATAGCACTATCTCCAAACGGACCGAAACGAGCATCCACTTGAGCCTCGTCACCTCGGAGTACCATTAGGTGCGTTCAAAACGATTTCTGAGGATATGGTATGTTTGGCGCAAACCGTGCACCTATCTTGCACCGATACTAACACTGTCTCTAAACGGACCGAAATGAGACTCCACATGACCCACGTCACCTAGTTGTTCTATCAGGTGTGTCCAAAATGAGTTTTGAGCTGGTGGTATGTTCAGCGCAAAAACCATGAACCAATCTTGCGTTAAGATTAGCACTATCTCCAAATAGACCGAAACGAGCAATCACTTGAGCCTCGTCATCTAGGAGTACCATCGGGTGCGTTCAAAATGATTTCTGAGCCTACGGTACATTTGGCGCAAAACCGTGCACCTATCGTACACCGATACTAACACTGTCTCTAAATGGACCGAAATTAGATTCCATATGACCCACGTCACCTCGGTGTTCTATCAAGTGTGTCCAAAACGATTTTCAAGCCTATGGTACGCTCGTCACAAGCCGTGCACCTATCTTGCTCCAATACTAAGACACTCCAAATGGACCGAAATGAGATTCCACATGACCCAGGTCACCTAGGTGTTCTATCGGGTGTGTCCAAAGTGATTTTTGAGCCTCTAGTACGTTCAGCGCAAACCGTGCACCTATCTTGCGTTAAGAATAGCACTATCTCCAAACGGACCGAAACGAGCATCCACTTGAGCCTCGTCACCTAGGAGTACCATCGGGTGCATTCAAAATGATTTCTGAGCGTACGGTACGTTTGGCGCAAACCGTGCACCTATCTTACACCGATACTAACACTGTCTCTAAACGCACCGAAATGAGATTCCATATGAGATACGTCACCTAGGTGTTCCTATCTGGTGTGTCCAAAATGATTTTAATGCCTATGGTACGCTCGGCGCAAGCCGTCCACCTATCTTGTTCCAATACTAAGACTCTCTCCAAATGGACCGAAATAAGATTTCACATGACCCAGGTCACCAAGGTGTTCTATCGGGTGTGTCCAAAGCGATTTTCGAGCCTTTGGTACGTTCAGCGCAAACCGTGCACCTATCTTGCGTTCAGAATAGCACTATCTCCAAATGGACCGGAACAAGCATCCACTTGAGCCTCGTCACCTCGGAGTACCATTAGGTGCGTTCAAAACGATTTCTGAGGATATGGTATGTTTGGTGCAAACCGTGCACCTATCTTGCACCGATACTAACACTGTCTCTAAACGGACCGAAATGAGACTCCACATGACCCATGTCACCTAGTTGTTCTATCAGGTGTGTCCAAAATGAATTTTGAGCTGGTGGTATGTTCAGCGCAAAAACCATGAACCAATCTTGCGTTAAGATTAGCACTATCTCCAAATAGACCGAAACGAGCAATCACTTGAGCCTCGTCATCTAGGAGTACCATCGGGTGCGTTCAAAATGATTTCTGAGCCTACGGTACGTTTGGCGCAAAACCGTGCACCTATTTTACACCGATACTAACACTGTCTCTAAATGGACCGAACTTAGATTCCATATGACCCACGTCACCTCGGTGTTCTATCAAGTGTGTCCAAAACGATTTTCAAGCCTATGGTACGCTCGTCACAAGCCGTGCACCTATCTTGCTCCGATACTAAGACACTCCAAATGGACCGAAATGAGATTCCACATGACCCAGGTCACCTAGGTGTTCTATCGGGTGTGTCCAAAGTGATTTTGGAGCCTCTAGTACGTTCAGCGCAAACCGTGCACCTATCTTGCGTTAAGAATAGCACTATCTCCAAACGGACCGAAACGAGCATCCACTTGAGCCTCGTCACCTAGGAGTACCATCGGGTGCATTCAAAATGATTTCTGAGCATACGGTACGTTTGGCGCAAACGGTGCACCTATCTTACACCGATACTAACACTGTCTCTAAACGCACCGAAATGAGATTCCATATGAGATACGTCACCTAGGTGTCCTATCTGGTGTGTCCAAAATGATTTTAATGCCTATGGTACGCTCGGCGCAAGCCGTCCACCTATCTTGTTCCAATACTAAGACTCTCACCAAATGGACCGAAATAAGATTCACATGACCCAGGTCACCAAGGTGTTCTATCGGGTGTGTCCAAAGCGATTTTCGAGCCTTTGGTACGTTCAGCGCAAACCGTGCACCTATCTTGCGTTCAGAATAGCACTATCTCCAAATGGACCGAAACAAGCATCCACTTGAGCCTCGTCACCTCGGAGTACCATTAGGTGCGTTCAAAACGATTTCTGAGGATATGGTATGTTTGGTGCAAACCGTGCACCTATCTTGCACCGATACTAACACTGTCTCTAAACGGACCGAAATGAGACTCCACATGACCCATGTCACCTAGTTGTTCTATCAGGTGTGTCCAAAATGAATTTTGAGCTGGTGGTATGTTCAGCGCAAAAACCATGAACCAATCTTGCGTTAAGATTAGCACTATCTCCAAATAGACCGAAACGAGCAATCACTTGAGCCTCGTCATCTAGGAGTACCATCGGGTGCGTTCAAAATGATTTCTGAGCCTACGGTACGTTTGCGCAAAACCGTGCACCTATTTTACACCGATACTAACACTGTCTCTAAATGGACCGAAATTAGATTCCATATGACCCACGTCACCTCGGTGTTCTATCAGGTGTGTCCAAAACGATTTTCAAGCCTATGGTACGCTCGTCACAAGCCGTGCACCTATCTTGCTCCGATACTAAGACACTCCAAATGGACCGAAATGAGATTCCACATGACCCAGGTCACCTAGGTGTTCTATCGGGTGTGTCCAAAGTGATTTTGGAGCCTCTAGTACGTTCAGCGCAAACCGTGCACCTATCTTGCGTTAGGAATAGCACTATCTCCAAACGGACCGAAACGAGCATCCACTTGAGCCTCGTCACCTAGGAGTACCATCGGGTGCATTCAAAATGATTTCTGAGCGTACGGTACGTTTGGCGCAAACCGTGCACCTATCTTACACCGATACTAACACTGTCTCTAAACACACCGAAATGAGATTCCATATGAGCTACGTCACCTAGGTGTCCTATCTGGTGTGTCCAAAATGATTTTCATGCCTATGGTACGCTCGGCGCAAGCCGTCCACCTATCTTGTTCCAATACTAAGACTCTCTCCAAATGGACCGAAATAAGATTCCACATGACCCAGGTCACCAAGGTGTTCTATCGGGTGTGTCCAAAGCGATTTTTGAGCCTTTGGTACGTTCAGCGCAAACCGTGCACCTATCTTGCGTTCAGAATAACACTATCTCCAAATGGACCGAAACGAGCATCCACTTGAGCCTCGTCACCTCGGAGTACCATCAGGTGCGTTCAAAACGATTTCTGAGGATATGGTATGTTTAGCACAAACCGTGCACCTATCTTGCACCGATACTAACACTGTCTCTAAACGGACCGAAATGAGACTCCACATGACCCACGTCACCTAGGTGTTCTATCGGGTGTGTCCAAAATGATTTTTGAGCCTGTGGTATGTTTAGCGCAAAAACCATGAACCAATCTTGCGTCAAGATTAGCACTAAATCCAAATGGATTGAAACAAGCAACCACTTGAGCCTCATCACCTAGGAGTACCATCGGATGCGTTCAAAACGATTTCTGAGCCTACGGTACGTTTGGCGCAAACCGTGCACCTATCTTACACCGATACTAACACTGTCTCTAAACGGACCAAAATGAGATTCCACATGACCAACGTCACCTAGGTGTTCTATCAGGTGTGTCCAAAATGATTTTCATGCCTATGGTACGCTCGGCGCAAGCCGTCCACCTATCTTGTTCCAATACTAAGACTCTCTCCAAACGGACCGAAATGAGATTCCACATGACCCAGGTCACCAAGGTGTTCTATCGGGTGTGTCCAAAGCGATTTTCGAGCCTTTGGTACGTTCAGCGCAAACCGTGCACCTATCTTGCGTTCAGAATAGCACTATCTCCAAACGGACCGAAACGAGCATCCACTTGAGCCTCGTCACCTCGGAGTACCATCAGGTGCGTTCAAAACGATTTCTGAGGATATGGTATGTTTGGCGCAAACCGTGCACCTATCTTGCACCGATACTAACACTGTCTCTAAACGGACCGAAATGAGACTCCACATGACCCACGTCACCTAGGTGTTCTATCGGGTGTGTCCAAAATGATTTTTGAGCCAGTGGTATGTTCAGCGCAAAAACCATGAACCAATCTTGCGTTAAGATTAGCAGTATCTCCAAATAGACCGAAACGAGCAATCACTTGAGCCTCGTCATCTAGGAGTACCATCGTGTGCGTTCAAAATGATTTCTGAGCCTACGGTACGTTTGGCGCAAAACCGTGCACCTATCTTACACCGATACTAACACTGTCTCTAAATGGACCGAAATGAGATTCCACATGACCCACGTCACCTAGGTGTTCTATCAGGTGTGTCCAAAACGATTTTCATGCCTATGGTACGCTCGTCGCAAGTCGTGCACCTATCTTGCTCCAATACTAAGATTCTCCAAACGGACCGAAATGAGATTCCACATGACTTAGGTCACCTAGGTGTTCTATCGGGTGTCCAAAGCGATTTTCGAGCCTGTGATACATTCAGCGCAAACCATGCACCTATCTTGCGTTAAGAATAGCACTATCTCCAAACGGACCGAAACGAGCATCCACTTGAGCCTCGTCACCTAGGAGTACCATCGGGTGCGTTCAAAATAATTTCTGAGCGTACGGTACGATTGGCGCAAACCATGCACCTATCTTACACCGATACTAACACTGTCTCTAAACGGACCAAAATGAGATTCCACATGACCTACGTCACCTAGGTGTTCTATCTGGTGTGTCCAAAATGATTTTTCATGCCTATGGTACGCTCGGTGCAAGCCGTCCACCTATCTTGTTCCAATACTAGGACTCTCCAAACGGACTGAAATGAGATTCCAGATGACCTAGGTCACCAAGGTGTTCTATCAGGTGTGTCCAAAGCGATTTTTGAGCTTTTGGTACGTTCAGCGCAAACCGTGCACCTATCTTGTGTTCAGAATAGCACTATCTCCAAATGGACCAAAACGAGCATCCACTTGAGCCTCATCACCTCGGAGTAGCATCAGGTGCGTTCAAAACGATTTTTGAGGATATGGTATGTTTGGCGCAAACCGTGCACCTATCTTGCACCGATACTAACACTGTCTCTAAACGGATCAAAATGAGACTCCACATGTCCCACATCACCTAGGAGTTCTATCGGGTGTGTTCAAAATGATTTTTGAGCCAGTGGTATGTTCAGTGCAAAAACCATGAACCAATCTTGCGTTAAGATTAGCACTATCTCCAAATAGACTGAAACGAGCAATCACTTGAGCCTCGTCATCTAGGAGTACCATCGGGTGCGTTCAAAACGATTTCTGAGCCTACGGTACGTTTGGCGCAAAACCGTGCACCTATCTTACACCGATACTAACACTGTCTCTAAATGGACCGAAATGAGATTCCACATGACCCACGCCACCTAGGTGTTCTATCAGGTGCGTCCAAAATGATTTTCAAGCCTATGGTACGCTCGTCGCAAGCCGTGCACCTATCTTACTCCAATACTAAGACTCTCCAAACGGACCGAAATGAGATTCCACATGACCTATGTCACCTAGGTGTTCTATCAGGTGTGTCCAATGCGATTTTCGAGCCTGTGGTACGTTCAGCGCAAACCGTGCACCTATCTTGCGTTAAGAATAGCACTATCTCCAAACGGACCGAAACGAGCATCCACTTGAGCCTCGTCACCTAGGAGTACCATCGGGGCTTTCAAAATGATTTCTGAGCATACAAAACGTTTGGCGCAAACTGTGCACCTATCTTACACCGATACTAACACTGTCTCTAAACGGACCGAAATGAGATTCCACATGACCTACGTCACCTAGGTGTTCTATCTGGTGTGTCCAAAATGATTTTCATGCCTATGGTACGCTCGGCGCAAGCCATCCACCTATCTTGTTCCAATACTAAGACTCTCTCCAAACTAACCGAAATGAGATTCCACATGACCCAGGTCACCAAGGTGTTCTATCGGGTGTGTCCAAAGCGATTTTCGAGCCTTTGGTACGTTCAGCGCAAACCGTGCACCTATCTTGCGTTCAGAATAGTACTGTCTCCAAACGGACCAAAACGAGCATCCACTTGAGCCTCGTCACCTCGGAGTACCATCAGGTGCGTTCAAAACGATTTCTGAGGATATGGTATGTTTGGCGCAAACCGTGCACCTATCTTGCACCGATACTAACACTGTCTCTAAACGGATCGAAATGAGACTCCACATGACCCACGTCACCTAGGTGTTCTATCGGGTGTGTCCAAAATGATTTTTGAGCCAGTGGTATGTTCAGCGCAAAAACCATGAACCAATCTTGTGTTAAGATTAGCACTATCTCCAAATAGACCGAAACGAGCAATCGCTAGAGCCTTGTCATCTAGGCATACCATCGGGTGTGTTCAAAACGATTTCTGAGCCTACGCTACGTTTGGTGCAAAACTGTGCACCTATCTTACACCGATACTAACACTATCTCTAAATGGACCGAAATGAGATTCCACATGACCCACGTCACCTAGGTGTTCTATCAGGTGTGTCCAAAATGATTTTCAAGCCTATGGTACGCTCGTCGCAAGCCGTGCACCTATCTTGCTCCAATACTAAGACTCTCCAAGCGGAACGATATGAGATTCCACATGACTCAGGTCACCTAGGAGTTCTATCTGGTGTGTCCAAGGCGATTTTCGAGCCTGTGATACGTTCAGCGCAAACCGTGCACCTATCTTACGTTAAGAATAGCACTATCTCCAAACGGACCGAAACGAGCATCCACTTGAGCCACGTCACCTAGGAGTACTATCTGGTGCGTTCAAAATGATGTCTGAGCGTATGGTACGTTTGGTGCAAACCGTGCACCTATCTTACACCGATACAAACACTGTCACTAAACGGACCGAAATGAGATTCCACATGACCTACGTCACCTAGGTGTTCTATCTGGTGTGTCCAAAATGATTTTCATGCCTATGGTACGCTAGGAGCAAAGCCATCCACCTATCTTGTTCCAATACTAAGACTCTCTCCAAACAGACCGAAATGAGATTCCACATGACCCAGGTCACCAAGGCGATCTATCGGGTGTGTCCAAAGCGATTTTTGTGCCTTTGGTACGTTCAGCGCAAACAGTGCACCTATCTTGCGTTTAGAATAACACTATCTCCAAACGGACCGAAACAAGCATCCACTTGAGCCTCGTCACTTCGGAGTACCATCAGGTGCGTTGAAAACGATTTATGAGGATATGGTATGTTTAGCGCAAACCGTGCACCTATCTTGCATCGATACTAACACTGTCTCTAAACGGACCGAAATGAGACTCCACATGACCCACGTCACCTAGGTGTTCTATCGGGTGTGTCCAAACTGATTTTTGAGCCTATGGTATGTTTAGCGCAAAAACCATGAACCAATCTTGCGTCAAGATTAGCACTAAATCCAAATGGAATGAAACGAGCAATCACTTGAGCCTCGTCACCTAGGAGTACCATCGGGTGCGTTCAAAACAATTTCTGGGCCTACGGTACGTTTGGCGCAAACCGTGCACCTATCTTACACCGATACTAACATTGTCTCTAAACGGACCAAAATGAGATTCCACATGACCAACGTCACCTAGGTGTTCTATCGGGTGTGTCCAAAATGATTTTCATGCCTATGGTACGCTCAGCGCAAGCCGTCCACCTATCTTGTTCCAATACTAAGACTCTCTCCAAATGGACCGAAATGAGATTCCACATGACCCAGGTCACCAAGGTGTTCTATCGGGTGTGTCCAAAGCGATTTTCGAGCCTTTGGTACGTTCAGCGCAAACTGTGCACCTATCTTGCATTCAGAATAGCACTATCTCCAAACGGACCGAAACGAGCATCCACTTGAGCCTCGTCACCTCGGAGTACCATCAGGTGCGTTCAAAACAATTTTTGAGGATATGGTATGTTTGGCGCAAACCGTGCACCTATCTTGCACCGATACTAACACTGTCTCTAAACGGATTGAAATGAGACTCCACATGAACCACGTCACCTAGGTGTTCTATCGGGTGTGTCCAAAATGATTTTTGAGCCAGTGGTATGTTCAACATAAAAACCTTGAACCAATCTTGCGTTAAGATTAGCAGTATCTCCAAATAGACCAAAACGAGCAATCACTTGAGCCTCGTCATCTAGGAGTACCATCGTGTGCGTTCAAAACGATTTCTAAGCCTACGATACGTTTGGCGCAAAACCGTGCACCTATCTTACACTGATACTAACACTATGTCTAAATGGACCGAAATGAGATTCCACATGACCCACGTCACCTAGGTGTTCTATCAGGTGTGTCCAAAATGATTTTCGAGCTTGTGGTACGTTCAGCGCAAACCGTGCACCTATCTTGCGTTAAGAATAGCACTATCTCCAAACAGACCGAAACGAGCATCCACTTGAGCATCGTCACCTAGGAGTACCATCAGGTGCATTCAAAATGATTTCTGAGCGTACGGTACTTTTGGCTCAAACCATGCACCTATCTTACACCGATACTAACACAATCTCTAAACGCACCGAAATGAGATTCCATTTGAGCTACGTCACCTAGGTGTTCTATCTGGTGTGCCAAAATGATTTTCATGCCTATGGTACGCTCGGCGCAAGCCGTCCACCTATCTTGTTCCAATACTAAGACTCTCTCCAAATGGACCGAAATGAGATTCCACATGACCCAGGTCACCAAGGTGTTCTATCGGGTGTGTCCAAAGCGATTTTCGAGCCTTTGGTACGTTCAGCGCAAACCGTGCACCTATCTTGCGTTCAGAATAACACTATCTCCAAACGGACCGAAACGAGCATCCACTTGAGCCTCGTCACCTCGGAGTACCATCAGGTGCGTTCAAAAATGATTTCTGAGGATATGGTATGTTTGGCGCAAACCGTGCACCTATCTTGCACCGATACTAACACTATCTCTAAACGGACCGAAATGAGACTCCACATGACCCACGTCACCTAGGTGTTCTATCGGGTGTGTCCAAAATGATTTTTGAGCATGTGGTATGTTCAGCGCAAAAACCATGAACCAATCTTGCGTCAAGATTAGCACTATCTCCAAACGGACCGAAACGAGCAATCACTTGAGCCTCGTCACCTAGGAGTACCATCGGGTGTGTTCAAAATGATTTCTGAGCCTACGGTACGTTTGGCGCAAACCGTGCACCTATCTTACACCGATACTAACACTGTCTCTAAATGGACCGAAATGAGATTCCACATGACCCACGTCACCTAGGTGTTCTATCAGGTGTGTCCAAAATGATTTTCAAGCCTATGGTACGCTCGGCGCAAGCCGTGCACCTATCTTGCTCCAATACTAAGACTCTCCAAATGGACCGAAATGAGATTCCACATGACCCAGGTCACCTAGGTGTTCTATCGGGTGTGTCCAAAGCGATTTTCGAGCCTGTGGTACGTTCAGCGCAAACCGTGCACCTATCTTGCGTTAAGAATAGCACTATCTCCAAACGGACCGAAACGAGCATCCACTTGAGCCTCGTCACCTAGGAGTACCATCGGGTGCGTTCAAAATGATTTCTGAGCGTATGGTACGTTTGGCGCAAACCGTGCACCTATCTTACACCGATACTAACACTGTCTCTAAACGGACCGAAATGAGATTCCACATGACCTACATCACCTAGGTGTTCTATCTGGTGTGTCCAAAATGATTTTCATGCCTATGGTACGCTCGGCGCAAGCCGTCCACCTATCTTGTTAAGATTAAGACTCTCCAAATAGACCGAAATGAGATTCCACATGACCCAGGTCACCAAGGTGTTCTATCGGGTGTGTCCAAAGCGATTTTGAGCCTTTGGTACGTTCAGCGCAAACCGTGCACCTATCTTGCGTTCAGAATAGCACTATCTCCAAACGGACCGAAACGAGCATCCACTTGAGCCTCGTCACCTCGGAGTACCATTAGGTGCGTTCAAAACGATTTCTGAGGATATGGTATGTTTGGTGCAAACCGTGCACCTATCTTGCACCGATACTAACACTGTCTCTAAACGGACCGAAATGAGACTCCACATGACCCACGTCACCTAGTTGTTCTATCAGGTGTGTCCAAAATGAATTTTGAGCTGGTGGTATGTTCAGCGCAAAAACCATGAACCAATCTTGCGTTAAGATTAGCACTATCTCCAAATAGACCGAAACGAGCAATCACTTGAGCCTCGTCATCTAGGAGTACCATCGGGTGCGTTCAAAATGATTTCTGAGCCTACGGTACCTTTGGCGCAAAATCGTGCACCTATTTTACACCGATACTAACACGGTCTCTAAATGGACCGAAATTAGATTCCATATGACCCACGTCACCTCGGTGTTCTATCAAGTGTGTCCAAAACGACTTTCAAGCCTATGGTACGCTCGTCACAAGCCGTGCACCTATCTTGCTCCAATACTAAGACACTCTAAATGGACTGAAATGAGATTCCACATGACCCAGGTCACCTAGGTGTTCTATCGGGTGTGTCCAAAGTGATTTTCGAGCCTCTAGTACGTTCAGCGCAAACCGTGCACCTATCTTGGGTTCAGAATAGCACTATCTCCAAATGGACCGAAACGAGCATCCACTTGAGCCTCATCACCTAGGAGTACCACTAGGTGCGTTCAAAACGATTTCTGAGCCTACGGTACGTTTGGCGCAAACCGTGCACCTATCTTACACCGATACTAACACTGTCTCTAAACGGACCGAAATGAGATTCCACATGACCCACGTCACCTAGGTGTTCTATCTGGTGTGTCCAAAATGATTTTCAGCCTATGGTACGCTCGTCGCAAGCCGTGCACCTATCTTGCTCCAATACTAAGACTCTCCAAACGGACCGAAATGAGATTCCACATGACCCAGGTCACCTAGGTGTTCTATCGGGTGTGTCCAAAGCGATTTTCGAGCCTGTGGTACGTTCAGCGCAAACCGTGCACCTATCTTGCGTTAAGAATAGCACTATCTCCAAACGGACCGAAACGAGCATCCACTTGAGCCTCGTCACCTAGGAGTACCATCGGGCTTTCAAAATGATTTCTGAGCATACGGTAACGTTTGGCGCAAACCGTGCACCTATCTTACACCGATACTAACACTGTCTCTAAACGGACCGAAATGAGATTCCACATGACCTACGTCACCTAGGTGTTCTATCTGGTGTGTCCAAAATGATTTTCATGCCTATGGTACGCTCGGCGCAAGCCGTCCACCTATCTTGTTCCAATACTAAGACTCTCTCCAAATGGACCGAAATGAGATTCCACATGACCCAGGTCACCAAGGTGTTCTATCGGGTGTGTCCAAAGCGATTTTCGAGCCTTTGGTACGTTCAGCGCAAACCGTGCACCTATCTTGCGTTCAGAATAGCACTATCTCCAAACGGACCGAAACGAGCATCCACTTGAGCCTCGTCACCTCGGAGTACCATCAGGTGCGTTCAAAACGATTTCTGAGGATATGGTATGTTTGGCGCAAACCGTGCACCTATCTTGCACCGATACTAACACTGTCTCTAAACGGACCGAAATGAGACTCCACATGACCCACGTCACCTAGGTGTTCTATCGGGTGTGTCCAAAATGATTTTTGAGCCAGTGGTATGTTCAGCGCAAAAACCATGAACCAATCTTGCGTTAAGATTAGCACTATCTCCAAATAGACCGAAACGAGCAATCACTAGAGCCTTGTCATCTAGGCGTACCATCGGGTGCGTTCAAAATGATTTTTGAGCCTACGCTACGTTTGGCGCAAAACTGTGCACCTATCTTACACCGATACTAACACTATCTCTAAATGGACTGAAATGAGATTCCACATGACCCACGTCACCTAGGTGTTCTATCAGGTGTGTCCAAAACGATTTTCAAGCCTATGGTACGCTCGTCGCAAGCCGTGCACCTATCTTGCTCCAATACTAAGACTCTCCAAACGGACCGAAATGAGATTCCACATGACCCAGGTCACCTAGGTGTTCTATCAGGTGTGTCCAAAGCGATTTTTGAGCCTGTGGTACGTTCAGCGCAAACCGTGCACCTATCTTGCGTTAAGAATAGCACTATCTCCAAACGGACCGAAACGAGCATCCACTTGAGCCTCGTCACCTAGGAGTACCATCGGGTGCGTTCAAAATGATTTCTGTGCGTACGGTACGTTTGGTGCAAACCGTGCACCTATCTTACACTGATACTAATACTGTCTCTAAACGGACCGAAATGAGATTCCACATGACCTACGTCAGCTAGGTGTTCTATCTGGTGTGTCCAAAATGATTTTCATGCCTATGGTACGCTCGGCGCAAGCCGTCCACCTATCTTGTTCCAATACTAAGACTCTCTCCAAACGGACCGAAATGAGATTCCACATGACCCAGTCACCAGGGTGTTCTATCGGGTGTGTCCAAAGCGATTTTCGAGCCTTTGGTATGTTCAGCGCAAACCGTGCACCTATCTTGCGTTCAGAATAGCACTATCTCCAAATGCACCAAAACGAGCATCCACTTGAGCCTCGTCACCTCGGTGTACCATCAGGTGCATTCAAAACGATTTCTAAGGATATGGTATGTTTGGCGCAAACCGTGCACCTATCTTGCACCGATACTAACACTGTCTCTAAACGGACCGAAATGAGACTCCACATGACCCACGTCACCTAGGTGTTCTATCGGGTGTGTCCAAAATGATTTTTGAGCCTGTGGTATGTTCAGCGCAAAAACCATGAACCAATCTTGCGTTAAGATTAGCAGTATCTCCAAGTTGCCGAAACAAGCAATCACTTGAGCCTCGTCATCTTGGAGTACCATCGTGTGCGTTCAAAACAATTTCTGAGCCTACGGTACGTTTGGCGCAAAACTGTGCACCTATCTTACACCGATACTAACATTGTCTCTAAGTGGACCGAAATGAGATTCCACATGACCCACGTCACCTAGGTGTTCTATCAGGTGTGTCCAAAATGATTTTCATGCCTATGGTACGCTCGTCGCAAGTCGGGCACCTATCTTGCTCCAATACTAAGATTCTCCAAACGGACCGAAATGAGATTCCACATGACTCAGGTCACCTAGGTGTTCTATCGGGTGTGTCCAAAGCGATTTTTGAGCCAGTGATACGTTCAGCGCAAACCATGCACCTATCTTGCGTTAAGAATAGCACTATCTCCAAACGGACCGAAACGAGCATCCACTTGAGCCTCGTCACCTAGGAGTACCATCGGGTGCGTTCAAAATAATTTCTGAGCGTACGGTACGATTGGCGCAAACCGTGCACCTATCTTACACCGATACTAACACTGTCTCTAAACGGACCGAAATGAGATTCCACATGACCTACGTCACCTAGGTGTTCTATCTGGTGTGTCCAAAATGATTTTTCATGCCTATGGTACGCTCGGTGCAAGCCGTCCACCTATCTAGTTCCAATACTAGGACTCTCTCCAAACGGACTGAAATGAGATTCCACATGACCCAGGTCACCAAGGTGTTCTATCAAGTGTGTCCAAAGCGATTTTTGAGCTTTTGGTACGTTCAGCGCAAACCGTGCACCTATCTTGCGTTCAGAATAGCACTATCTCCAAATGGACCGAAACGAGCATCCACTTGAGCCTCATCACCTCAGAGTAGCATCAGGTGCGTTCAAAATGATTTTTGAGGATATGGTATGTTTGGCGCAAACCGTGCACCTATCTTGCACCGATACTAACACTGTCTCTAAACGGATCAAAATGAGACTCCACATGACTCACATCACCTAGGAGTTCTATCAGGTGTGTCCAAAATGATTTTTGAGCCAGTGGTATGTTTAGCGCAAAAACCATGAACCAGTCTTGCGTTAAGATTAGCACTATCTCCAAATAGATCGAAACGAGCAATCACTTGAGCCTCATCATCTAGGAGTACCATCGGGTGCGTTCAAAACAATTTCTGAGCCTACGGTACGTTTGGCGCAAAACCGTGCACCTATCTTACACCGATACTAACACTGTCTCTAAATGGACCGAAATGAGATTCCACATGACCCACGTCACCTAGGTGTTCTATCAGGTGTGTCCAAAATGATTTTCAAGCCTATGGTACGCTCGTCGCAAGCCGTGCACCTATCTTGCTCCAATACTAAGACTCTCCAAACGGACCGAAATGAGATTCCACATGACCTAGGTCACTTAGGTGTTCTATCAGGTGTGTCCAAAGCGATTATCGAGCCTGTGATACGTTCAGCGCAAACCGTGCACCTATCTTGCGTTAAGAATAGCACTATCTCCAAACGGACCGAAACGAGCATCCACTTGAGCCTCGTCACCTAGGAGTACCATCAGGGCTTTCAAAATGATTTCTGAGCGTACAAAACGTTTGGCGCAAACCGTGCACCTATCTTACACCGATACTAACACTGTCTCTAAATGGACCGAAATGAGATTCCACATGACCTACGTCACCTAGGTGTTCTATCTGGTGTGTCCAAAATGATTTTCATGCCTATGGTACGCTCGGCGCAAGCCGTCCACCTATCTTGTTCCAATACTAAGACTCTCTCCACACTGACCGAAATGAGATTCCACATGACCTAGGTCACCAAGGTGTTCTTTCAGGTGTGTCCAAAGCAATTTTTGAGCCTTTGGTACGTTCAGCGCAAACCGTGCACCTATCTTGCGTTCAGAATAGTACTATCTCCAAACGGACCAAAACGAGCATCCACTTGAGCCTCGTCACCTCGGTGTACCATCAGGTGCGTTCAAAATGATTTCTAAGGATATGGTATGTTTGGCGCAAACCGTGCACCTATCTTGCACCGATACTAACACTGTCTCTAAACGGATCGAAATGAGACTCCACATGACCCACGTCATCTTGGTGTTCTATCGGGTGTGTCCAAAATGATTTTTGAGCCAGTGGTATGTTCAGTGCAAAAACCATGAACCAATCTTGTGTTAAGATTAGCACTATCTCCAAATAGACTAAAACGAGCAATCGCTAGAGCCTTGTCATCTAGGCGTACCATCGGGTGTGTTCAAAACAATTTCTGAGCCTACGCTACGTTTGGCGCAAAACTATGCACCTATCTTACACCGATACTAACACTATCCCTAAATGGACCGAAATGAGATTCCACATGACCCACGTCACCTAGGTGGTCAATCAGGTGTGTCCCAAACGATTTTCAAGCCTATGGTACGCTCATTGCAAGCTGTGCACCTATCTTGCTCCAATACTAAGACTCTCCAAGCGGAACGATATGAGATTCCACATGACTCAGGTCACCTAGGTGTTCTATCAGGTGTGTCCAAGGCGATTTTCGAGCCTGTGTACGTTCAGCGCAAACCGTTCACCTATCTTGCATTAAGAATAGCACTATCTCCAAATGGACCGAAACGAGCATCCACTTGAGCCACGTCACCTAGGAGTACTATCTGGTGCGTTTAAATTGATGTCTGAGCGTATGGTACGTTTGGTGCAAACCGTGCACCTATCTTACACCGATACTAACACTGTCTCTAAACGGACTGAAATGAGATTCCACATGACCTACGTCACCTAGGTGTTCTATCTGGTGTGTCCAAAATGATTTTCGTGCCTATGGTACGCTCAGCGCAAGCCGTCCACCTATCTTGTTCCAATACTAAGACTCTCTCCAAATAGAGCGAAATGAGATTCCACATGACCTAGGTCACCAAGGTGTTCTATCGGGTGTGTCCAAAGCGATTTTTGAGCCTTTGGTACGTTCAACGCAAACTGTGCACCTATCTTGCGTTCAGAATAACACTATCTCCAAACAGACTGAAACGAGCATCCACTTGAGCCTCGTCACTTCGGAGTACCATAAGGTGCGTTGAAAACGATTTATGAGGATATGGTATGTTTAGCGCAAACCGTGCACCTATCTTGCACCGATACTAACACTGTCTCTAAACGGACCGAAATGAGACTCCACATTACCCACGTCACCTAGGTGTTCTATCGGGTGTGTCCAAAATGATTTTTGAGCCTGTGGTATGTTCAGCGCAAAAACCATAAACCAATCTTGCGTCAAGATTAGCACTAAATCCAAATGGACCGAAACGAGCAATCACTTGAGCCTCGTCACCTAGGAGTACCATCGGGTGCGTTCAAAACGATTTCTGGGCCTACGGTACGTTTGGCGCAAACCGTGCACCTATCTTACATCGATACTAACACTGTCTCTAAACGGACCAAAATGAGATTCCACATGACCAACGTCACCTAGGTGTTCTATCGGGTGTGTCCGAAATGATTTTCATGCCTATGGTACGCTCAGCGCAAGCCGTCCACCTATCTTGTTCCAATACTAAGACTCTCTCCAAACGGACCGAAATGAGATTCCACATGACCCAGGTCACCAAGGTGTTCTATCGGGTGTGTCCAAAGCGATTTTCGAGCCTTTGGTACGTTCAGCGCAAACCGTTCACCTATCTTGCATTCAGAATAGCACTATCTCCAAACGGACCGAAACGAGCATCCACTTGAGCCTCGTCACCTCGGAGTACCGTCAGGTGCGTTCAAAACAATTTTCTGAGGATATGGTATGTTTGGCGTAAACCGTGCACCTATCTTGCACCGATACTAACACTGTCTCTAAACGGATCGAAATGAGACTCCACATGACCCACGTCACCTAGGTGTTCTATCGGGTGTGTCCAAAATGATTTTTGAGCCAGTGGTATGTTCAGCGCAAAAACCATGAACCAGTCTTGCGTTAAGAATAGCACTATCGCCAAACGGACCGAAACGAGCATCCACTTGAGCATCATCACCTAGGAGTACCATCGGGTGCATTCAAAATGATTTCTGAGCGTACGGTACGTTTGGCTCAAACCGTGCACCTATCTTACACCGATACTAACACTATCTGTAAACGCACTGAAATGAGATTCCATTTGAGCTACGTCACCTAGGTGTTCTATCTGGTGTGCCAAAATGATTTTCATGCCTATGGTACGCTCAGCACAAGCCGTCCACCTATCTTGTTCCAATACAATGACTCTCTCCAAAAGGACCAAAATGAGATTCCACATGACCCAGGTCACCAAGGTGTTCTATCGGGTGTGTCCAAAGCGATTTTCGAGCCTTTGGTACGTTCAGCGCAAACCGTGCACCTATCTTGCGTTCAGAATAACACTATCTCCAAACGGACCGAAACGAGCATCCACTTGAGCCTCGTCACCTCGGAGTACCATCAGGTGCGTTCAAAATGATTTATGAGGATATGGTATGTTTAGCGCAAACCGTGCACCTATCTTGCACCGATACTAACACTATCTCTAAACGGACCGAAATGAGACTCCACATGACCCACGTCACCTAGGTGTTCTATCGGGTGTGTCCAAAATGATTTTTGAGCATGTGGTATGTTCAGCGCAAAAACCATGAAGCAATCTTGCGTCAAGATTAGCACTAAATCCAAATGGACTGAAACGAGCAATCACTTGAGCCTCGTCACCTAGGAGTACCATCGGGTGCGTTCAAAATGATTTCTGGGCCTACGGTATGTTTGGCGCAAACCGTGCACCTATCTTACATCGATACTAACACTGTCTCTAAATGGACCGAAATGAGATTCCACATGACCCACGTCACATAGGTGTTCTATCAGGTGTGTTCAAAATGATTTTCAAGCCTATGGTACTTTCGGCGCAAGCCGTTCTCCTATCTTGCTCCAATACTAAGACTCTCCAAACGGAACGAAATGAGATTCCACATGACCCAGGTCACCTAGGTGTTCTATCGGGTGTGTCCAAAGCGATTTTCGAGCCTGTGGTACGTTCAGCGCAAACTATGCACCTATCTTGCCTTAAGAATAGCACTATCTCCAAACGGACCGAAACGAGCATCCACTTGAGCCTCGTCACCTAGGAGTACCATCGGGTGTGTTCAAAACGATTTCTGAGGATATGGTATGTTTGGCGCAAACCGTGCACCTATTTTGCACCGATACTAACACTGTCTCCAAACAGACCGAAATGAGATTCCACATGACCCACGTCACCTAGGTGTTCTATCGGGTGTGTCCAAAATGATTTTTAAGCCAGTGGTATGTTCAGCGCAAAAACCATGAACCAATCTTGCGTTAAGATTAGCACTATCACCAAATAGACCGAAACGAGCAATCACTTGAGCCTCGTCATCTAGGAGTACCATCGGGTGCGTTCAAAATGATTTCTGAGCCGACGGTACGTTTGGCGCAAAACCATGCACCTATCTTACACCGATACTAACACTGTCTCTAAATGGACCGAAATGAGATTCCACATGACCCACGTCACCTAGGTGTTCTATCAGGTGTGTCCAAAATGATTTTCAAGCCTATGGTACGCTCGTCGCAAGCCGTGCACCTATCTTGCTCCAATACTAAGACTCTCCAAACGGACCGAAATGAGATTCCACATGACCCAGGTCACCTAGGTGTTCTATCAGGTGTGTCCAAAGCGATTTTTGAGCCTATGGTACGTTCAGCGCAAACCGTGCACCTATCTTGCGTTAAGAATAGCACTATCTCCAAATGGACCGAAACCAGCATCCACCTGAGCCTCGTCACCTAGGAGTACCATCAGGTGCTTTCAAAATGATTTCTGAGCATACGGAACGTTTGGCGCAAACCGTGCACCTATCTTACACCGATACAAACACTGTCTCTAAACGGACCGAAATAAGATTCCACATGACCTACGTCACCTAGGTGTTCTATCTGGTGTGTCCAAAATGATTTTCATGCCTATGCTATGCTCGGCGCAAGCCGTCCACCTATCTTGTTCCAATACTAAGACTCTCTCCAAACGGACCGAAATGAGATTCCATATGACCTAGGTCACCAAGGTGTTCTATCGGGTGTGTCCAAAGAGATTTTTGAGCCTTTGGTACGTTCAGCTCAAACCGTTTACCTATCTTCCGTTCAGAATAGCACTATCTCCAAACGGACCGAAATGAGCATCCACTTGAGCCTCGTCAGCTCGGAGTACCATCAGGTGCGTTCAAAATGATTTCTGAGGATATGGTTGTTTGGCGTAAACCGTGCACCTATCTTGCACCGATACTAACACTGTCTCTAAACGGATTGAATTGAGCCTCCACATGACCCACCTCACCTAGGTGTTCTATTGGGTGTGTCCAAAATGATTTTTGAGCCAGTGGTATGTTCAGCGCAAAAACCATGAACTAATCTTGCGTTAAGATTAGCACTATCTCCAAATAGACCGCAACGAGCAATCACTTGAGCCTCGTCATCTAGGAGTACCATCGGCTGCGTTCAAAACGATTTCTGAGCCTACGGTACGTTTGGCACAAAACCGTGCACCTATCTTACACTGATACTAACACTGTCTCTAAATGGACCGAAATGAGATTCCACATGACCCACGTCACCTAGGTGTTCTATCAGGTGTGTCCAAAATAATTTTCAAGCCTATGGTACGCTCATCGCAAGCCGTGCACCTATCTTGCTCCAATACTAAGAATCTCCAAACGGACCGAAATGAGATTCCACATGACTCAGGTCACCTAGGTGTTCTATCGGGTGTGTCCAAAGCGATTTTCGAGCCTATGGTATGTTCAGCGCAAACCGTGCACCTATCTTGCGTTAAGAATAGCACTTTCTCCAAACGGACCGAAACGAGCATCCACTTGAGCCTCGTCACCTAGGAGTACAATCGGGTGCGTTCAAAATGATTTCTAAGCATATGGCACGTTTGGCGCAAAGCATGCACCTATCTTACACTCATACTAACACTGTCTCTAAACGGACCGAAATGAGATTCCACATGACCTACGTCAGCTAGGTGTTCTATCTGGTGTGTCCAAAATGATTTTCATGCCTATGGTATGCTCGGTGCAAGCTGTCCACCTATCTTGTTCCAATACTAAGACTCTCTCCAAACAGGCCAAAATGAGATTCCACATGACCCAGGTCACCAGGGTGTTCTATCGAGTCTGTCCAAAGCGATTTTTGAGCCTTTGGTACGTTCAGCGCAAACCGTGCACCTATCTTGCATTCAGAATAACAGTATCTCCAAACGGACCAAAACGAGTATCCACTTGAGCCTCATCACCTCAGAGTACCATCAGGTGCGTTCAAAACGATTTCTGAGGATATGGTATGTTTGGCGCAAACCGTGCACCTATCTTGCACCGATACAAACACGGTCTCTAAACGGACCGAAATGAGACTCCACATGACCCATGTCACCTAGGTGTTCTATCGGGTGTGTCCAAAATGATTTTTGAGCCTGTGGTATGTTCAGCGCAAAAACCATGAACCAATCTTGCGTCAAGATTAGCACTATTTCCAAACGGACCGAAACGAGCAATCACTTAGCCTCATCACCTAGGAGTACCATCGGGTGCGTTCAAAATGATTCTGAGCCTACGGTACGTTTGGCGCAAACCATGGACCTATCTTACACCGATACTAACACTGTCTCTAAACGGACCGAAATGAGATTCCACATGACCCACGTCACCTAGGTGTTCTATCAGGTGTGTTCAAAATGATTTTCAAGCCTATGGTACTTTCGGCGCAAGCCGTTCTCCTATCTTGCTCCAATACTAAGACTCTCCAAACAGAACGAAATGAGATTCCACATGACCCAGGTCACCTAGGTGTTCTATTGGGTGTGTCCAAAGCGATTTTCGAGCCTGTGGTACGTTCAGCGCAAACTATGCACCTATCTTGCCTTAAGAATAGCACTATATCCAAACGGACCGAAACGAGCATCCACTTGAGCCTCGTCACCTAGGAGTACCATCGGGTGTGTTCAAAACAATTTCTGAGGATATGGTATGTTTGGCGCAAACCGTGCACCTATTTTGCCCCGATACTAACACTGTCTCCAAACAGACCGAAATGAGATTCCACATGACCCACGTCACCTAGGTGTTCTATCGGGTGTGTCCAAAATGATTTTTAAGCCAGTGGTATGTTCAGCGCAAAAACCATGAACCAATCTTGCGTTAAGATTAGCACTATCGCCAAATAGACCGAAACGAGCAATCACTTGAGCCTCATCATCTACGAGTACCATCGGGTGCGTTCAAAACGATTTCTGAGCCGACAGTACGTTTGGCGCAAAATCGTGCACCTATCTTACACCGATACTAACACTATCTCTAAATGGAATGAAATGAGATTCCTCATGACCCACGTCACCTAGGTGTTCTATCAGGTGTGTCCAAAATGATTTTCATGCCTATGGTACGCTCAGCACAAGCTGTCAACCTATCTTGTTCCAATACTAAGACTCTCTCCAAACAGACCGAAATGAGATTCCACATGACCCAGGTCACCAAGGTGTTCTATCGTGTGTGTCCAAAGCGATTTTCAAGCCTTTGGTACGTTCAGCGCAAACCGTGCACCTATCTTGCGTTCAGAATAGCACTATCTCCAAACGGACCGAAACGAGCATCCACTTGAGCCTCATCACCTCGGAGTACCATCAGGTACGTTCAAAACGATTTCTGAGGATATGGTATGTTTGGCACAAACCGTGCACCTATCTTGCACCGATACTAACACTGTCTCTAAACAGATCGAAATGAGCCGCCACACGACCCACGTCACCTAGGTGTTCTATCGGGTGTGTCTAAAATGATTTTTGAGCCCGTGGTATGTTCAGCGCAAAAACCATGAACCAATCTTGCGTTAAGTTTAGCACTATTTTCAAATAGACCGAAACGAGCAATCACTTGAGCCTCGTCATCTAGGAGTACCATCGGGTGCGTTCAAAATGATTTTTGAGCCTACGTTACGTTTGGCGCAAAACCGTGCGCCTATCTTACACCGATACTAACACTGTCTCTAAATGGACCGAAATGAGATTCCACATGACCCACGTCACCTAGGTGTTCTATCAGGTGTGTCCAAAATAATTTTCAAGCCTATGGTACGCTCGTCGCAAGCCGTGCACCTATCTTGCTCCAATACTAAGAATCTCCAAACGGACCGAAATGAGATGCCACATGACTCAAGTCACCTAGGTGTTCTATCGGGTGTGTCCAAAGTGATTTTCGAGCCTGTGGTATGTTCAGCGCAAACCGTGCATCTATCTTGCGTTAAGAATAGCACTTTCTCCAAACGGACCGAAACGAGCATCCACTTGAGCCTCGTCACCTAGGAGTACAATCGGGTGCGTTCAAAATGATTTCTGAGCGTGCGGTACGTTTGGCGCAAAGCGTGCACCTATCTTACACTGATACTAATACTGTCTCTAAACGGACCGAAATGAGATTCCACATCACCTACGTCAGCTAGGTGTTCTATCTGGTGTGTCCAAAATGATTTTCATGCCTATGGTACGCTCGGGGCAAGCTGTCCACCTATCTTGTTCCAATACTAAGACTCTCTCCAAACAGACCAAAATGAGATTCCACATGACCCATGTAACAGAACCGACCAAATTATAAGAGCACAAGTACAAAAACAAGCACCGAAGCGCTCAAATTTTCGAACTTGAGCCCATATAATCCCGGTAGTCAATCGAAACCACGAAGGATTTCAAACCAACTTGCTTACAACCAGGATCGCATCATTCAACATATAACATCATACGTTACATTTCACAAGTAGTTCTGAAATAAGTTTACACAAACGGAGTAGCAATTATTACAAACCAAGTTTATAAAAGTAGCGGAAGCAAACGCACACCAGTTGTTTAACTACTACCAGTCTTGAGGATCAACAACCCACAAAAGCATGAGGAAAGTACATAAAAGATGATCACACCCAAGTGATCTAGTCTTCTTCACCCGCAGGGTGGAGACAAGTTTTGCAGAAGCCTTGATAGAGCATATCATCTGCAACAGGAGGGAATAAACCCTGAGTACTGGAATGTACTCAGCTAGACTTACCCGTCGAAAACCAGAAATAAGATGACACCAAGGATTATGCAAGGCTTACACAAGAGGCTAGCTGACATAACATTTTGCATAAAGGCATAAGTAATTTAAACTCTTATAGCCTGTACTAGCAGTTATTTTTAGCATTTACCTGTCATCTATCTTAGCACCTGTACTAAACATGCACTTGATTAATAATCAAACAATTATCATTATTATATCCAGAGCAGGTATGAATTGTGGCAACATTGTATCATTCCCTTAACCACCGGTTCATTTAATGAGATCTACGTTGCCGCTGCTCAAGTCAAGTGCTCACTAACCGGGAGCGACGGCGATTCGAATCGAATTCCTATCCAGCTGGAGGGGTATTTCTAACACTCACCGCGCAGGCCCCTGCCAGGGTCGCACAAGCCACCTTTTCATATGATTCAGGAATCGCGGGTCCGAATGATGTCGCGACCCCAAGGGCGACACTCTGCCAGGTGATAGGGACTCTAAACCCCCCTTGGTCTCACGCCAATGTCCCCAAGCACATCCTTTCTCTCCTCCAAGAAGCAACCTACCATTCGATTCCCGGCCTGAACCACATTACTCGGCTTCGCGGTCGGAACGGCTTATCCGGCCAACTAAGTGTTAGACTGCGTTCAACATGACTCAAGGACGTACAACGAATCGGTCCTTAAACGACTCAGACGGGCATAGCTCCACACCCAAGACGTGAAGTGTCTTGCGGCTGTACTATCGAACTCTCGCCCGGTCTCAATTTCATTTTTAAGCATGGTTCCATCCACGATAGCCATAAAGCCACTCGTGACTCCTTCCTACATCTCGCGGATGACCGGAAATCACCCGACTTCTACCGTACTAAGCAGGGCTAAGCATTGACACGTGCCTAAACCTAATATAGGATTAAGTACGATATCTGGACAAGGGCAGGTATAATGCAACAAGTGTTTTCATATAACTCCTACAACTTAATGCAGTAAACAAGTAAAAGTACTCAAGATTAAATTTAGAAAACAGTGGGTTCAACATGCACCGGGGCTTGCCTTTCAGAAAGGTCGAGGGCCGGTGGTCTGGGCACTCAGGAAGGTCGTCTGCGGGCACTCCTTCGCCTGCTGGATCCTCGGGCTCCTGCTGCTCCAGGTCCTGGACTTCCTCCGGAATCGCAGGCTCGAACTCGAGGAGAGTTACCCCCTCCGGTACACCTATTGCATGAATGCACAATAAATACCATGGATGCATAAATGGGTGCAACATGCTTGGAATGAAATGCATTTCAGAATAAAATACTCTATTCAAGTAATTTTATTAGTACGTGCAAATCTCTTCTCCGGTGGAGAAGTACTTACCTAATCTAACCAACCTAAGATATAGTTGTTCCTCTTCCGTTAAGGCCCTAACACCTTTCAATACAAGAGTAATATTACTTAGGTTACCACAGTAAATCATTCTGGACAGCAGCTCAAGGATTCTAACATACTGGAGAATCCCAACTCCAAAAGATATGATCTAAGACAATCTGGAAAGCTTATGAATTGCTCTACAAGTCATTTTCAGACCTCAACCCTTAATTCCTAAGTTTTCCATTTCGAATTCCTCAAGTTCCAGAATCTGTCCTCTCTAAACAGGGAGCAGTCAATTCTGGACTTACACTTTAAACAACAATAACTCCCAAACTACTAAGCCAAATTCCCCCAAATTTTGACACAAGCTAATTTATCAATTTTACTACAACCTTGGTATTTACAAGTTTTCCAGCAACCACCTTTTTCCAAAGTCAAACCTAGAAATACTATCAGCTGTCTTAGAAAACCTAAAATTGCAAAGATTAAATATTTATTTATGTGGCAAACATCCTCTAGGACCAAACTAAGACTACTACAAGTTCACAAAGGTCACAAAAACACCATGAAGTAAGGTGTGCCCACCTAGAACATTTATTTAAACCCATTTCTTAATTTACTTAAGTAATTAAGTGGAATTTCAAACATATACGTAAACTGTTCCAAAAATTCTACAAAAATTACAGGAGACTCTCTGACCCAAAAAGAGGCTACTGTAAAAATTTGAACTAAATTTATTCACAGGAACGTCCTACATAAAATTCACAAGCCAAAAAGGCTGATTTTTGTATAAATAACAAAGCATAGTCAAAAGTGTCAAACAACAGATTTCTTAATTTTCTTGGACACTCTAGGGTACCAAGACATTTTCCAAAAATTTATAAGAACATTGCACATGTAGAAAAATTACTAACATTCATTTAAGTATTTCCTAGAATAACAAGATAGCATTATAACTTGAAAAGTGCTTAAGCACTACTGTCCAAATTTTTACCAGAGCTAGAGCAAGTATAAATTAGCCTACCACCAAATTTCATAATTTTTGGAACCCTGAAACTTAAGATATAATTTAAACAAGTTTGCATGTGATTTAAAACACATTTCAAAGACCTATTTAAATATCCCAAAAACTAAACATCACATAGCAAACTCATATTTTTCTAAAATACTACACCTCATGCAGATCCTAACAAAATTTATCTCATGATTTTTTAGCAAGTAAAACCCTAGATCTACATTTTCCAACTTAACCAAAATTCTATAGCAAATAAATAAAAATGAAAAAGATCTCATTTTATACTGGGCCGGCCC
>CM036224.1:29525732-29564979 GCA_020631735.1 Saccharum officinarum | reverse complement strand
CCAATACTAAGACTCTCTATCCAAATAGACCGAAATGAGATTCCACATGACCTAGGTCATCCAGATTTTCTATCGGGTGTGTCCAAAGCGATTTTGGAGCTAGTGGTACGTTCAGCGCAAACCGTGCACCTATCTTGCATTAAGAATAGCACTATCTCCAAATAGACCGAAATGAGCATCCACTTGAGCCTCGTCACCTTAGAGTACCATCGGGTACGTTCAAAACAATTTCTATGGCTATGGAATATTTGGCGCAAACCGTGCACCTATCTTGCACCGATACTAACACTGTCTCTAAACGGACCGGAAAGAGATTACACATGACCCACGTCACCTAGGTGTTCTATCGGGTGTGACCAAATTGATTTTTGAGCCTGTGGTATGTTCAGCGTAAATCCATGCACCAATCTTGCGTCAAGATTAGGACTATCTCCAAATGGACCGAAACAAGCATCCACTTGAGCCTCGTCACCTAGGAGTACCACTGGGTGCATTCAAAACGATATCTGAGACTACGGTACGTTTGGCGCAAACTGTGCGCCTATCTTACACCGATGCTAAAACTATCTCTAAACTAACCGAAATGAGATTTCACATGACCCACGTCACCTAGTTGTTCTATCAGGTGTCTCCAAAATAATTTTCAAGCCTGTGGTACGCTCGGCGCAAGCCATGCACCTATCTTGCTCCAATACTAAGACTCTCTCCAAATGGACCAAAATGAGATTCCACATGACCCAGGTCACCTAGGTGTTCTATCGGGTGTGTCCAAAGCGATTTTGGAGCCCATGGTATGTTCAGGGCAAACCGGGCACCTATCTTGCGTTAAGAATAACACTATCTCCAAACGGACCCAAACGAGCATCCAGTTAAGCCTCATCACCTAGGAGAACCATAGGGTCCGTTCAAAACGATTTCTGAGGTTTGGGTATGTTTGGCGCATACCGTGCACCTATCTTGCACCGATACTAACACTGACTCTAAACGGACCGAAATGAGATTCCACATGACCCACGTCACTTAGGTGTTCTATCGGGTGTGTCCAAAATGATTTTTGACCCTGTGGTATGTTCAGCGGAAAACCATGCACCTATTTTGTATCAAATTTAGTACTATCTCCAAACAGACCGAAACAAGCATCCATAGGAGCCTCATCACCTAGGAGTACCATCGGATGCGTTCAAAACGATATCTAAGCCTACGGTACGTTTGGCGCAAACCATGCACCTATCTTACACCGATACTAACACTATCTCTAAACGGACCGAAATGATATTCCACATGACCCATGTCACCTAGGTGTTCTATCGGGTGTGTCCAAAATGATTTTCAAGCCTACAATACGCTCGACGCAAGCCGTGCACATATCTTGCTCCAATACTAAGACTCTCTCCAAGTGGACCGAAATGAGATTCCACATGACCCAGGGACCTAGTTGTTCTATCGGTTGTGTCCAAAGCGATTTTGGAGCCTGTGGTATGATCAGCGCAAACCGTGCACCTATCTTGCGTTAAGAATAGCACTATCTCCAAACGGACCGAAACTAGCAACCCCTTGAGCCTCGTCACCTTGGAGTACCATTCGGTGCATTCAAAATGAATTCTGAGGCTATGGTATGTTTGGTGCAAACTGTAAACCTATCTTGCACCGATACTAACACTATCTCTAAATGGACTAAAATGAGATTCCACATGACCCACGTCACCTAGGTGTTCTATCGGGTGTGTCCAAAATGATTTTTGAGCCTGTGGTATGTTCAGCACAAATCCATGCACCAATCTTGCGTCAAGATTAGTACTATCTCCAAACGGACCGAAACAAGCATCCACTTGAGTCTCGTCACCTAGGAGTACCATGGGGTGCGTTCAAAACGATTTCTGAGCCTACGGTACATTTGGCGCAAACCGTGCACATATCTTACACCGATACTAACACTGTCTCTAAATGTACCAAAATGAGATTTCACATAACCCATGTCACCTAGGTGTTCTATCGGGTGTGTCCAAAATGATTTTTGAGCTTGTGGTATGTTCAGCGCAAAACCATGCACCTATCTTGCATCAAGATTAGTACTACCTCCAAACAGACCGAAACGAGCATCCACATGAGCCTCGCCACCTAGGAATACCATCAGGTGCGTTCAAAATGATATCTGAGCCTACGGTACGTTTAGCGCAAACCATGCACTTATCTTACACCGATACTAACACTGTCTCTAAACGGACCAAAATGAGATTCCACATGACCCACGTCACCTAGGTGTTCTATCAAGTGTGTCCAAAACGATTTTCAAGCCAATGGTACACTCGGCGCAAGCCGTGCACCTATCTTGCTCCAATACTAAGACTCTCTCCAAACGGACCGAAATGAGATTCCACATGACCTAGGTCACCTAAGTGTTCTATCGGGTGTGTCCAAAGCGATTTTGGAGCCTGTGGCATGTTCAGCGCAAACCGTGCACCTACCTTGCATTAAGAATAGCCCTATCTCCAAACGGACCGAAATGAGCATCCACTTGAGCCTCGTCACCTTGGAGTACCATCGGGTGCATTCAAAATGATTTCTGAGGCTATGGTATGTTTGGCGCAAGACATGTACCTATCTTGCACCAATACTAACAATGTCTCTAAACGGACTGAATGGAGGTTCCACATGACCCACGTCACCTAGGTGTTCTATCGGCTGTGCCTAAAATGATTTTTGAGCCTATGGTTTGTTGAGCGCAAAACCATGCACCAATATTGCGTCAAGATTAGCACTATCTCCAAACAGACCGGAACGAGCATCCACTTGAGCCTCGTCACCTAGGAGTACCATCGTGTGTGTTCAAAACAATTTCTGAGCCTACGGTACGTTTGGCGTAAACCGTGCACCTATCTTACACCGATACTGACACTGTTTTTAAATGAACCGAAATGAGATTCCACTTGACCCACGTCACTTAGGTGTTCTATCAAGTGTGTCCAAAATGATTTTCAAGCCTACAGTCGCAAGCCGTGCACATATCTTGCTCCAATACTAAGACTCTCTCCAAGTGGAACGAAATGAGATTCCACATGACCTAGGTCACCTAGTTGTTCTATCGGTTGTGTCCAAAGCGATTTTCGAGCCTGTGGTATGTTCAGCGCAAACCGTCCACCTATCTTGCGTTAAGAATAGCACTATCTCCAAACAGACCGAAACGAGCATCCACTTGAGCCTCGTCAGCTAGGAGTACCATCGGGTGCGTTCAAAACAATTTCTGAGCCTATGGTACATTTGGCGCAAATTGTGCCCCTATCTTACACCGATACTAACACTATCTCTAAACGGACCGAAATAAGATCCCACACGACCCACGTCACCTAGGGGTTCTATCAGGTGTGTCCAAAATGATTTTGTAGCCTATGGTACGCTCGGCGCAAGTCGTGCACCTATCTTGCTCCAATACTAAGACTCTCTCCAAACGGACTGAAATGAGATTCCACATGACCCAGGTCACCTAGGTGTTCTATCGGGTGTGTCCAAAGCGATTTTGGAGCCTGTGGTACGTTCAGCGCAAACCGTGCACCTATCTTGCATTAAGAATAGCACTATCTCCAAACGGACCGAAACGAGCATCCACTTGAGCCTCGTCATCTTGGAGTACCATCGGGTGCATTCAAAATGATTTCTGAGGCTATGGTATGTTTGGCGCAAACCATGCACCTATCTTGCACTGATACTAACACGGTCTCTAAACAGACTGAAATAAGATTCCACATGACCCACGTCACCTAGGAGTTCTATCGGGTGTGTCCAAAATAATTTTTGAGCCTGTGTTATCTTCAGCGCAAAACCATGCACCTATTTTGAATCAAGCCTAGTACTATCTCTAAATAGACCGAAATGAGCATCCATAGGAGCCTCGTCACCTAGGAGTACCATCGGGTGCGTTCAAAACGATATCTGAGCCTACGGTACGTTTGGCGCAAACCGTGCACCTATCTTACACCGATACTAACACTGTCTCTAAACGGACCGAAATGAGATTCCACTTGACCCACGCTACCTAGGTGTTCTATCAGGTGTGTCCAAAACGATTGTTAAGCCTATGGTATGCTCGTCACAAGCTGTGCACCTATCTTGCTCCAATACTAAGACTCTCTCCAAACGGACCGAAATGAGATTCCACATGACCTAGGTCACCTTGGTGTTCTATCGGGTGTGTCCAAAATGATTTTTGAGCCTGTGGTATGTTCAGCACAAAACCATGCACCAATATTGTGTCAATATTAGCACTATCTCCAAACGGATCGAAACGAGCATCCACTTGAGCATCGTCACCTAGGAGTACCATCGGGTGCGTTCAAAACGATTTCTGAGCCTACGGTACGTTTGGCGCAAACCATGCACCTATCTTACACCGATACTAACACTGTTTCTAAACGAACCGAAATGAGATTCCACTTGACCCACGTCACCTAGGTGTTCTATCAGGTGTGTCCAAAATGATTTTCAAACCTATGGTACGCTCGGTGTGTACTAAGACTCTCTCAAATGCACCTATCTTGCTGCAATACTAAGACTCTCTCAAATGGAACGAAATGAGATTCCACATGACCCAGGTCACCTAGGTGTTATATCGGGTGTGTCCAAAGAAATTTTCGAGCCTGTGGTACATTCAGCGCAAACCGTGCAGCTATCTTACACCGATACTAACACTAGTCTCTAAACAGACTGAAATGAGATTCCACATGACCCAGGTCACCTAGGTGTTCTATCGGGTGTGTCCAAAGCGATTTTGGAGCCTGTGGTACGTTCAGCGCAAACCGTGCACCTATCTTGCATTAAGAATAGCACTATCTCCAAACGGACTGAAACGAGCATCCACTTGAGCCTCGTCACCTTAGAGTACCATCGAGTGCGTTCAAAATGATTTCTGAGGCTATGGTATGTTTGGCGCAAACCGTGTACCTATCTTACACCGATACTAACACTGTCTCTAAATGGACTGAAATGAGACTTCACTTGACCCACGTCACCTAGGTGTCCTATCGGGTGTGTCCAAAATGATTTTTGAGCCTGTGGTATGTTTAGCGCAAAACCATGCACCAATATTGTGTCAAGATTAGCACTTTCTCCAAACGGACTGAAATGAGGTTCCACATGACCCACGTCACCTTGGTGTTCTATCGGGTGTGTCCAAAATAATTTTTGAGCCTGTGGTATGTTCAACGCAATACCATGCACCAATATTGTGTCAAGATTAGCACTATCTCCAAACGGACCGAAACGATCATCCACTTGAGCCTCGTCACCTAGGAGTACCATCAGGTGCGTTCAAAATGATTTCTGAGCCTACGGTACGTTTGACGCAAACCGTGCACCTATCTTACACCGATACTAACACTATTTCTACACGAACTGAAATGAGATTCCACTTGACCCACGTCACCTAGGTGTTCTATCAGCTGTGTCCAAAATGATTTCCAGGCCTATGGTACGCTCGGCGCTAGCCGTGCACCTATCTTGCTCCAATACTAAGACTCTCTCCAAATGGAACGAAATGAGATTCCACATGACCCAGGTCACCTAGGTGACCTATCGGGTGTGTCCAAAGCGATTTTCGAGCCTGTGGTACGTTTAGCGCAAACCGTGCAACTATCTTGCGTTAAGAATAGCACTATCTCCAAACAGACCAAAACGAGAACCCACTTGAGCTTCGTCAGCTAGGAGTACCATCGGGTGCGTTCAAAACAATTTTTGAGCCTACGGTACATTTGGCACAACCCTGTCTCCAAACAGACCGAAATAAGATTCCACATGACCCACGTCACCTAGGTGTTCTATCAGGTGTGTCCAGAATGATTTTGAAGCCTATGGTACGCTCGGCGTAAGTCGTGCACCTATCTTGCTCTAATACTAAGACTCTCCAAACGGACTGACATGAGATTCCACATGACCCGGTCACCTAGGTGTTCTATCGGGTGTGTCCGAAGCGATTTTGGAGCCTGTGGTACGTTCAGCGCAAACTGTGCACCTATCTTGCATTAAGAATAGCACTATCTCCAAACGGACCGAAACGAGCATCCACTTGAGCCTCGTCACCTTGGAGTACCATCGGGTGCGTTCAAAATGATTTCTGAGGCTATGGTTTGTTTGGCGCAAACCTTGCACCTATCTTGCACCGATACTAACATGGTCTCTAAACGGACTGAAATGAGATGCCACATGACCCACGTCACCAAGGTGTTCTATCGGCTGTGTCCAAAATGATTTTTGAGCCTGTGGTATGTTCAGCGCAAAACCATGCACCAATCTTGCGTCAAGATTAGCACTATCTCCAAACGGACCGAAACGAGCATCCAATTGAGCCTCGTCACCTAGAAGTACCACTGGGTGCGTTCAAAACGATTTCTGATCCTACGGCACGTTTGGCGCAAACCGTGCACATATCTTACACCGATACTAATACTATATCTAAATGGACCAAACTGAGATTCCACATAACCCATGTCACCTAGGTCTACTATCGGGTGTGTCCAAAATGATTTTTGAGCCTGTGATATGTTCAGAGAAAAACCAAGCACCTATTTTGCATAAAGATTAGTACTGTCTCCAAACGGACCGAAACGAGCATCCACGGGAGCCTCGTCACCTAGGAGTACAATCGGGTGCGTTCAAAACGATATCTGAGCCTATGGTACGTTTGGCACAAACTGTTTACCTATCTTACATCGGTACTAACACTGTCTCTAAACGGACCGAAATGAGATTCCACATGACCCACGTCACCTAGGTGTTCTATCAGGTGTGTCCAAAATGATTGTCATGCCTTTGGTACGCTCAGTGCAAGCCGTGCACCTATCTTGCTCCAATACTAAGACTCTCTCCAAACAAACCGAAATGAGATTCCACATGACCTAGGTCACCTAGATGTTCTATCGGGTGTGTCCAAAGCGGTTTTGGAGCCTGTGGTACGTTCATCGCAAACCGTGCACCTATCTTGCGTTAAGAATAGCACTATCTCCAAACGGACCGAAACAAGCATCCACTTGAGCCTCGTCACCTTGGAGTACCATCGGGTGCGTTCAAAATGATTTCTGAGGCTATGGTATGTTTGGTGCAAAACGTGTACCTATCTAGCACCGATACTAACACTGTCTCTAAACGGACTGAAATGAGGTTCCACATGACCCACGTCACCTAGGTGTTCTATCGGGTGTGTCCAAAATGATTTTTGAGCATGTGGTATGTTCAGCGCAAAACCATGCACCAATATTGTGTCAAGATTAGCACTATCTCCAAACGGACCGAAACGAGCATCCACTTGAGCCTCGTCACCTAGGAGTACCATCGGGTGCATTCAAAACGATTTCTGAGTCTACGGTACGTTTGGCGCAAACCGTGCACCTATCTTATACCGATACTAACACTGTTTCTAAACGAACCGAAATGAGATTTCACTTGACTCACGTCACCAAGGTGTTCTATCAGGTGCGTCCAAAATGATTTTCAAGCCTATGGTACGCTCGGCGCAAACCGTGCACCTATCTTGCTCCAATACTAAGACTCTCCAAATGGAACAAAATGAGATTCCACATGACCTAGGTCACCTAGGTGTTCTATCGAGTATGTCCAAAGCGATTTTTTAGCCAGTGGTACGTTCAGCGCAAACCGTGCACCTATCTTGCGTTAAGAATAACACTATCTCCAAACGGACCGAAACGATCATCTACTTGAGCGTCGTCAGCTAGGAGTATCATCGGGTGCGTTCAAAACAATTTCTGAGCCTACGGTACGTTTGGCGCAAACTGTGCACCTATCTTACACTGATACTAACACTGTCTCTAAACGGACCGAAATGAGATCCCACATGACCCACGTCACCTAGGTGTTCTATTAGGTGTGTCCAAAATGATTGTTAAGCCTATGGTATGCTCGTCACAAGCTGTGCACCTATCTTGCTCCAATACTAAGACTCTCTCCAAACAGACCGAAATGAGATTCCACATGACCTAGGTCACCTTGGTGTTCTATCGGGTGTGTCCAAAATAATTTTTGAGCCTGTGGTATGTTCAGCACAAAACCATGCACCAATATTGTGTCAATATTAGCACTATCTCCAAACGGATCGAAACGAGCATCCACTTGAGCATCGTCACCTAGGAGTACCATCGGGTGCGTTCAAAACGATTTCTGAGCCTATGGTACGTTTGGCGCAAACCATGCACCTATCTTACACCGATACTAACACTGTTTCTAAACGAACCGAAATGAGATTCCACTTGACCCACGTCACCTAGGTGTTCTATCAGGTGTGTCCAAAATGATTTTCAAACCTATGGTACGCTCGGGTGTGTACTAAGACTCTCTCAAATGCACCTATCTTGCTGCAATACTAAGACTCTCTCAAATGGAACGAAATGAGATTCCACATGACCCAGGTCACCTAGGTGTTATATCGGGTGTGTCCAAAGAAATTTTCGAGCCTGTGGTACATTCAGCGCAAACCGTGCAGCTATCTTACACCGATACTAACACTAGTCTCTAAACAGACTGAAATGAGATTCCACATGACCCAGGTCACCTAGGTGTTCTATCGGGTGTGTCCAAAGCGATTTTGGAGCCTGTGGTACGTTCAGCGCAAACCGTGCACCTATCTTGCATTAAGAATAGCACTATCTCCAAACGGACTGAAACGAGCATCCACTTGAGCCTCGTCACCTTAGAGTACCATCGAGTGCGTTCAAAATGATTTCTGAGGCTATGGTATGTTTGGCGCAAACCGTGTACCTATCTTACACCGATACTAACACTGTCTCTAAACGGACTGAAATGAGACTCCACTTGACCCACGTCACCTAGGTGTCCTATCGGGTGTGTCCAAAATGATTTTTGAGCCTGTGGTATGTTTAGCGCAAAACCATGCACCAATATTGTGTCAAGATTAGCACTTTCTCCAAACGGACTGAAATGAGGTTCCACATGACCCACGTCACCTTGGTGTTCTATCGGGTGTGTCCAAAATAATTTTTGAGCCTGTGGTATGTTCAACGCAATACCATGCACCAATATTGTGTCAAGATTAGCACTATCTCCAAACGGACCGAAACGATCATCCACTTGAGCCTCGTCACCTAGGAGTACCATCAGGTGCGTTCAAAATGATTTCTGAGCCTACGGTACGTTTGGCGCAAACCGTGCACCTATCTTACACCGATACTAACACTATTTCTACACGAACTGAAATGAGATTCCACTTGACCCACGTCACCTAGGTGTTCTATCAGCTGTGTCCAAAATGATTTCCAGGCCTATGGTACGCTCGGCGCTAGCCGTGCACCTATCTTGCTCCAATACTAAGACTCTCTCCAAATGGAACGAAATGAGATTCGACATGACCCAGGTCACCTAGGTGACCTATCGGGTGTGTCCAAAGCGATTTTCGAGCCTGTGGTACGTTTAGCGCAAACCGTGCAACTATCTTGCGTTAAGAATAGCACTATCTCCAAACAGACCAAAACGAGAACCCACTTGAGCTTCGTCAGCTAGGAGTACCATCGGGTGCGTTCAAAACAATTTTTGAGCCTACGGTACATTTGGCACAACCCTGTCTCCAAACAGACCGAAATAAGATTCCACATGACCCACGTCACCTAGGTGTTCTATCAGGTGTGTCCAGAATGATTTTGAAGCCTATGGTACGCTCGGCGTAAGTCGTGCACCTATCTTGCTCTAATACTAAGACTCTCCAAACGGACTGACATGAGATTCCACATGACCCGGTCACCTAGGTGTTCTATCGGGTGTGTCCGAAGCGATTTTGGAGCCTGTGGTACGTTCAGCGCAAACTGTGCACCTATCTTGCATTAAGAATAGCACTATCTCCAAACGGACCGAAACGAGCATCCACTTGAGCCTCGTCACCTTGGAGTACCATCGGGTGCGTTCAAAATGATTTCTGAGGCTATGGTTTGTTTGGCGCAAACCTTGCACCTATCTTGCACCGATACTAACATGGTCTCTAAACGGACTGAAATGAGATGCCACATGACCCACGTCACCAAGGTGTTCTATCGGCTGTGTCCAAAATGATTTTTGAGCCTGTGGTATGTTCAGCGCAAAACCATGCACCAATCTTGCGTCAAGATTAGCACTATCTCCAAACGGACCGAAACGAGCATCCAATTGAGCCTCGTCACCTAGAAGTACCACTGGGTGCGTTCAAAACGATTTCTGATCCTACGGCACGTTTGGCGCAAACCGTGCACATATCTTACACCGATACTAATACTATATCTAAATGGACCAAACTGAGATTCCACATAACCCATGTCACCTAGGTCTACTATCGGGTGTGTCCAAAATGATTTTTGAGCCTGTGATATGTTCAGAGAAAAACCAAGCACCTATTTTGCATAAAGATTAGTACTGTCTCCAAACGGACCGAAACGAGCATCCACGGGAGCCTCGTCACCTAGGAGTACAATCGGGTGCGTTCAAAACGATATCTGAGCCTATGGTACGTTTGGCACAAACTGTTTACCTATCTTACATCGGTACTAACACTGTCTCTAAACGGACCGAAATGAGATTCCACATGACCCACGTCACCTAGGTGTTCTATCAGGTGTGTCCAAAATGATTGTCATGCCTTTGGTACGCTCAGTGCAAGCCGTGCACCTATCTTGCTCCAATACTAAGACTCTCTCCAAACAAACCGAAATGAGATTCCACATGACCTAGGTCACCTAGATGTTCTATCGGGTGTGTCCAAAGCGGTTTTGGAGCCTGTGGTACGTTCATCGCAAACCGTGCACCTATCTTGCGTTAAGAATAGCACTATCTCCAAACGGACCGAAACAAGCATCCACTTGAGCCTCGTCACCTTGGAGTACCATCGGGTGCGTTCAAAATGATTTCTGAGGCTATGGTATGTTTGGTGCAAAACGTGTACCTATCTAGCACCGATACTAACACTGTCTCTAAACGGACTGAAATGAGGTTCCACATGACCCACGTCACCTAGGTGTTCTATCGGGTGTGTCCAAAATGATTTTTGAGCATGTGGTATGTTCAGCGCAAAACCATGCACCAATATTGTGTCAAGATTAGCACTATCTCCAAACGGACCGAAACGAGCATCCACTTGAGCCTCGTCACCTAGGAGTACCATCGGGTGCATTCAAAACGATTTCTGAGTCTACGGTACGTTTGGCGCAAACCGTGCACCTATCTTATACCGATACTAACACTGTTTCTAAACGAACCGAAATGAGATTTCACTTGACTCACGTCACCTAGGTGTTCTATCAGGTGCGTCCAAAATGATTTTCAAGCCTATGGTACGCTCGGCGCAAACCGTGCACCTATCTTGCTCCAATACTAAGACTCTCTCCAAATGGAACAAAATGAGATTCCACATGACCCAGGTCACCTAGGTGTTCTATCGGGTATGTCCAAAGCGATTTTTGAGCCAGTGGTACGTTCAGCGCAAACCGTGCACCTATCTTGCGTTAAGAATAACACTATCTCCAAACGGACCGAAACGATCATCTACTTGAGCGTCGTCAGCTAGGAGTATCATCGGGTGCGTTCAAAACAATTTCTGAGCCTACGGTACGTTTGGCGCAAACTGTGCACCTATCTTACACTGATACTAACACTGTCTCTAAACGGACCGAAATGAGATCCCACATGACCCACGTCACCTAGGTGTTCTATTAGGTGTGTCCAAAATGATTTTGAAGCCTATTGTACGCTCGGCGCAAGTCATGCACCTATCTTGCTCCAATACTAAGACTCTCTCCAAACGGACTGAAATGAGATTCCACATGACCCAGGTCACCCAGGTGTTCTATCGGGTGTGTCCAAAGCGATTTTCGAGCATGTGGTACATTTAACGCAAACGGACCGAAATGAGCATCGACTTGAGCCTCGTCCCCGAGGAGTACCATCGGGTGCCTTCAAAACGATTTCTATGGCTATGGAATGTTTGGCGCAAACCGTGCACCTATCTTGCACCAATACTAACACTGTCTCTAAACGGACCGAAATAAGATTCCACATGACCCACGTCACCTAGGTGTTCTATCGGGTGTGTCCAAAATGATTTTTGAGCCTGTGGTATGTTCAGCGCAAAACCATGCACCAATCTTGCGTCATGTTAGTACTATCTCCAAACGGACCGAAACAAGCATCCACTTGAGCCTCGTCACCTAGGAGTACCATCGGGTGCGTTCAAAACGCTTTCTGAGCCTATGGTAGGTTTGGTGCAAACCGTGCACATATCTTGCACCGATACTAACACTGTCTCTAAATGGACCAAAATGAGATTCCACATAACCCATGTCACCGAGTTGTTATATCGGGTGTGTCCAAAATGATTTTTGAGCCTATGGTATGTTCAGCGCAAAACCATGCACCTATCTTGTGTCAAGATTAGTACTATCTCCAAATGGACCGAAACGAGCATCCACTTGAGCCTCGTCACCTTGGAGTACCATCGGGTGCGTTCAAAATGATTTTGAGGCTATGGTATGTTTGGCACAAAACGTGTACCTATCTTACACCGATACTAACACTGTCTCTAAACGGACCGAAATGAGGTTCCACATGACCCACGTCACCTAGGTGTTCTATCGGGTGTGTCCAAAATGATTTTTGAGCCTATGGTCTGTTTAGCACAAAACCATAAAACAATCATGTGTCAAGATTAGCACTATCTCCAAACGGACCGAAACGAGTATCCACTTGAGCCTCGTCACCTAGGAGTACCATCGGGTGCGTTCAAAACGATTTCTGAGCCTACGGTACGTTTGGCGCAAACCGTGCACCTATCTTACACCGATACTAACACTGTTTCTAAACGAACCGAAATGAGATTCCACTTGACCCACGTCACCTAGGTGTTCTATCAGGTGTGTCCAAAATGATTTTCAAGCCTATGATACGCTCAACGCAAGCAGTGCACCTATCTTGCTCCAATACTAAGACTCTCTCCGAATGGAACGAAATGAGATTCCACATGACCTAGGTCACCTTGGTGTTCTATCGGGTGTGTCCAAAGTGATTTTTGAGCCTATGGTACGTTCAGCGAAAACCGTGCACCTATCTTGCGTTAAGAATAGCACTATCTCCAAACGGACCAAAACGAGCACCCACTTGAGCCTCGTCAGCTAGGAGTACCATCGGTTGCGTTCAAAACAATTTCTGAGCCTACGGTACATTTGGCGCAAACTGTGCACCTATCTTACACCGATACTAACACTGTCTCTAAACGGACCGAAATGAGATCCCACATGACCCACGTCACCTAGGTGTTCTATCAGGTGTGTCTAGAATGATTTTGAAGCCTATGGTACGCTCGGCGCAAGTCGTGCACCTATCTTGCTCTGATACTAAGACTCTCTCCAAACGGACTGAAATGAGATTCCACATGACCCAGGTCACCTAGGTGTTCTATCGGGTGTGTCCAAAGCGATTTTGGAGCCTGTGGTACGTTCAGCGCAAACCGTGCACCTATCTTGCATTAAGAATAGCACTATCTCCAAACGGACCGAAACGAGCATCCACTTGAGCCTCGTCACCTTGGAGTACCATCGGGTGCGTTCAAAAAGATTTCTGAGGCAATGGTATGTTTGGCGCAAACCGTGCACCTATCTTGCACCGATACTAACACGGTCTCTAAACGGACTGAAATGAGATTCCACATGACCCACGTCACCTAGGTGTTCTATCGGGTGTGTCCAAAATGATTTTTGAGCCTGTGTTATGTTCAGCGCAAAACCCTGCTCCAATCTTGCGTTAAGATTAGCACTATCTCCAAACGGACCGAAACGAGCATCCACTTGAGCCTCGTCACCTAGGAGTACCACTCGGTGCGTTCAAAACGATTTCTAATCCTACGGCACGTTTGGCGCAAACCGTGCACATATCTTACACCGATACTAACACTGTCTCTAAATGGACCAAACTGAGATTCCACATAACCCATGTCACCTTGGTGTTCTATCGGGTGTGTCCAAAATGATTTTTGAGCCTGTGGTATGTTCAGCGCAAAACCATGCACCTATCTTGCATCAAGATTAGTACTATCTCCAAATAGACCGAAACGAGCATCCACATGAGCCTCGTCACCTAGGAGTACCATTGGGTGCGTTCAAAACGATATCTGAGCCTACGGTACGTTTGGCGCAAACTGTGCACCTATCTTACACCGATACTAACACTATCTCTAAACGGACCGAAATGAGATTCCACATGACCCACGTCACCTAGGTGTTCTATCAGGTGTGTCCAAAACGATTGTCAAGCCTATGGTACGCTCGGCGCAAGCCATGCACCTATCTTGCTCCAATACTAAGACTCTCTCTAAACAAACCGAAATGAGATTCCACATGACCTAGGTCACCTAGGTGTTCTATCGAGTGTGTCCAAAGCGATTTTGGAGCATGTGGTACGTTCAACGCAAACCGTGCACCTATCTTGCATTAAGAATAGCACTATCTCCAAACGGACCGAAACAAGCATCCACTTGAGCCTCGTCACCTTGGAGTACCATCGGGTGCGTTTTAAATGATTTTCTGAGGCTATGGTATGTTTGGCGCAAAACATGTACCTATCTTGCACCGATACTAACACTGTCTCTAAACGGACTGAAATGAGGTTCCACATGACCCACGTCACCTAGGTGTTCTATCGGGTGTGTCCAAAATGATTTTTGAGCCTGTGGTATGTTCAGCGCAAAACCATGCACCAATATTGCGTCAAGATTAGCACTATCTCCAAACGGACCGAAACGAGCATCCACTTGAGCCTCGTCACCTAGGAGTACCATCGGGTGCGTTCAAAACGATTTCTGAGCCTACGGTACGTTTGGCGCAAACCGTGCACCTATCTTACACCGATAGTAACACTGTTTCTAAACGAACAGAAATGAGATTTCACTTGACCCACGTCACCTAGGTGTTCTATCAGGTGCGTCCAAAATGATTTTCAAGCCTATGGTACGTTCAGCGCAAGCCGTGCACCTATCTTGCGTTAAGAATAACAATATCTCCAAACGGACCGAAACGAGCATCCACTTGAGCCTCGTCAGCTAGGAGTATCATCGGGTGCGTTCAAAACAATTTCTGAGCCTACGGTACGTTTGGCGCAAACTGTGCACCTATCTTACACCGATACTAACACTGTCTCTAAACGGACCGAAATGAGATCCCACATGACCCACGTCACCTAGGTGTTCTATCAGGTGTGTCCAAAAAAATTTTGAAGCCTATAGTACGCTCAGTGCAAGTCGTGCACCTATCTTGCTCCAATACTAAGACTCTCTCCAAACGGACTGAAATGAGATTCCACATGACCCAGGTCACCTAGGTGTTCTATCCGGTGTGTCCAAAGCGATTTTCGAGCCTGTGGTACGTTCAACGCAAACCGTGCACCTATCTTGCATTAAGAATAGCACTATCTCCAAACGGACCAAAATGAGCATCGACTTGAGCCTGGGTTCTTATTCTGATTATACTGATTGCGATGTTGTTCCTATGGAGGCATGTTCGTTGTTGCTTGGTAGGCCATGGCAATATGATACTGATTGTTTACATCATGGTCGAACAAATCATTATTCATTACTGTTTAAGGGCAAGAAAATTATTCTTCATCCAATGACCCCTGAACAGATTGTGAAAGATGACATTGCTCGGACTACTAAAGCATTAAAACAATGCCAACAACAACCAGCCATGTCTAAAGATATTAAACTACATGCTCCTGTTTTACTTGCTACACGTGCTGATTTTGATGAACTACATGTTGATAATATTCCTTGCTATGCGCTTGTATGTTCTCATGTGCTTGTTTCACTCGATGATGCACCATCTTTGGATATACCCCCTGCTGTTACTAAGCTTTTGCAGGACTTTGCCGATGTGTTTCCGAAGGACTTACCACCAGGTCTTCCTCCCATTCGTGGAATTGAGCACCAGATCGACCTCATCCCGGGCGCCCAGCTTCCCAACCGTGCCCCGTACCGTACCAATCCTGATGAGACAAAGGAGATTCAGCGCCAAGTCCAAGCGCTACTTGATAAGGGCTACATTCGTGAGTCTCTTAGCCCTTGCTCTATTCCTGTACTACTTGTCCCAAAGAAAGATGGTACCTGGTGCATGTGTGTAGATTGTCGCGCGATTAACAATATCACAATTCGTTATCGTTATCCTATACCTCGCCTTGATGATATGCTTGACGAGCTTAGCGGTGCTGTTATATTCTCCAAGGTAGATTTGTGTAGCGGGTACCATCAGATTCGAATGAAACTTGGGGATGAATGGAAAACAGCTTTTAAAACAAAATTTGGCTTATATGAATGGTTAGTTATGTCGTTTGGATTGACTAATGCTCCCAGCACATTTATGCGCTTAATGAATGAAGTTTTGAGGCCTTTCATAGGATTGTTTGTGGTTGTATATTTTGATGATATTCTAATTTACAGCAAGTCTATGAAAGAGCATTTGGAACATTTGCATGCTATTTTTGATGCTTTGCGCGCTGCCCGCTTGTTTGGTAACTTGGACAAGTGCGACTTCTGCACACAACGTGTTTTGTTTCTTGGCTATGTTGTTACTCCGTAGGGCATTGAGGTGGACAGCAGCAAGATTGACGCCATCTAGAGCTAGCCCATGCCGACGACGGTTACGTAGATTCGAAGTTTTCTTGGGCTTGCAGGTTTCTACCGACGGTTCGTGCGTGACTTCAGCTCCATTGCTGCCCCGTTGCATGAGCTCACCAAGAAGGGCGTTCCTTTCTCCTAGGGTGCAGCACAGGACGAGGCATTCACCATTCTAAAAGATAAGTTGACACATGCCCCCTTACTACAGCTACCTGATTTCAATAAGATGTTTGAACTTGAATGCGATGCTAGTGGTATTGGCTTAGGCGGTGTTTTGCTGCAAGAGGGCAAGCCAGTTGCTTACTTTAGCGAAAAATTAAGCGGTGCTAGTCTGAATTATTCAACTTATGATAAGGAGCTTTTCGCTTTGGTTCGCACACTTCAAACATGGCAACACTATCTTTGGCCTCGCGAGTTTATAATTCATTCTGATCATGAGGCATTAAAACATATTCGTAGCCAAACTAATCTGAACCGTTGGCATGCTAAGTGGGTCGAATTCATAGAGTCTTTTCCTTACATCATCAAACACAAGAACGGGAAAGACAACATTATTGCTGATGCTTTGTCGCGTAGATACACCATGCTGTCCCAGTTAGACTTTAAAATTTTTGGTTTACAAACTGTGAAAGAACAATACGCCGATGATCCTTGCTTTAAGGACATCATGCTGCATTGCAAGGATGGTAAACCATGGGGTACATTCCATGTAACCGATGGGTTCTTGTTCCGCGCTAACAAGCTATGTATTCCCGCAAGCTCGGTTCGTCTTTTGTTGTTGCAGGAAGCGCATGGTGGCGGCCTCATGGGACACTTTGGCGTTTACAAGACACAGGAGATTTTGGCTGCACACTTCTTTTGGCCCCAGATGCGCCGCGACGTGGTGCGTTTTGTTGCACGCTGCACCACGTGCCAGAAAGCTAAGTCACACCTGAACAACCACGGTTTGTATATGCTGTTACCTGTCCCTACTTCTCCTTGGCTAGATATTTCTATGGATTTTGTTTTGGGCTTACCTCGAACTAAGAAGGGGAGGGATAGTATCTTTGTGGTTGTTGATCGATTCTCTAAAATGTCTCACTTCATACCATGTCATAAAACTGATGATGCTAGTAGCGTTGCTGAGTTGTTCTTTCGCGAGATTATTCGTTTACATGGTGTTCCAAATACAATAGTCTCAGATCGCGATGCTAAGTTCCTAAGTCATTTTTGGAGATCTCTTTGGAATAAACTAGGAACTAAATTGCTTTTTAGCACCACTTGTCACCCACAAACAGATGGGCAAACTGAGGTTGTGAACAGAACCTTATCTACCATGCTTAGGGCTGTGTTAGACAAGAATCTGAAACTTTGGGAGGATTGTTTGCCCCATGTCGAGTTTGCTTACAATCGTGCTACACATTCCTCCACGAAAATGTGCCCTTTTCAGGTTGTCTATGGTTACATTCCACGGGCGCCAATTGACTTGCTGTCCTTTGATCCTTTGGACGCCCCACATGTAGATGTTGTTGCACGTGTTAAACAAATGTTGGACATTCATGAGCAAACACAGCAGAACATTGCGCACACTAATGCTAAAAATCAGGCTGTTGGTAGTAAAGGACGTAAACTTGTTACTTTTGAACCTGGTGACTTGGTTTGGTTGCATTTGCGCAAGGATCGCTTTCCTAGTTTGCGCAGATCTAAGATGATGCCCCGTGCGGCTGGTCCATTCAAGGTGTTAACGAAAATTAATGATAATGCTTATATACTTGACCTGCCGGCAGAATATGGTGTTTCCTCTAGTTTTAATGTTGCAGATTTGAAACCATATGCGGGCGAGGCTGAGGAGCTGCCGTCGAGGACGACTTTGATTAAAGAAGGGGAGGATGATGAGGACATCAACCCTGACACGGGAATGGCTACTCCAACTGAACCAGCACAGGCGCCACCAGGACCACTCACTCGAGCTCGTGCACGTGAATTAAACTTCGTGATGATTTTGAAGAATGAAGGACCAGAAGTTTCCGAAGTGCATGCGCCATCTATGCTCATGATGAACCTGCCCAGAATAATGTCTAGGTGCTGCGCCACCTATGTGTTTTTAGTTTTGTCAAGGAATAACCAGGAAGGTACTGCGCCACCTAAATTAGGAAAGGGGATCAAGGAGATGGTGTGTGGCTGTTTGGGCGTCTATTCCCTGCCTTGTGGGCAGGCTGGGCGTCCTCCTTCCTCCCTCCTCCCCCTATTTAGGCATGGGCTATGCCCCCTCTTTGGCTTGGGTTTTGTTTTGCTTAAGTTAGCCATTGCTACTTTCTGAAGCTTCATCTTCATGTAATTCAGAACCCCACCTTTGAGTAATATTCAGGGTTGCTCACCTCAAATTCTTGCTTGTTCTTCGATTGCCAGCAGGAATTGATCTTCGTGATCAGGTTGATCTAGCACCAGCAAGGTCAATAACCATCGGTTGTTGGTTCAGCGATTGCTAAGGCACCACGGAATTGTTCGTCATAGTCGGATCGCGAGGGTCGACACCCACCAAATCGTAGTTATCCTCCACTCAACGAAGGATCGGGCACTCCAGCTCTATCACTAACACTGTCTCTAAACGGACCGAAATGAGATTCCACATGACCCACGTCACCTAGGTGTTCTATCAGGTGTGTCCAAAATGATTTTTAAGCCTATGGTACGCTCGGCGCAAGCCATGCACCTATCTTGCTCCAATACTAAGACTCTCCAAACGGACCCAAATGAGATTCCACATGGCCTACGTCACCTAGGTGTTCTATCGGGTGTGTCCAAAATAATTTTTGAGCATGTGGTCTGTTCAGCGCAAAACCATGCACCAATCTTGCATCAAGATTTGTACTATCTCCAAACGGACTGAAACGAGCATCCACTTGAGCCTCGTCACCTAGGAGTACCATCGGGTGCGTTGAAAACGATTTCTAAGCCTACGGTATGTTTGGCGCAAACCGAGCACCTATCTTACATCGATACTAACACTGTCTCTAAACGGACCGGAATGAGATTCCATGTGACCCACGTCACCTAGGTGTTCTATCAGGTGTGTCCAAAATGATTTTTAAGCCTACGTTACGCTCGGCGCAAGCCGTGCACCCATCTTGCTCCAATACCAAGACTCTCTCCAAACGGACCGAAATGAGATTTCACATGACTCAGATCACCTAGTGAAACGAACCAAGAATTCATAACTTGAATTCCTGACTCTTTTGCCCCTCTGTGAGAGTCCTAGGATACCTCAGCTATCACGGGCATCCACTTTTCAGCTGATTACAAAGTCATACAACACAGATTACAAAAATGGGATTAAAACTCAACCTATTACATCATCTAGGTTTGGATCAAACAAAACACTGAGGCTCTACTCGTAGCAGCGAAGCTTGGTGAAACTCCAGTCCACGGGCATCCTTGAGAGTGGTCCGCAAACCAACTACCCACCTCAACATCTCTGCAGGCAAAGAATCTGCACACCGCTAGATGTGTGCAGGCCATGGTCCGCACCGATGAGCTTTAGTGGAAAATAGAAATCAAGGGATCTGGCGATCCTACTAGTTTGGCTAGGGTTTGCATCCTTAGCGCTTGTAGGAGCAACAAAAGTATAGTAATATAAGGTAAACTTCTCATAACCCAACCCACAATCTCAACTCAACCTCTCCTCAACTCAACAACATGTCTCACATCTCACCTCTCAACTCTCATCTTCCCTCACAACATCCTCATACTCTCAGTCTAGACGATGAGGCGGCCTCCGCACGCCCCTCATCTCAACGGCCTCAAGCCGGACCTTAGCTTCAGGGGAGAAAAGCAAAGCACAAGCGAAGACTAGCAGGTATGAAACAGTTCACAGGGGTGATCATGACCGAGATCGTGGCTATACATATAGGTTTAACTCTGTAGAGGTTATACACCTTTAATCCATCAGGATCACCATCATCGACCATGGCCGTGGTCTAAGCGATCACCGCTCAAGAACTAGCACCTTCCTCACCAGTCTTCCCCCAAGTGGAGTCGCATACGACACAACATATACACTTGGGATCGTGATTAGGGTAGCCAGAAAACCCGTCGGCATCCTTCTCACCGTGTTCGCAGGGGGTACCCCTGTGCACCTCTACTCCCACAGAATTGGCTCAGTCCACACTAACTCAACAGAACAGGCCCCGCCCATAACAGGGCCTGTGGTGTGCACACTAACATAGTCCCGTGTTCCAGGCATCAACCCACGATGGTCCTTAATTGGCCAGAGCAAGCACCTTCCACCAATACACCATGTGGTCCACCTCTCTTAGGTAACCACCTCCCCATACACCTGTTCCAACATATCCGTCATATCCAGCAAATCCAGACCGGGGCACTCCGCGCACCAATGTGCACCCCTCCAAGGTAAAAACCTCTCACTCTGGTCGGTATCTCCAAGAAACAGGTCAAGGCAAGGAAAATCTCTAGAACTCCTCATCACCACCACCCACTCGGGATTCAATGCTCCCGTCGCGCCAACCTACCATCCACCTCACGGGAAAAGCCTCACGGCAAACCCTAATCCACTAACCACATCACCAACCCACCATCACATCACATAACAAGGTAAAATATGTAATAATGATGGTAGTAAAATGCAAGCAAGCAGGTAGGCAAAATATAAGTGCGAGCACGAAGCTGCGTAATCAGGATGAAGAGGTTTCAAACAAGGCAATAAAGGCTCAGACAAAAGCATGCATCACATATACTAGCATAATGAATAAATATAAAGCGCTAGCATTTCTACTTGCAATGCTTAAATAGGTTCTCTAAGAGTAAGGTGCTGCCATGACACCTGCGATGTTGAGGAGGTAGTGGTACGCATCTCCAGCGGTCATGGTCGTCCACCTTCAGGTTCCATCGCCTCCAGGCGCATTGTCGAACAACGAACTCGGGTCGTCGCTACGTGAAAGAAAACAAAAGACCGCGATAAGAATAAAATAAAACACGGCGAAACCCTAACTCAACTAGACTCAACTATTGTACTAGGAGGTAGAGAAAGATTTTCGAAAAATTATGAAAGTGATTTCATAATTTTTGGAGCTGGGATGAAATTGATATGAATTTTAGAAGGTGGAACGGATTTCTAAAAAGAAAAAGGGGCAAGGGTTGGATGGGCTCACGACCTGTGGGCTTTGAGGTCTCGGCCTGTTGGCTGGTCCTGGCTGCTGGGCTTCATGCCCCAACACAGAAGGAAGGGAAACGAGCATTCGGCAGGTGCTCGACGGAAGGCTTCTAGGCGGTGACACGGCGACGCCGGAAACAAGGTCACCTGCAGGTGTGGCTATGCACAGGGGTTGCGCTACGTGAGTACGCGTGCGTAGGACAGTGACGGCGCATGTCTGCAGTTGTGGCAACTGACGAATGCATCACGAACAATGAGGCAGTGGCAACATGAGGCCTCGGGTTGATACGTGCTGTGAGCAAGGGAGGGCAAGGCAGCAACTTTGCCAGCAAAAACTTCGTCAGCTCGAACGAGGTTCAGCGCAAGCCTGCCGTGGTGAGCGCGAGCGTTACACCGTGCAGGTGCCGGTGGTGAGGGCTCCCAGCGCGTCGGCATGGGTGTGGAGACGACGTGTGCTCGGTGTCCGTGTCGTGCGAGACTATGGCGGGCGGTTCGTGCTGCATAGGCGACGTCGTGTGGCTCGCTGAGTCGATACGGGGCTCCCGTGAGTGCCTCGGTTGTGCCGGTGGCGTGCGGCTGCGTGCCGGAATGGCGACCGGCCATGAAGGCTTCGCGCTGGGCATCCGTGAGTGGTGCGGTAGCTAAGCTGCGCCTATGCATGTGGCCGAGGTCACGTCGGCACGTGCATGTACCGATGCTCGCGTCCTCGCGGTTCTAGGCTACGGCGTTCATGCCGCGGCTTGCAGGATGCGGTTCGACGGTCGGACAGGTCTGGGCAATAGAGGAACATGTAAGGCCAAAGCTTTGGGGCAGGGCTGTGATCGTGCTATGCTATGTGTGTGCAATGACACGGATACAACAAGGACAGCAGCCGTCCAACGACAATCCGTCCGTGGCGAGAGAAGGCGTGGCCTTGGGACCTTGTGTCCACCAGAGTCGGCGCAGTGTGTGCAGGTACGTTGCCACGACAATGGCAGCCATGAAGGGCACCGCCTTGGTCTGCATGGGACCGGTGTGGTGCGTGTGTTGGCGTTCTGGCCATGTGGCGGCCGTGCGTGGTCACCGGCGGCAGAGACACCGTGCTGAGCAAGGATGGCAACAGAGCCGGCGTCGAAGACTGGGACAGGCATGGACAAGGGAGCAACGACCAACGAGTAAAGGCAGAGGCTTCCGGGGTGGATGGCTCACCGGAGGGCTCGACACCGGGAGATCGTGGGATGCTAGTCGGGCTCGGTGCAGGCAGAAACGCGCACGCTAGCGTGGTGGTGACGACGTTGCGGCTGTGGCTCAGGGGAGGCCGCATTCTCGAGCGGCGTGTCTTGGTGACGAGGCCGCAGCAGCTCGCGGTGAAGTCATCAGTGTGTGGCTCCCCGGTGGCTTGAGAAGTCAAGGCGGCGGCAAGGTGGTCAGGGGCACCATCGTGGTGCGTGGCTTGGCGTCGTCACGGACGTGTCGCGGCTAGATGGCGACGGTCGCCGCGCAGAGGTTGATGACGCGGCCGAGGTTGTGGTGCCACGGACTCGCCGTGGTGGTGCCGCGGCTGGCGAGGCTATGGCTTCATGAAAGAGGTCGGCGGCTCTGGCGGGTTGCATCCAGACATGGAGTCGAGGCTGCGACATGCACTGCTCCCCGATGAGTCGAAGATGCGGCTTCACGACGTGGTCGTCGTCACGTGGCCCGATGAGGACAAGGTCTCCGGTGAAGGTGACGACGAGGTCGTGCACGGTGCGGCCGGCTCTGACAAGGCGAGTGCAGAGGCCGTGCTCTGGCGCGTCGCGGTGAGGAAGCAGAGGAACACGGGAGAGGCAGGGTGGCAGCTAGAAGAGGGAGCTGGTGAGGGAGAGGGCTGTGCCTGGCTTTTATGGTCCGCGACTAGGGTTCGCGAGGCGGGGAGCGTTCAGGGGACGGCGGTGATCATCGGTGTCCACGCCACAGACGCGTGGCGTTCATCCGTAGCATGGGCAGGTGGCTGGGCTAGGAACCTTCGAGAAGTGCTTGGATGTGCGGTGCGGTCCAGCGCGATGCGGAATAGGTAGGGCTCGGGCTCTCCGCTACTTGCGGCGCGAGACGTGGCTTGGCAGGGCTCGTGGCTGCGGTCACGTGAGGGCATCCGATGGGCGCCGTGGCTTCCGACGGAAGGCAGAGGAGTGCCTCGATGGTACGGAGAAAGATGATGACGGCTCGACTTGACGGAGGGCGATGGATACGGACGGAGGACAACGCTTCGACGGGCGCTGGTGTCTGCCCTGCGGGCCCTTGCGACGGACGGCTTGCATTCGCGAGCGTGCGGTCGCATTAACGGATGGGGTATCCAAGGGAACCAGGTGCCGGCGCTGCGCGTGCTGCTCACATGAGTGGAGGTGGCTGCTGGGCGGTGCCGGTGCGCTCCACCTACGCATGTGCTGTGCTGGTGGAGGCACAGGCGGCAGCTGCCAGGCTGCTCCCCCCGTTTTGGGCCTGGGCCAAACAAGGCCAGCGTGCTGTTGTGATCATGCTTGCAGTTGGGGCATTAGTACATATACGTATACAATACATACACGTATACACTTGGGCACAGGAGCATGCACGGTCGTGATTATGTGCTGCTGCTTGGTTAGTCCTCACGTGCTTCATGCAACTAGCAAATGGGACACAGGAGCATGCACACCTGTGCATCCTGCTGGCCAAGGGATCAATTGAGGAGATAGGTCTTCCTATTAAGCTCTAGGATTTTAGGAGAAGGGCTACCTCCAGCACAACCAAGACAAGAAACAAACACACATGCATCTACACTATATGGTGCACAGGGTTATTTTTGTAAATTCAGTTTGAACGAGAGAGAGAAAGATATTAGGGTCAGTCGAAGAAAAGGTTGTCTTAAGTTGGCTTCACAAGCATGCAAGACACATTGCAACAAAAAATTTTAAAAGTCAGGATTTTTATATTACACGGAAACACAGGATGTTACACCTAGGTCTTCTATAGGGTGTGTCTAAAGTGATTTTTGAGCCTGTGGTACGTTCAACGCAAACCGTGCACCTATCTTGCGTTAAGAATAGCACTATCTCCAAACGGACCAAAACGAGCATCCACTTGGGCCTCGTCACCTAGGAGTACCATCAGGTTCGTTCAAAACGATTTCTGAGGCTATGGTATGTTTGACGCAAACTGTGCACCTATCTTGCACCGATACTAACACTGTCTCTAAATGGACCGAAATGAGATTCCACATGACCCACGTCACCTAAGTGTTCTATCGGGTGTGTCCAAAATGATTTTTGAGCTTGTGGTATATTCAGCACAAAACCATGCACCAAGCTTGCGTCAAGATTAGTACTATCTTCAAATTGACCAAAACGAGCATCCACTTGAAACTCATCACCTAAGAGTACCATCAGGCGTGCTCAAAATAATTTCTGAGCCTACGGTACGTTTGGCGCAAACCGTGGACCTATCTTACACCGATACTAACACTGTCTCCAAACATACCGAAATGAGATCCCACATGACCCACGTCACCTAGGTGTTCTATCGGGTGTGTCCAAAATAATTTTTGAGCCTGTGGTATGTTCAGCGCAAAACCATGCACCTATCTTGCGTCAAGATTAGCACTACCTACAAACGGACCGAAATGAGAATCCACTTGAGCCTCGTTACCTAGGAGTACCATCGGGTGCGTTCAAAACGATTGCTGTGCCTATGGTACGTTTGGCGCAAACCGTGCACCTATCTTACACCGATACTAACACTGTCTCTAAACAGACCGAAATGAGATTCCACATGACCCACGTCACCTAGGTGTTCTATCGGGCGTCTCCAAAATGATTTTTGAGCCTATGGTATGTTCAGCGCAAAACCATGCACCTATCTTGTGTCAACATTAGCACTATCTCCAAACAGACCGAAACGAGCATCCGCTTGAGCCTCGTCACCTAGGAGTACCATCGGGTGCGTTCAAAACGATTTCTGAGCCTACGGTATGTTTGGCGCAAACCATGCACATATCTTACACCGATACTAACAATGTCTCTAAACGGACCGAAATGAGATTCTACATGACCCACATCACCTAGGTGTTCTATCGGGTGTGTCCAAAATCATTTTTGAGCCTATGGTATATTCAGCGTAAAACCATTCACCAAGCTTGCGTCAAGATTAGTACTATCTGCAAATTGACCAAAACGAGCATCCACTTGAAACTCGTCACCTAAGAGTACCATCAAGCATGCTCAAAATAATTTCTGAGCCTACGGTACATTTGGCGCAAACCGTGCACCTATCTTACACCGATACTAACACTATCTCTAAACATACCGAAATGAGATCCCACATGACCCACGTCACCTAGGTGTTCTATCGGGTGTGTCCAAAATGATTTTTGAGCCTGTGGTTTGTTCAGCGCAAAACCGTGCACCTATCTTGCGTCAAGATTAGCACTACCTACAAACGGACCAAAATGAGAATCAACTTGAGCCTGGTTACCTAGGAGTACCATCAGGTGCGTTCAAAACGATTGCTGAGCCTATGGTATGTTTGGTGCAAACTGTGCACCTATCTTACACCGATGCTAGCACTATCTCTAAACGGACCGAAATGAGATTCCACATGACCCACGTCTCCTACGTGTTCTATCGGGCGTGTCCAAAATGATTTTTGAGCCTATGGTATGTTCAGCGCAAAACCATGCACCTATCTTGTGTCAACATTAGCACTATCTCCAAACAGACCGAAACGAGCATCTACTTGAGCCTCGTCACCTAGGAGTACGATCGGGTGCGTTCAAAACGATTTCTGAGCCTACGGTACGTTGGGCGCAAACCATGCACATATCTTACACCGATACTAACACTGTCTCTAAACGGACCGAAATGAGATTCCACATGAGCCATGTCACCTAGGTGTTCTATCCGGTGTGTCCAAAATGATTTTTGAGCCTGTGGTCTGTTCAGCGCAAGACCATGCACCTATCTTGCGTCAAGATTACCACTATCTCCAAACGGGCCAAAACGAGCATCCACTTGGGCCTTGTCACCTAGGAGTACCATCGGGTGCGGGTCAAAATGATTTCTGAGCCTACGGTACGTTTGGCGCAAACCGTACACCTATCTTACACCGATACTAAAACTGCCTTTAAATGGACCAAAATGAGATTCCACATGACCCACGTCACCTACATGTTCTATCTGGTGTGTCCAAAATGATTTTCAAGCCAATGGTATGCTCAGCAAAAGTCGTGCACCTATCTTGCTCCAATACTAAGACTCTCTCCAAACGGACCGAAATGACATTCAACATGACCTAGGTCACCTAGGTGTTCTATCGGTTGTGTCCAATGCAATTTTGAGCCTGTGGTGCGTTCAGCGCAAACCGTGCACCTATCTTGCGTTAAGAATAGCACTATCTCCAAACGAACGGAAACGAGCATCCACTTGAGCCTTGTCACCTAGGAGTACCATCGGGTGCGGTCAAAATGATTTCTAAGGCTATGGAATGTTTGGCGCAAACCGTGGACCTATCTTGCACCGATACTAATATTGTCTCTAAACGGACCGAAATGAGATTCCACATGACCCATATCACCTAGGTGTTATATCAGGTGTGTCCAAAATGATTTTTGAGCCTGCGGTATGTTCAGCGCAAAACCATGCACCTATCTTGTGTTAAGATTAGCACTCTCTGCAAACGGACCGAAACGAGCATCCATTTGAGCCTCATCACGTAGAAGTACGATTGGGTGCGTTCAAAATGATTTATGAGCCTACGGTACGTTTGGCGCAAAACCGTGCACCTGTCTTACACCAATACTAACACTGTCTCTAAATGGACCAAAATGAGATTCCACATGACCTACGTCACCTAGGTGTTCTATCAGGTGTGTCCAAAATGATTTTCAAGCCTGTGGTACGCTCGGCGCAAGCTGTGCACCTATCTTGCTCCAATACAAAGACTCTCTCCAAGCGGACCGAAATGAGATTCAACATGACCCATATCATCTAGGTGTTCTATCGGGTTTGTCCAAACCGATTTTCGAGCCTGTGGTAGGTTCAGTGCAAATTGTGCACCTATCTTGCGTTAAGAATAGCACTATCTTCAAACGGACTGAAATGAGCATCCACTTGAGCCTCTTCCTTTTAGTACCATCAGGTGCGTTCAAAAAGATTTTTGTGGCTATGGTATGTTTGGCGCAAACCGTGCACCTATCTTACACTGATACTAACACTATCTCTAAATAGACCGAAATGAGATTCCACATGATCCATGTCACTTAGGTGTTCTATCGGGTGTGTCCAAAATAATTTTTGAGCCTATTGTTTGTTCAGTGCAAAACTGTAACACCTCAGGTGTTTAGCTCCATAATTGCATTGCATTTGCATAAGCATGCATCATTCATATTATTTTATGTGGTTGCAACAAATGTGATTGTTTTTAGAATTTTGTTTGACTCACATCATGTGACACTAGGGAGTTGGTGTAACTAAAGGGTAGAGTAGCCAATTATATCTCACAACACCTTAGTTATACTTAGGGTCCCTAATGGAGCAAGGTTCATGTTGACCAAAATCACCAAAATGCCCTCCAAGGTGTAGTTGACCAGCATTTAGCCCTAGGAGGCTCTAGTTTGACCAATTAAAAAGTCTAGCTTAGAGACCTTGCATGGAGGAGCACCCTTAAGCAAAGTTGTAGGGAATTTTATGGGGAACAAAAGTCTCAATATGACCATCTCATGAAACTGGCCAGAACATGCTCAAAAATGGCCCACAAGTCAGCTAGAGGGGCTGTCTCAACACTTAGAATTTTTCTAAGTCTCAAAAGTGTCCCTCCAGTTTTACTGTGACCTACTTTGGAAGCTTGTAGTTTGCAAACCAGACCAAACTAGCTCCAACTCATGTTGACACTTTTGTAGTACTCATTTAGCTCTACAACATTGCCAACATCACCATCACCTAGTTCTAAATGGTTTAGGAGATATGGTGTCTAGAAAATTGGGTTTCAGTCGGCATAGTGACTGAAACTAGGTTTCAGTTTCCAAGTACACCACTTTGGAGCTATGTAGTTTCAAATCCAAACCGAATCTGTTCTTGAGCCAATTAGCAAAGTTGTAGCCCTCACGAAGCCCTACAATTTTGATGTTATCATCTTCTCCTAACTTGAACTGGTTTTGGAGATAATCATCATTGAACTTGGCTCGTCAGTCGGTCAAGGCGGGGTTCGAATTCAGTTCGGTCAGACATCAGAGTGAGCTGTCCGACCGGGGCAGACCGTCGCTGCCGCGTGTCCCTCCATGCGCCGCGTGCGACCTGGCGTCGCGGCCAGCTGCCCGACGTGTAGAAGATGTCCCTGCTGCCTCGCCTAAACCGCCCAGCCATTTCCTTCTTTCCCGTGTGCAACCAAGGCGGAAAAACGCCGCTCCTCCTCACCACCACAACCACCGGCGTGTTCGACCGTCGTGTCGTCACGGTCGAGTCCAATTCCCTCCGCTCGGAGCTTCCTCACCTAACCCGCAAGCCTTCCCACCACCTGACCAGGCGAGCTGGGCTGTGGTAAGCAACTGGGGCCGTCTCCGCCATTGCCGCCATGGGCGACCTCCTTGCCGGAGAGGGGCGCTCCGTGGCCGGGGTAGTTAGGACCCCTTCTAACCCCCTTTTTCAACCTCAATCGGTCCGCCTGGGCGTAGTGTAGCTCGTACTGAGCTTAGGTATGGCCGTGCGGCCTCACCAGCGACGGCACACCATCACCCGACCCTCACCGGCCGTCGCTCACGACGGCGAACCTCTCCCACTCCAACCTAAGCTCTCCCACTTGCACAAATCGAAGCGCCACGGGACGGGGAACGCGTGGGTGGGTTCGGTTTTGCTGGCGAGTTTCCCTCTGACGAGCTTGAGCTCGCCGGAGCTCGCGGTCGCCGTTCCCCTGTCCCTCTGTCACTGACCGTGGGACCCGCTTGTCAGGTGCCGCGCGCGGGCGGGATGGCCGAGCAGGCCGTGCGTGCGTCATGGGCTGCGTCTTTTCCCGGGCCGGCCCAGTAACAAATAAGATTTATTTCATTTTTATTTATTCTGTCACAGTTTTAGATAAGATTTAGAAAATGTATATCTAGGGTTTTACTTGCTCAAAAATTATGAAATAAATTTTGTTAGGATCTACATGGTGTGTAGTATTTTAGAAAAATATGAATTGGCTATGTGATGCTTAGTTTCTGGGAGATTTAAATAGGTTTTTGAAATGTGTTTTAGATTGCATGCGAACTTGTTTAAATCATATCTTGAGTTTCAGTGTTTCAAAAAATTATGAAATTTGGTGGGTAGGCTACTTTATACTTGCTCTAGCTTTGGTAAAAAATTTGGGTAGTAGTGCTTAAGTACTTTTCAAGTTATAATGCTATCTTGTTATTTTAGGAAATACTTAAATGAATTTTAGTAATTTTTATACATGTGCAATGTTCTTATAACTTTTTGGAGAATGTCTTGGTACCCTAAAGTGTCCAAGAAAATTTTGAAATCTGTTGTTAGACACATTTTAATATGATTTGTTAATTATACAAAAATCAGCCTTTTTGGCTTGTGAATTTTGTTTAGGGAGTTTCTTTGAATAATTTTAGTTCAAATTTTTACAGTGGTCTCTTTTTGGTTCATAGAGTCTCATGTAATTTTTGTAGAATTTTAGGAACAGTTTACATATATGTTTAAAATCCCACTTAATTAATTAAGTAAATTAAGAAATGAGTACAAATAAATATTCTAGGTGGGCACACCTTACTTTCTGGTGTTTTTGTGACCTATGTAAACTTGTGATAACATTAGTTTGGTCTTAAGGGATGTTTGCCACATAAATAAATATTTAATCTTTGCAATTCTAGGTTTTCTGGACAGCTGGTAGTATTTCTAGGTTTGACCTTTGATAAAGGTGGTTGCTGGAAAACTTGTAAATACCAAAGTTGTAGTAAGCTTGAGAAACTAGCTTGTGTCAAAATTTGGGAGCATTTGGCTTAGTAGTTTGGGAGTTATTGCTGTTTAAAGTGACAGTCCAGAATTTGCTACTCTCTGTTTAGAGAGGACAGATTCTGGAACTTATGAAATTCGACATGGAAAACTTAGGAATTTAGGGTTGAGATCTCAAAATGAATTGTAGTGCATTTCTTAAGCTTTCCAGATTGTCTTAGATCATATCTTTTGGAGTTAGGAATCTTCAGTTATGTTAGAATCTTTGAGCTGCTGTCCAGAATGTCTTACTGTGATTTTTTGGTGTTGGATGTGGTAACCTAAGTAATGCTACTCTTGTCGTTGTTAGGTGTTAGGGCCTTAACCGAAGAAGAACAGCTATATCTTAGGTTGGGTAGATTAGGTAAGTACTTCTCCACCGGAGAAGAGATTTGCACGTATTGATGAAGTGACTTGAATAGAGTACTTTTATTGCGGAAATGCATTTCATTCCGAGCATGTTGCACCCATTATGCATCCATGATAATTATTGTGCACTCATGCAATAGGTGTTCCGAAGGGGGTAACGCTCCTCGAATTCGAGCAAGTGATTCCGGAGGAAGTTCAGGACCAGCCGGAGGAGCCAGAGGAACCAACCGGCGATGAAACTCCTGCCGAAGATCTACCCGAGTGTCCTGACCACCGGCCCTCGACCTTTCTGAAAGGCAAGCCCTGGGGCATGCTGAACCCATCAATTTATAAATCTATCTTGAGTACTTTTAATTGTTTAATGCATTAAGTTGTAGGAGTTGTATGAAAACAATTGTTGCATTATACCTATCCTTACCCAGATATCGTACTTAAATCCTAATTTAGGTTTAGGCACGTATCAATGCTTAGCCCTGCTTAGTACGGTAGAAGTCGGGTGATTTCCGGTCATCCGCGAGATGTAGGAAAGTGTCACGAGTGGCTTTAGGGCTATCTTGGATGGAACCATGCTTTAAAATAAAATTGAGACCGGGCGGGAGTTCGATAGTACAGCCGCAAGACACTTCACGTCTTGGGTGTGGAGCTATGCCCGTCTGAGTCGTTTAAGGACCGATTCGCTGTACGTCCTTGAGTCATGTTGAACGCAGTCTAACACTTAGTTGGCCGGATAAGCCGTTCCGACCGTGAAGCCAAGTAATGTGATTCAGGCCGGGAATCAAATGGTAGGTTGCTTCTTGGAGGAGAGAAAGGATGTGCTTGGGGACATTGGCATGAGACCAAGGGGGGGTTAGAGTCCCTATCACCTGGCAGAGTTTTGCCCTTGGGGTCGCGACATCATTCGGACCTGCGATTCCTGAATCATATGATAAGGTGGCCTGTGCGACCCTGGCTGGGGTCTGCACGGTGAGTGTTAGAAATACCCCTCCAGCTGGATAGGAATTCGATTCGAATCGCCGTCGCTCCCGGTTAGTGAGCACTTGACTTGAGTAGCGGCAACGTAGATCTCATTAAATGAACAGATGGTTAAGTAAATGATATAATGTTGCCACAATTTATACCTGCTCTGGATATAATGTTGATAATTGTTTGATTATAATCAAGTGCATGCTTAGTACAGGTGCTAAGATAGATGACAGGTAAATGTTAAAAAGAACTGCTAGTATAGGTTATAAGAGTTTCAATTACTTATGCCTTTATGCAAAATGTGATGTCAGCTAGCCTCTTGTGTAAGCCTTGCATAATCCTTGGTGTCGTCTTATTTCTAGTTTTGATGGGTAAGTCTAGCTGAGTACATTCCAGTACTCAGGGTTTATTCCCTCCTATTGCAGATGATATGCTCTATCAAGGCTTCTGCAAAACTTGTCTCCACCCTACGGGTGACGAAGACTAGATCACTAGGGCGTGATTATCTTTTATGTACTTTTCTGATGCTTTTGCGGGTTGTTGATCAACAAGACTGGCAGTAGTTAAACAACTGGTGTGTGTATGCTTCCGCTACTTTTATAAACTTGGTTTGTAATAATTGCGACTCCGTGTGTGTAAACTTATTTCGGAACTACTGGTGAAATGTAACGTATGATGTTGTATGTTGAATGATGCGATCTTGGTTGTAAGCAAGTTGGTTTGAAATCCTTCGTGGTTTCGATTGACTACCGGGATTATATGGGCTCAAGTTCGAAAATTTGAGCGCTTCGGTGCTTGTTTTTGTACTTGTGCTCTTATAATTTGGTCGGTTCTGTTACAGCTGATATCGGAGCATAATTGAACATTAAACACATCGTACGAGTATTTAAAAACAAAAGTATTTGATTATGAAAAGGGTTAAAACACTAAAAATTATTTTCATAGGTATGCCAGTGATCACATCCCTTAGCCCAAATAAGGACTCTTAGGTGGTTTATTATAAAGACTAACTTGGGGGCCTTGTTTGTTTTTGTTTCGTCGTCCATACGGCGTGATATTGTATGGATGCCATTCACTTGGGTGGTAATGTATGGATCAATTGCCTCGACGCTCTAGTAAGTGTGAGTTGTGAGAGCATGATCGTCCAACCGGCGATCTAGGGGAGAGTAGTTTTGGTGACTTGCATACTTATATGTTTAAACCGTGTAATTATGTAGGCACTTAATTGTGGGAACCTTTATATCGGGTAGCTTTGATACTGAAGTATATACATCAGGGGATGTGTATATGGAACGTATTTAAATTACTGCTTTCTTGTGTGCTTATATTGGGAAACTGTTGGGCTGAAATGAGATTTTCTGCAGGTACACTAACAGCGCAAACGAGTAGACTGATAGTTTCGTCTATATGAGAGAACGTATGTATGCCACTGCCTAGCGTTAGAAATTTATGATTCTACTAGGATGAGAGGGCGTACGGAACGTGCATGCATCATGTTTAACTATATCATACATATCATTTACTCCCTCCTTAAAAATTTCAATAGTCCCGACTAAATTAAATTTCATATCCCCTAAATGATCCTCACTTTCAGTCGTATCTTGTTGCTACATATGGCACGTACCAAGAGGATCGCTCGCAAGTCCACTGGAGGCAGGGCACCTCATCACCAGCTCGCTCCACGTGAGCCCCGCCCTGAGCCCACTGAGGTGGAAAGGCTAAGGGCGGAGTTGGCCGAAGTGACTGCTGCCATGAATGCAGCGCGTCAGCAACTAGAGCAAGTGATCCGTGATCATGACCAGGAAACCCTTGCAGTCCAGAGATTGACAGTAGCAAATCACAACTGTCAACGCATGTTGGTCCGTGTCATGAATCAGAGGGATGAAGCCTGGCACGAGGAGAACGTTCTGAGAGCTCGTCAGTTTGAGCTCGAGCAAAAGTTGGAGAATGCTGAAGAATACAATGACAATCTTCATGAAGAAGTGCACCGCCTGAACAACCAGCTAAATCCTCTGCTGCCTCGAAACAACAACGCAGATGAGGACATGGGTTCGGGAGTCGTCATGGCTGAAGATGATGAAGAAGTGGAGGTCAATGGGCCCCAAGATGCCGCACCAAAAGAAGCACCAGAAGACGAGCCAGAAGAAGAAGAAGACGAGGAGTTAGAGCCTATTAGCGACGAGGATGGCGGGGAGATCCTTGACACCGACTCTGAGGACGATGCTTAGGGTGGTCATCGCGTAGCTACGATGTTAGAATCGCCTTTTGTGCCTCCTAGGGTTGGAGTGAGGCTTTGTAATAACTTGACTTTTGGGATGTAAGGTTGAACCCTATGTTTCCTATATGTTTATTTGAACCTGTTAATTTCGATCACAATTGGATGTCTTATTGCGTGCGTTCGATGATGGTGTCACGATTAGCACCCTTCGGTGCCGCGACGAAACCGAGGGCCTCCTATGGCGCGCGACATAAGGTTGTGCTGCTTGGCACGCGCTGGTATCGAGGTGGCTAGTCATGATCCACCATGGAACTCTACCGTTGAGAAGTCTCTTTGTGGTCAGTTTGAAGTAGCCTTTCTTAGTCAACTAAAAATTTTAAGATCGAATCCAAGTATCGGGCGAAAGGTCAAAAATCATGTAGATATTAACGTAAACGATTCAGTAACTGATGTGCTCCTTGTGAGTGAGCCTTTATCAAAGTACATCTTGTTGGATTCCCTCGCATGATTGCACCAATTGATACGCTTGAATGGATTGTGCGGCTGTGATGAATTATTGTGCCATGAGTATTTTGAGAAGTCTATTTCACGAAGTTAGTTTGACATATTTACAATAATTCATCTACAAATTTCCCACATCGTCAGTGCTCATTGGCTATGCATTTTGCAGATGTCGTACAATCTCCATCGGGGTCGTGGCAATGAGGATGAGGAACAGCCACCCCCTCCGCCACCACCTACCCCGGCTGGTCTAATGCAGACCGTGGTCGAAGGGCAGCGCATGCTGGCAAATGCTATGCGCCAGCTTGCCAACCGGGAGGCTCGTCATGGCCGCCAGGGCCCAGAACCCAATCAGTACAGTGATTTCAAGGACTTTCTTGATACTAAGCCCCCGCTCTTTAAGGAGGCGGAGGAACCACTACAAGCCGATGAGTGGTTGAACACTATTGAACAAAAGTTTTGTCTGCTTCGCTTGACCGATGAGCTAAAAACTAAATATGCTTCTCACCAACTGCATGGCCCAGCGGGTATTTGGTGGAGCCACTATCGTTCCACACTGCCTGCAAATGTCCCGATTGCTTGGGACCAGTTCAAGGCCGCATTCCGTGGGAACTATATTCCTCCAGGTCTTATGGCAATCAAGCACACAAAATTCATGAGGTTGTCGTAGGGAAATAAAAGCTTGACTGAATATCTGCAATCTTTCAACAACCTGGCAAGGTATGCCACTGAGTTTGTGGATACCGATGCCAAGAAAATTGCTAGCTTTAAAAGAGGCCTCGGCCAAAGCTGATGAAGACTATGGGCACTAGCAAGTGTATTACCTTCAATGATTTTATCAGTGATGCTTTGACCCAGGAGAACAATAATGCTATCTATTCTGCCTCTAAGAGCCGCAAAAGGCCCTTGAGGCGAGTGCTTCATAGTCTCAGACCTCAACTGCACCTAGGTCTTCCCCTCACCCACCTGCTCAGAATACCAAGTTCCGTCCGCCACAGAAGAAGCCTGCTTCCAAAACTAGGTTCCGCAAGGCATATACAGTCGCTCTACCAAAGGGAAATTCTAGGCAGAGCAGTTCTAGTGTTCCTCCCAGCAACATGCCTTGCTGAAACTGCAACAGGCCAGACCATTGGTCCAGGAACTATCCTTACCCTAAGAAGAATGTCAACCAAGGTGGCCGTCAAGGGCACGCTCATTATAACAGCATTGAGGAAATCCCATCTAGTGAGGTTGTTACTGCTGGTAAGTTCCTAGTTGACCAACATCCTGCAGTGGTACTTTTTAATTCAGGTGCTTCGCATTCCTTTATCAGTCCTAAGTTTGCATCCAAGTTTGCACACAAATTACATACTGTTGAAGGTGGAGGGTATTGCATTAGCGCAGCAAGTGGGAATATTTCCACAAATAAAGTAGTGGGGAATCTTGAGCTTGAGATAGAAGGGCGAAAGTACTCGCTTGCCTTAGTGGTTTTGCCGGGATTAGGCATAGATGTTATTCTGGGCATGAATTGGATGAGTCAGAATAGGGTACTCATTGATACATCTACTCGGGTAGTTATGCTCAGAGATCCTATCGATCAAAAGGGTTTTCTGGTACAACTTCCCAGAAAGGTTGATTTGTCTGGGGAAGTTCATGCTGTGCAAGCAAAGGCGTTGGCTAAAATTCCGTAGTGAATGAGTTTCCGAACGTTTTTCCCGATGATTTGCCGGGACTCCCTCCAGATCGGGATGTGGAATTTAAAATTGAGTTGTTGCCTGGCACGGCACCCATCTCTAGGAGACCTTATAGGATGCCTCTGAATGAGTTAGCTGAACTTAAGGTGCAATTGAATGAACTTTTGAAGAAGGGGTTGATTCGTCCCAGTTCGTCTCCGTGGGGATGTCCCGCTATCTTTGTAAAGAAGAAGGATCAGTCGTTACGGATGTGCGTAGATTATAGACCTCTGAATGCAGTCACTGTCAAAAATAAGTATCCTCTACCACGTATCGATATCCTGTTCGATGAGTTGTCCAAAGCTAAAGTCTTTTCTAAGATTGATCTGAGGTCTAGTTACCATCAGATTAAAATTTGTCCCGAAGATATTCCAAAAACGGCTTTCTCGACAAGATACGGTCTTTATGAGTATCTTGTTATGTCCTTCGGCTTGACCAACGCCCCCGCACACTTCATGTACTTGATGAATTCAGTGTTTATGCTCGAATTGGACAAGTTTGTGGTGGTATTTATTGATGACATCCTGATATATTCTGTAAATGAGGAAGATCACGCTGAACATCTACGTATAGTCCTCACAAGATTGCATGAACATCAACTATATGCAAAGTTCAGTAAGTGCGAATTCTGGCTTTGAGAAGTACCTTTCCTTGGGCATGTGTTGTCCGATGGAGGAATTATGGTGGACCCCGCCAAGGTATAAGAAGTACTGAACTAGAAGGCTCCTATCTCAGTTCACGAGGTCCGGAGTTTTCTTGGTTTGGCTGGCTATTATCGTCGCTTCATCCTGAATTTCTCCAAAATAGCCAAGCCAATGACTCGGTTGCTGCAAAAAGACACCAAGTTTGTCTGGACTCCTGAGTGTGATGCAACTTTTCACCAACTGCGAACCCTCCTAATCTCAGCTCCGGTTTTGGCGCAACCGGATATCGAGAAACCATTTGTTGTTTATTGTGATGCCTCAGGCATAGGTTTGGGAGGTGTGTTGATGCAGGAAGGCTGAGTTATTGCATATACCTCTCGACAACTTTGGAGACATGAGGTGAATTATCCAACGCATGACTTAGAACTGGCCGCAGTTGTTCATGCTTTGAAAGTATGGCGGCATTATCTGCTGGGCAATGTCTGCAATATCTACACAGACCACAAAAGCCTCAAATACATCTTCACCCATCCTGAGTTGAATATGCGTCAAAGAAGTTGGCTCGAGTTGATTAAGGATTATAACCTTCAAGTGCACTATCATCCTGGCAAGGCAAATGTGGTTGTGGATGCTTTAAGCCGTAAGTCTCATTGCCATTCCCTAGTTGAAACTGATTTTCATCGATCTTGCCTTCTATATCCAGCAGTCTTGTACAACATTACTATCAGTTGCACTCTCAAAAGCAGAATTATTGAGCTCCAAAAGACTGATCCTGGTGTATTCCACATAAAACGCAAGATGAAAGAGCAAGAAACTACACAATTCAGGGTAGATGAAGAGGGTGTACTATGGTTCAAGGATAGGTTAGTTGTGCCTAAGGACCGAGAGCTTAGAAGTGATATTATGTCTGAAGCACACTCCTCTAAGTTGTCCATCCATCCTGGTAGCAATAAGATGTATTATGATTTGAAGCCATACTATTGGTGGACCAAGATGCGGAAAGAGATAGCTGCATATGTGGCTAGGTGTGACACCTGCTGTAGAGTTAAAGTTGTGCATATGAAAGCTGGGTTACTTCAACCACTTTCTATCCCAGGTTGGAAATGGGAAGAGATAAGTATGGATTTCATTGTCGGACTTCCTCCTACTGTCAAAAATCATAACTCCATCTGGGTAATTGTAGATCGCCTAACCAAGTCGGCTCACTTCATTCCTGTTCAAGTAGACTATTGTCCTACTGACTATGCTGAGTTGTATTTCAATCAGATAGTCCGGCTCCATGGGATACCTCGTACTATCAATATCTGACCGTGGTCCCCAGTTCACTGCTCGCTTTTGGGAGCATTTGCATCACCTTCTGGGAACCAAGTTAGTGAGAAGCTCTGCTTATCACCCCCAGACGTCAGGTCAGACGGAACGGGTTAACCAAATCTTGGAAGATCTGTTGCGGGCATGTGTCATTTCATCCAAGGGTTCTTGGGAAAAATGGTTACCTCTAGCCGAATTCTCGTACAATAATAGTTACCAAGAGAGTATTAAGATGGCCCCATTCGAAGCTTTGTACGGTCGTAAGTGTAGAACCCACTAAATTGGATAGAAGCTGGTGAGAGGAGATTTATAGTATTTGCTTTTGTTGAGGAAGCTGAGGAACAAGTTCGTACCATCCAAAAACATATGGCCGCAGCCCAAGCTAGACAAAGAGTTATGCTGATCGTCGCAGAAAGCCACTCGAGTTTGAAGTTGGAGACTTCGTTTATCTGAAAGTTTCTCCAATGAAGAGTGTCCACATTTTGGTGTTAAGCGGAAACTTGCACCAAGATACGTGGGTCCTTTCCAAATCATAGGCAAGAGTGGAGCTGTTGCGTACAAAATCCAGTTACCTCCTGCTGAAATGAGTGCCATATTCAACGTCTTCCATGTATCTCAGCTCAAAAAGTGTCTTCGAGTTCGTGAGGAAAAAGTCCCTTTAGGAGATATCAGGCTGGAATCCGATCTAACTTACGAAGAAAAGCCAGTCCGAGTGATCGATACCAGGAACGAGTGACTAGAAGCAAAGTGGGTTAAGTGGTATAAAGTAATGTGGAGTAATCAGGGTAGTGAA
>CM036224.1:29456387-29525632 GCA_020631735.1 Saccharum officinarum | reverse complement strand
TCTTGAGTCATGTTGAACGCAGTCTAAACACTTAGTTGGCCGGATAAGCCGTTCCGACCGTGAAGCCAAGTAAATGTGATTCAGGCCGGGAATCAAATGGTAGTTGCTTCTTGGAGGAGAGAAAGGATGTGCTTGGGACATTGGCGTGAGACCAAGGGGGGGTTAGAGTCCCTATCACCTGGCAGAGTGTTTGCCCTTGGGGTCGCGACATCATTCGGACCTGATTCCGAATCATATGATAAGGTGGCCTGTGCGACCCTGGCTGGGTCTGCACGGTGAGTGTTAGAAATACCCCTCCAGCTGGATAGGAATTCGATCGAATCGCCGTCGCTCCCGGTTAGTGAGCACTTGACTTGAGTAGCGGCAACGTAGATCTCATTAAATGAACAGATGGTTAAGTAAATGATATAATGTTGCCACAATTTATACCTGCTCTGGATATAATGTTGATAATTGTTTGATTATAATCAAGTGCATGCTTAGTACAGGTGCTAAGATAGATGACAGGTAAATGTTAAAAAGAACTGCTAGTACAGGTTATAAGAGTTTCAATTACTTATGCCTTTATGCAAAATGTGATGTCAGCTAGCCTCTTGTGTAAGCCTTGCATAACTCCTTGGTGTCGTCTTATTTCTGGTTTGATGGGTAAAGTCTAGCTGAGTACATTCCAGTACTCAGGGTTTATTCCCTCCTGTTGCAGATGATATGCTCTATCAAGGCTTCTGCAAACTTGTCTCCACCTGCGGGTGACGAAGACTAGATCACTAGGGCGTGATCATCTTTTATGTACTTTCTGATGCTTTTTGGGGTTGTTGATCAACAAGACTGGCAGTAGTTAAACAACTGGTGTGTGTATGCTTCCGCTACTTTTATAAACTTGGTTTGTAATAATTGTGACTCCGTGTGTGTAAACTTATTTCGGAACTACTTGTGAAATGTAACGTATGATGTTGTATGTTGAATGATGCGATCTTGGTTGTAAGCAAGTTGGTTTGAAATCCTTCGTGGTTTCGATTGACTACCGGGATTATATGGGCTCAAGTTCGAAAATTTGAGCGCTTCGGTGCTTGTTTTTGTACTTGTGCTCTTATAATTTGGTCGGTTCTGTTACAGCTGATATCGGAGCATAATTCAACATTAAACACATCGTACGAGTATTTAAAAACAAAAGTATTTGATTATGAAAAGGGTTAAAACACTAAAAATTATTTTCATAGGTATGCCAGTGATCACATCCCTTAGCCCAAATAAGGACTCTTAGGTGGTTTATTATAAAGACTAACTTGGGGCCTTGTTTGTTTTTGTTTCGTCGTCCATACGACGTGATATTGTATGGATGCCATTCACTTGGGTGGTAATGTATGGATCAATTGCCTCGACGCTCTGGTAAGTGTGAGTTGTGAGAGCATGATCGTCCAACCGGCGATCTAGGGGAGAGTAGTTTTGGTGACTTGCATACTTACATGTTTAAACCGTGTAATTATGTAGGCACTTAATTGTGGGAACCTTTATATCGGGTAGCTTTGATACTGAAGTATATACATCAGGGGATGTGTATATGGAACGTATTTAAATTACTGCTTTCTTGTGTGCTTATATTGGGAAACTGTTGGGCTGAAATGAGATTTTCTGCAGGTACACTAACAGCGCAAACGAGTAGACCGATAGTTTCGTCTATATGAGAGAACGTATGTATGCCACCGCCTAGCGTTAGAAATTTATGATTCTACTAGGATGAGAGGGCGTACGGAACGTGCATGCATCATGTTTAATTATATCATACATATCATTTACTCCCTCCTTAAAAATTTCAATAGTCCCGACTAAATTAAATTTCGTATCCCCTAAATGATCCTCACTTTCAGTCGTATCTTGTTGCTACAGATGGCACGTACCAAGAGGATCGCTCGCAAGTCCACTGGAGGCAGGGCACCTCATCACCAGCTCGCTCCACGTGAGCCCCGCCCTGAGCCCACTGAGGTGGAAAGGCTGAGGGCGGAGTTGGCCGAAGTGACTGCTGCCAGGAATGCAGCGCGTCAGCAACTAGAGCAAGTGATCCGTGATCGTGACCAGGAAACCCTTGCAGTCCAGAGATTGACAGTAGCAAATCACAACTGTCAACGCATGCTGGTCCATGTCATGAATCAGAGGGATGAAGCCTGGCACGAGGAGAACGTTCTGAGAGCTCGTCAGTTTGAGCTCGAGCAACAGTTGGAGAATGCTGAAGAATACAATGACAATCTTCATGAAGAAGTGCACCGCCTGAACAACCAGCTAAATCCTCTGCTGCCTCGAAACAACAACGCAGATGAGGACATGGGTTCGGGAGTCGTCATGGTTGAAGATGATGAAGAAGTGGAGGTCAATGGGCCCCAAGATGCCGCACCAAAAGAAGCACCAGAAGACGAGCCAGAAGAAGAAGAAGACGAGGAGTTAGAGCCTGTTAGCGACGAGGATGGCGGGAGATCCTTGACACCGACTCTGAGGACGATGCTTAGAGTGGTCATCGCGTAGCTACGATGTTAGAATCGCCTTTTGTGCCTCCTAGGGTTGGAGTGAGGCTTTGTAATAACTTGACTTTTGGGATGTAAGGTCGAACCCTATGTTTCCTATATGTTTATTTGAACCTGTTAATTTCGATCACAATTGGATGTCTTATTGCGTGCGTTCGATGATGGTGTCACGATTAGCACCCTTCGGTGCCGCGACGAAACCGAGGGCCTCCTATGGCGCGCGACATAAGGTTGTGCTGCTTGGCACGCGCTGGTATCGAGGTGGCTAGTCATGATCCACCATGGAACTCTACCGTTGAGAAGTCTCTTTGTGGTCAGTTTGAAGTAGCCTTTCTTAGTCAACTAAAAATTTTAAGATCGAATCCAAGTATCGGGCGAAAGGTCAAAAATCACGTAGATATTAACGTAAACGATTCAGTAACTGATGTGCTCCTTGTGAGTGAGCCTTTATCAAAGTACATCTTGTTGGATTCCCTCGCATGATTGCACCAATTGATACGCTTGAATGGATTGTGCGGCTGTGATGAATTATTGTGCCATGAGTATTTTGAGAAGTCTATTTCATGAAGTCAGTTTGACATATTTACAATAATTCATCTACAAATTTCCCACATCGTCAGTGCTCATTGGCTATGCATTTTGCAGATGTCGTACAATCTCCTCGGGGTCGTGGCAATGAGGATGAGGAACAGCCACCCCCTCCGCCACCACCTACCCCGGCTGGTCTAATGCAGACCGTGGTCGAAGGGCAGCGCATGCTGGCAAATGCTATGCGCCAGCTTGCCAACCGGGAGGCTCGTCATGGCCGCCAGGGCCCAGAACCCAATCAGTACAGTGATTTCAAGGACTTTCTTGATACTAAGCCCCCGCTCTTTAAGGAGGCGGAGGAACCACTACAAGCCGATGAGTGGTTGAACACTATTGAACAAAAGTTTTGTCTGCTTCGCTTGACCGATGAGCTAAAAACTAAATATGCTTCTCACCAACTGCATGGCCCAGCGGGTATTTGGTGGAGCCACTATCGTTCCACACTGCCTGCAAATGTCCCGATTGCTTGGGACCAGTTCAAGGCCGCATTCCGTGGGAACTATATTCCTCCAGGTCTTATGGCAATCAAGCACACAAAATTCATGAGGTTGTCGTAGGGAAATAAAAGCTTGACTGAATATCTGCAATCTTTCAACAACCTGGCAAGGTATGCCACTGAGTTTGTGGATACCGATGCCAAGAAAATTGCTAGCTTTAAAAGAGGCCTCGGCCCAAAGCTGATGAAGACTATGGGCACTAGCAAGTGTATTACCTTCAATGATTTTATCAGTGATGCTTTGACCCAGGAGAACAATAATGCTATCTATTCTGCCTCTAAGAGCCGCAAAAGGGCCCTTGAGGCGAGTGCTTCATAGTCTCAGACCTCAACTGCACCTAGGTCTTCCCCTCACCCACCTGCTCAGAATACCAAGTTCCGTCCGCCACAGAAGAAGCCTGCTTCCAAAACTAGGTTCCGCAAGGCATATACAGTCGCTCTACCAAAGGGAAATTCTAGGCAGAGCAGTTCTAGTGTTCCTCCCAGCAACATGCCTTGCTGAAACTGCAACAGGCCAGACCATTGGTCCAGGAACTATCCTTACCCTAAGAAGAATGTCAACCAAGGTGGCCGTCAAGGGCACGCTCATTATAACAGCATTGAGGAAATCCCATCTAGTGAGGTTGTTACTGCTGGTAAGTTCCTAGTTGACCAACATCCTGCAGTGGTACTTTTTAATTCAGGTGCTTCGCATTCCTTTATCAGTCCTAAGTTTGCATCCAAGTTTGCACACAAATTACATACTGTTGAAGGTGGAGGGTATTGCATTAGCGCAGCAAGTGGGAATATTTCCACAAATAAAGTAGTGGGGAATCTTGAGCTTGAGATAGAAGGGCGAAAGTACTCGCTTGCCTTAGTGGTTTTGCCGGGATTAGGCATAGATGTTATTCTGGGCATGAATTGGATGAGTCAGAATAGGGTACTCATTGATACATCTACTCGGGTAGTTATGCTCAGAGATCCTATCGATCAAAAGGGTTTTCTGGTACAACTTCCCAGAAAGGTTGATTTGTCTGGGGAAGTTCATGCTGTGCAAGCAAAGGCGTTGGCTAAAATTCCCGTAGTGAATGAGTTTCCGAACGTTTTTCCCGATGATTTGCCGGGACTCCCTCCAGATCGGGATGTGGAATTTAAAATTGAGTTGTTGCCTGGCACGGCACCCATCTCTAGGAGACCTTATAGGATGCCTCTGAATGAGTTAGCTGAACTTAAGGTGCAATTGAATGAACTTTTGAAGAAGGGGTTGATTCGTCCCAGTTCGTCTCCGTGGGGATGTCCCGCTATCTTTGTAAAGAAGAAGGATCAGTCGTTACGGATGTGCGTAGATTATAGACCTCTGAATGCAGTCACTGTCAAAAATAAGTATCCTCTACCACGTATCGATATCCTGTTCGATGAGTTGTCCAAAGCTAAAGTCTTTTCTAAGATTGATCTGAGGTCTAGTTACCATCAGATTAAAATTTGTCCCGAAGATATTCCAAAAACGGCTTTCTCGACAAGATACGGTCTTTATGAGTATCTTGTTATGTCCTTCGGCTTGACCAACGCCCCCGCACACTTCATGTACTTGATGAATTCAGTGTTTATGCTCGAATTGGACAAGTTTGTGGTGGTATTTATTGATGACATCCTGATATATTCTGTAAATGAGGAAGATCACGCTGAACATCTGCGTATAGTCCTCACAAGATTGCATGAACATCAACTATATGCAAAGTTCAGTAAGTGCGAATTCTGGCTTTGAGAAGTACCTTTCCTTGGGCATGTGTTGTCCGATGGAGGAATTATGGTGGACCCCGCCAAGGTACAAGAAGTACTGAACTAGAAGGCTCCTATCTCAGTTCACGAGGTCCGGAGTTTTCTTGGTTTGGCTGGCTATTATCGTCGCTTCATCCTGAATTTCTCCAAAATAGCCAAGCCAATGACTCGGTTGCTGCAAAAAGACACCAAGTTTGTCTGGACTCCTGAGTGTGATGCAACTTTTCACCAACTGCGAACCCTCCTAATCTCAGCTCCGGTTTTGGCGCAACCGGATATCGAGAAACCATTTGATGTTTATTGTGATGCCTCAGGCATAGGTTTGGGAGGTGTGTTGATGCAGGAAGGCTGAGTTATTGCATATACCTCTCGACAACTTCGGAGACATGAGGTGAATTATCCAACGCATGACTTAGAACTGGCCGCAGTTGTTCATGCTTTGAAAGTATGGCGGCATTATCTGCTGGGCAATGTCTGCAATATCTACACAGACCACAAAAGCCTCAAATACATCTTCACCCATCCTGAGTTGAATATGCGTCAAAGAAGATGGCTCGAGTTGATTAAGGATTATAACCTTCAAGTGCACTATCATCCTGGCAAGGCAAATGTGGTTGCGGATGCTTTAAGCCGTAAGTCTCATTGCCATTCCCTAGTTGAAACTGATTTTCATCGATCTTGTCTTCTACATCCAGCAGTCTTGTACAACATTACTGTCAGTTGCACTCTCAAAAGCAGAATTATTGAGCTCCAAAAGACTGATCCTGGTGTATTCCACATAAAACGCAAGATGAAAGAGCAAGAAACTACACAATTCAGGGTAGATGAAGAGGGTGTACTATGGTTCAAGGATAGGTTAGTTGTGCCTAAGGACCGAGAGCTTAGAAGTGATATTATGTCTGAAGCACACTCCTCTAAGTTGTCCATCCATCCTGGTAGCAATAAGATGTATTATGATTTGAAGCCATACTATTGGTGGACCAAGATGCGGAAAGAGATAGCTGCATATGTGGCTAGGTGTGACACCTGCTGTAGAGTTAAAGTTGTGCATATGAAAGCTGGGTTACTTCAACCACTTTCTATCCCAGGTTGGAAATGGGAAGAGATAAGTATGGATTTCATTGTCGGACTTCCTCCTACTGTCAAAAATCATAACTCCATCTGGGTAATTGTAGATCGCCTAACCAAGTCGGCTCACTTCATTCCTGTTCAAGTAGACTATCGTCCTACTGACTATGCTGAGTTGTATTTCAATCAGATAGTCCGGCTCCATGGGATACCTCGTACTATCATATCTGACCGTGGTCCCCAGTTCACTGCTCGCTTTTGGGAGCATTTGCATCACCTTCTGGGAACCAAGTTAGTGAGAAGCTCTGCTTATCACCCCCAGACGTCAGGTCAGACGGAACGGGTTAACCAAATCTTGGAAGATCTGTTGCGGGCATGTGTCATTTCATCCAAGGGTTCTTGGGAAAAATGGTTACCTCTAGCCGAATTCTCGTACAATAATAGTTACCAAGAGAGTATTAAGATGGCCCCATTCGAAGCTTTGTACGGTCGTAAGTGTAGAACCCCACTAAATTGGATAGAAGCTGGTGAGAGGAGATTTTATAGTATTGCTTTTGTTGAGGAAGCTGAGGAACAAGTTCGTACCATCCAAAAACATATGGCCGCAGCCCAAGCTAGACAAAAGAGTTATGCTGATCGTCGCAGAAAGCCACTCGAGTTTGAAGTTGGAGACTTCGTTTATCTGAAAGTTTCTCCAATGAAGAGTGTCCAACATTTTGGTGTTAAGCGGAAACTTGCACCAAGATACGTGGGTCCTTTCCAAATCATAGGCAAGAGTGGAGCTGTTGCGTACAAAATCCAGTTACCTCCTGAAATGAGTGCCATATTCAACGTCTTCCATGTATCTCAGCTCAAAAAGTGTCTTCGAGTTCGTGAGGAAAAAGTCCCTTTAGGAGATATCAGGCTGGAATCCGATCTAACTTACGAAGAAAAGCCAGTCCGAGTGATCGATACTCAGGAACGAGTGACTAGAAGCAAAGTGGTTAAGTGGTATAAAGTAATGTGGAGTAATCAGGGTAGTGAAAGTGACGCTACATGGGAACGGGAGGACTATTTGCAAGATGGTTATAAGGAATTCTATGAAAAATGGTACGCTTTCCAAATCTCGGGATGAGATTTTTATAAGGGGGGAGGGCTATAACACCTCAGGTGTTTAGCTCCATAATTGCATTGCATTTGCATAAGCATAAGCATGCATCATTCATATTATTTTATGTGGTTGCAACAAATGTGATTGTTTTTAGAATTTTGTTTGACTCACATCATGTGACACTAGGGAGTTGGTGTAACTAAAGGGTAGAGTAGCCAATTATATCTCACAACACCTTCGTTATACTTAGGGTCCCTAATGGAGCAAGGTTCATGTTGACCAAAATCACCAAAATGCCCTTCAAGGTGTAGTTGACCAGCATTTAGCCCTAGGAGGCTCTAGTTTGACCAATTAAAAAGTCTAGCTTAGAGACCTTGCATGGAGGAGCACCCTTAAGCAAAGTTGTAGGGAATTTTATGGGGAACAAAAGTCTCAACATGACCATCTCATGAAACTGGCCAAAACATGCTCAGAAATGGCCCACAAGTCAGCTAGAGGGGCTGTCTCAACACTTTGAATTTTTCTAAGTCTCAAAAGTGTCCCTCCAGTTTTACTGTGACCTACTTTGGAAGCTTGTAGTTTGAAAACCAGACCAAACTAGCTCCAACTCATGTTGACACTTTTGTAGTACTCATGTAGCTCTACAACATTGCCAACATCACCATTACCTAGTTCTAAATGGTTTAGGAGATATGGTGTCTAGAAAATTGGGTTTCAGTCGGCATAGTGACTGAAACTAGGTTTCAGTTTCCAAGTACACCACTTTGGAGCTATGTAGTTTCAAATCCAAACCGAATCTGTTCTTGAGCCAATTAGCAAAGTTGTAGCCCTCACAAAGCCCTACAATTTTGATGTTATCATCTTCTCCTAACTCGAACCGGTTTTGGAGATAATCATCGTTGAACTTGGCTCGTCAGTCGGTCAAGGTGGGGTTCGAATTCAGTTCGGTCAGACATCAGAGTGAGCTATCCGACCGAGGCAGACCGTCGCCGCCGCGTGTCCCTCCACACGCCGCGTGTGACCTGGCGTCGCGGCCAGCTGCCCGACGTGTAGAAGATGTCCCTGCTGCCTCGCCTAAACCGCCTAGCCATTTCCTTCTTTCCCGTGTGCAACCGAGGCGGAAAAACGCCGCTCCTCCTCGCCGCCACAACTGCCGGCGTGTTCGACCGCCGTGTCGTCACGGTCGAGTCCAATTCCCTCCGCTCGGAGCTTCCTCACCTAACCCGCAAGCCTTCCCACCACCTGACCTGGCGAGCCGGGTTGTGGTAAGCAACTAGGGCCATCTCCGCCATTGCTGCCATGGGCGACCTCCTTGCCGGAGAGGGGCGCTTCGTGGCTGGGGTAGTTAGGACCCCTTCCAACCCCCTTTTTCAACCTCAATCGGTCCGCCTGGGCGTAGTGTAGCTCGTACCGAGCTTAGGTATGGCCGTGCGGCCTCACCAGCGATGGCACACCATCACCCGACCCTCACCGGCCGCTGCTCACGATGGTGAACCTCTCCCGCTCCAACCTAAGCTCTCCCACTTGCACAAATCGAAGCGCCACGGGACGGGGAACGTGTGGGTGGGTTCGGTTTTGCTGGCGAGTTTCCCTCCGACGAGCTTGAGCTCGCCGGAGCTCGCGGTCGCCATTCCCCTGTCCCTCTGTCACTGACCGTGGGACCCACCTATCAGGTGCCGCGCGCGGGCGGGATGGCCGAGCAGGCCGCGCGTGCGTCGTGGGCCGCGTCTTTTCCCGGGCCGGCCCAGTAACAAATAAGATTTATTTCATTTTTATTTATTCTGTCACAGTTTTAGATAAGATTTAGAAAATGTATATCTAGGGTTTTACTTGCTCAAAAATTATGAAATAAATTTTGTTAGAATCTACATGGTGTGTAGTATTTTAGAAAAATATAAATTGGTTATGTGATGCTTAGTTTCTGGGAGATTTAAATAGGTTTTTGAAATGTGTTTTAGATTGCATGCAAACTTGTTTAAATCATATCTTGAGTTTCAGTGTTTCAAAAAATTATGAAATTTGGTGGGTAGGCTACTTTATACTTGCTCTAGCTTTGGTAAAAGATTTGGGCAGTAGTGCTTAAGTACTTTTCAAGTTATAATGCTGTCTTGTTATTTTAGGAAATACTTAAATGAATTTTAGTAATTTTTCTACATGTGCAATGTTCTTATAACTTTTTGGAGAATGTCTTGGTACCCTAAAGTGTCCAAGAAAAGTTTGAAATCTGTTGTTTGACACTTTTTAATATGATTTGTTAATTATATAAAAATCAGCCTTTTGGGCTTGTGAATTTTGTTTAGGGAGTTTCTGTAAATAATTTTAGTTCAAATTTTTACAGTGGTCTCTTTTTGGTTCATAGAGTCTCCTGTAATGTTTGTAGAATTTTAGGAACAGTTTACATATATGTTTAAAATCCCACTTAATTAATTAAGTAAATTAAGAAATGAGTACAAATAAATATTCTAGGTGGGCACACCTTACTTTCTGGTGTTTTTGTGACCTATGTGAACTTGTGATAACATTAGTTTGGTCTTAAGGGATGTTTGCCACACAAATAAATATTTAATCTTTGCAATTCTAGGTTTTCTGGACAGCTGGTAGTATTTCTAGGTTTGACCTTTGATAAATGTGGTTGCTGGAAAACTTGTAAATACCAAAGTTGTAGTAAGCTTGATAAACTAGCTTGTGTCAAAATTTGGGAGCATTTGGCTTAGTAGTTTGGGAGTTATTGCTGTTTAAAGTGACAGTCCAGAATTTGCTACTCTCTGTTTAGAGAGGACAGATTCTGGAACTTATGAAATTCGACATGGAAAACTTAGGAATTTAGGGTTGAGATCTGAAAATGAATTGTAGTGCATTTCTTGAGCTTTCCAGATTGTCTTAGATCATATCTTTTGGAGTTAGGAATCTTCATTTATGTTAGAATCTTTGAGCTGCTGTCCAGAATGTCTTACTGTGATATTTTGGTGTTGGATGTGGTAACCTAAGTAATGCTACTCTTGTCGTTGTTAGGTGTTAGGGCCTTAACCGAAGAAGAACAGCTATATCTTAGGATGGGTAGATTAGGTAAGTACTTCTCCACCGGAGAAGAGATTTGCACGTATTGATGAAGTGACTTGAATAGAGTACTTTTATTGCGGAAATGCATTTCATTCCGAGCATGTTGCACCCATTATGCATCCATGATAATTATTGTGCACTCATGCAATAGGTGTTCCGAAGGGGGTAACGCTCCTCGAATTCGAGCAAGTGATTCCGGAGAAAGTCCAGGACCAGCCGGAGCAGCCAGAGGAACCAACCGGCGATGAAACTCCTACCGAAGATCTACTCGAGTGTCCTGACCACCATCCCTCGACCTTTCTGAAAGGCAAGCCCCGGTGCATGCTGAACCCATCAATTTATAAATCTATCTTGAGTACTTTTAATTGTTTAATGCATTAAGTTGTAGGAGTTGTATGAAAACAATTGTTGCATTATAACGGTCCTTGCCCAGATATCGTACTTAAATCCTAATTTAGGTTTAGGCACGTATCAATGCTTAGCCCTGCTTAGTACGGTAGAAGTCGGGTGATTTCCGGTCATCCGCGAGATGTAGGAAAGAGTCACAAGTGGCTTTAGGGCTATCGTGGATGGAACCATGCTTTAAAATGAAATTGAGACCGGGCGGGAGTTCGATAGTACGGCCGCAAGACACTTCACGTCTTGGGTGTGGAGCTATACCCGTCTGAGTCGTTTAAGGACCGATTCGCTGTACGTCCTTGAGTCATGTTGAACGCAGTCTAACACTTAGTTGGCCGGATAAGCCGTTCCGACCGCGAAGCCGAGTAATGTGATTCAGGTCGGGAATCGAATGGTAGGTTGCTTCTTGGAGGAGAGAAAGGATGTGCTTGGGGACATTGGCGTGAGACCAAGGGGGGTTAGAGTCCCTATCACCTGGCAGAGTGTCGCCCTTGGGGTCGCGACATCATTCGGACCCGCGATTCCTGAATCATATGACAAGGTGGCCTGTGTGACCCTAGCAGGGGTCTGCACGGTGAGTGTTAGAAATACCCCTCCAGCTGGATAGGAATTCGATTCGAATCACCGTCGCTCCCGGTTAGTGAGCACTTGACTTGAGCAGCGGCAACGTAGATCTCATTAAATGAACATATGGTTAAGTGAATGATATAATGTTGCCACAATTTATACCTGCTCTGGATATAATGTTGATAATTGTTTGATTATAATCAAGTGCATGCTTAGTACAGGTGCTAAGATAGATGACAGGTAAATGTTAAAAAGAACTGCTAGTATAGGTTATAAGAGTTTCAATTACTTATGCCTTTATGCAAAATGTGATGTCAGCTAGCCTCTTGTGTAAGCCTTGCATAATCCTTGGTGTCGTCTTATTTCTGGTTTTGACGGGTAAGTCTAGCTGAGTACATTCCAGTACTCAGGGTTTATTCCCTCCTGTTGCAGATGATATGCTCTATCAAGGCTTCTACAAAACTTGTCTCCACCCTGCGGGTGACGAAGACTAGATCACTAGGGCGTGATTATCTTTTATGTACTTTCCTGATGCTTTTGCGGGTTGTCGATCAACAAGACTGGCAGTAGTAAAACAACTGGTGTGTGTATGCTTCCGCTACTTTTATAAACTTGGTTTGTAATAATTGCGACTCCGTGTGTGTAAACTTATTTCGGAACTACTGGTGAAATGTAACGTATGATGTTGTATGTTGAATGATGCGATCTTGGTTGTAAGCAAGTTGGTTTGAAATCCTTCGTGGTTTCGATTGACTACCGGGATTATATGGGCTCAAGTTCGAAAATTTGAGCGCTTCGGTGCTTGTTTTTGTACTTGTGCTCTTATAATTTGGTCGGTTCTGTTAAAAAAACCATGCACCAATCTTGCGTCAAGATTAACACAATCTCCAAACGGACCGAAACGAGCATCCACTTGAGCCTCGTCACCTAGGAGTACCATCGGGTGCATTCAAAACGATTTCTGAGGCTATGGTATGTTTGGCGCAAACCGTGCACCTATGTTGCACCAATACTAACACTGTCTCTAAACGGACTGAAATGAGATTCCACATGACCCACGGCACCTAGGTGTTCTATCGGGTGTGTCCAAAATGATTTTTAGCCTGTGGTATGGTCAGCATAAAACCATGCACCAATCTTGTGTCAAGATTAGTACTATCTCCAAACGGACCAAAACGAGCATCCACTTGAGCCTCGTCACCTAAGAGTACCATCGGGTGCGTTCAAAACAATTTCTGAGCTTACGGTATGTTTGGTGCAAACCGTGCATCTATCTTACACCGATACAAATACTGTCTCTAATTGGACCGAAATGAGATCCCACATGACCCACGTCACCTAGGTGTTCTATTAGGTGTGTCCAAAATTGATATGATCCCGCAAGGGTTTGTGGTCGATCTTTCGATGAGAAGCGTGAGATCACTCGATTGGTGGATGGAGATGACGTTCATGACCCGACTACAGCCTTCCAAGACTGTGCCTTAGCGACCGATACACCACTTCCCAAGGCCGTCACGATCTTGTGGAGCATGACAACCAGCCCCTAGGGCTCCCGTCCTGCAAGCAATCGAAGAACTAGCAAGAACGAGGAAACAAGCACTGAAATTGCAAGATAAAATTGAAGGTTTCACACTGAACCTTATTATGAGTGGGGTTCCGAAGACAAGGAGATGGACGACTGGATCAGCATGCGCGCCTACAAGCAAGTAGCGATGGCTAAACTTGATCTAAACAAAACCCAAGTGTTCCTGGTGGTGGCTAAGGGGTATATGACGTGTGGAGGACGACCACAAGAGAGTTTGGGTCGTGCTCCAACCCTAGGACGTGTCCCTACTGGACTCTAAACGATACAAGCCCATTGGGCTAACTTAAGGTGGCGCAGCACCCTGGACAGAATAGACCTCTTGGTGATTTTTAGACTGTTGACGCCGCTTCTGAGCAGGTATGAGTACGAGGTCAGATCCGTATGAAAGTAGACTTTATTAGCTTTCCAACAAGTCCAGAATCACCCCAATCCGACTCCGTATGTAACCGTGGCGACCGTCGCAAGTTGGAGGTGTGCTGCAGTCCGAATCCAGCCTACGCGAGTCCTTTTCCCTTTCGGTCTTCTCCTTGATTCCTAATCAAAACAAGAGTGCACGTGTCTCCAAGATCTAAACAGGATGGACAAGAGCTCAAGAAGGAACTCACTTGATGATTAACTTTTTGAGCACGAGCACGAGTAATAGGACCAGCAGGTGTCGGCGTGGACGGCGTGGATGTATGATCGGTGTTGATGTCCTCATCATCCTCCCTTTCTTGAATTTGAGTCGTCCTCGACTCAAGCTCATCTTCCTCACCCAAATAAGGCTTCAAATCTGCAATGTTAAATGTGGGACTAACCCCAAAATCTGCAGGAAGATCAAGCTTATATGCATTCTCATTTATTCGTTGCATCACTTTAAAAGGACCATCCGCTCTAGGCATCAATTTAGATTTTCTTAATTCAGGAAACCTATCCTTTCGCAAATTCAACCAAACCAAATCTCCAGGTTCAAGAATCAATTCCCTTCTACCTTTATCTCCAGCAAATTTGTACTTAGCATTCATGCGCTCTATGTTTTCTTTAGTGGTTTCATGTAGTTTTAGCATCAATTCAGCACGTTGCTTAGCATCAAAATTCAACTTTTCAGAACTTGGCAATGGCATTAAATCAATAGGAGCACGTGGTAACAAGCCATAAACAATCTCAAAGGGACACATCTTCATAGTAGAATGCAGTGAACGATTATAAGAAAACTCAATATGAGGCAAACAATCTCCCCACATCTCAATATTCTTCTTTAAAATAGTCCTTAACATAGTAGACAAAGTTCTATTCACAACTTCAGTTTGACCATCAGTTTGGGGGTGACAAGTGGTGGAAAATAAAAGCTTAGTCCCCAATTTGGCCCATAAAGTTCTCCAAAAATGGCTAAGAAATTTAGCATCATGATCAGAAACAATTGTATTTGGCACACCATGCAAGCGAACAACTTCTTGAAAGAATAAATCAGCAATATTTGTAGCATCATCAGTTTTATGACATGGTATGAAATATGCCATTTTAGAGAATCGATCCACAACCACAAAAACACTATCTCGCCCTTTCCTAGTCCGTGGCAATCCCAACACAAAATCCATAGAAATATCCTCCCAAGGAGCACTAGGAACAGGAAGAGGCATATACAAACCGTGTGGATTCAACCGGGACTTAGCCTTTTGACATGTTGTGCAGCGAGCAACAAATCTCTTCATGTCTCGTCACATCTTTGGCCAAAAGAAATGACCAGCAAGAATGTCCTCCATCTTCTTCACTCTAAAATGCCCCATCAAGCCACCTCCATGCGCTTCCTGCAGCAACAACAAGCGAACGGAGCTAGCTGGAATGCATAGCTTGTTAGCTCTAAACACAAACCCATCATTGACGATGAATTTGTTCCATGTTTTCCCATCTTTACAATGCAGCAGCACTTCTTTAAAATCAGCATCATGAGCATATCGGTCTTTAATTGTTTCTAACCCAAAGATCTTGTAATCAAGTTGATTTAGCAAAGTATATCTCCTAGACAATGCATCTGCAATGATATTATCTTTCCCTTTCTTGTGTTTGATAACATAAGAAAAAGAGTCAATAAATTCAACCTATTTTGCATGTCTACGATTCAGTTTTCCTTGACTACGAATATGCTTCAAAGATTCATGATCAGAATGTATAACAAATTCTTTGAGCCACAAATAATGCTGCCATGTTTCTAATGTCCACACTAGAGCATATAATTCCTTATCATATGTAGAATAATTAAGAATAGGCCTGCTCAATTTCTCACTAAAGTATGCAACAGGTTTGCCTTCTTGCAACAAAACACCACCCAATCCAATTCCACTCGCATCACATTCAAGCTCGAAAGTCTTATTAAAATCAGGGAGTTGGAGTAGAGGTGCATGTGTTAACTTATCTTTCAGCACATGGAAGGCGTGCTCTTGTGCTTTGCCCCAAGAAAAGGGCACTCCCTTCTTTGTAAGCTCATTCAATGGTGCAGCAATGGTGCTGAAGTCCTTCACAAAACGGCGATAGAAACCAGCAAGTCCTAGGAAACTCCGCACTTGTGTGACCATCATGGGTACAGGCCATCCTTGTATAGCTTCCACCTTGGCTTTATCAACCTCAATTCCCTGTGGAGTGACAACATAGCCAAGAAACGATACTCGATTGGTGCAGAAAGTGCACTTCTCAAGGTTACCAAACAAACATGCATCACGTAGAGCATTGAAAACAGCACGAAAGTGATCAAGGTGTTCATCAATGGATTTGCTATAAATCAGTATATCATCAAAGTAGATGACAACAAATTTCCCAATGAAGGCACGCAAAACCTCGTTCATTAATCTCATGAAAGTACTAGGTGCATTAGTTAACCCAAAAGGCATGACTAACCACTCATATAGACCGAACTTAGTTTTGAAAGCAGTTTTCCATTCATCTCCCAATTTCATACAAATCTGGTGGTACCCACTACGCAAATCAACATTTGAAAACACAACAGCACCACTCAATTCATCAAGCATATCATCTAATCGTGGAATAGGGTGTCGATATCGAATGGTGATATTATTAATAGCCCTACAATCAACACACATGCGCCATGTTCCATCTTTCTTAGGCACTAAAATCACTGGAACAACACAAGGACTAAGAGACTGACGCACATAACCTTTGTCTAGTAGTTCTTGCACTTATCGCTGAATTTCCTTCGCTTCTTCCGGATTGGTCCTGTATGGCGCACGGTTTGGCAAAGATGCTCCAGGGATAAGATCAATTTGGTGCTCAATCCCACGTATTGGTGGCAGCCCCGCTGGTATCTCAATGGGGAACACATCAGAATACTCCTATAAAATGTTAGCAATAGCAGGGGGCAAAGAATGTTGCATATCCTCAAATGAAATCAAAGCATCCTTGCATACCAAAGCATAAGCAACAGAGGTGGATGCATTGAACTCATTAATATCAGATTTTGTAGCAAGCATACAACGTCCTTTCAATTTTATCTCATCTTTGTCATCAACAACAGATTTGTCATTTTTATTGCTCTCGCGCTTTGCTTTTGCAGCCTTAGTACACATCAGATTGCATAATTGCTTCAGGAGACATAGGATGCAACACAATTTTTCGATCATGGTATAGAAACAAATATTGATTTGATCTACCATGATGCATCGAATCTCTATCAAATTGCCATGGTCTACCTAGCAGAATATTACAAGCTTGCATAGGCACAACATCACATTCAACAATATCTTTGTATGATCCAATGGCAAAATTGATTCGCACAAGTCTCATTACCTTTGCCTTACCACTGTTGTTCAGCCATTGGATGTAGTAGGGATGGGGGTGTTGGTTTGGTGGTGAGGGTGAGCTTCTGTACCATATCGCTACTTGCCAAGTTGTTGCAGCTACCTCCATCAATGATCATGCGGCATGAACGCTCCTTGATGACACACTTTGTTTGGAATAAAGTGTGTCGCTGATTTTGCTCTGCCTTCTCCATTTGTGCACTAAGCACTCGCTGTACAATCAAGCTCTCATAGTGCTCCATGTCACTTGCATTAATGTGTTCTTCTATGTGTTCCTCACTACCTGCATAGTCAGCCGCAAGCAATGCAAGTGTATCTTCATCAAAATCACTAGCAGATGAACACTCACCATCATCTTTGACAATCATAACACGCTTGTTTGGGTAGTCACGCATCATATGGCCATATCCCTTACACCGATGACATTGTATGTTGCTTGTTCTACCTGTCGATGCCACGGATGAAGTACTCGCAGCCGGCTTTTGCGCTGTCTTCGCTACTGAATTGGTGGGGGCAGCTCGAGTCTTGTCACTAGATGATGGCGTAGGAGTACATGTAGACGGAGTTGTAGACGTGCGCTGCTACCATGAACTAGCTTTCCCTATAGAAACATTAGTCCTTGCGCTAGCACGTCGTCCCTGCACTTCCCGTTCAGCTTTACAAGCAAGATGAAACAATTTAGTTACGTTATTGTATTCTTTGTAAGCGAGGATATCCTGAATTTCCCGATTTAACCCACCTAAAAATCTAGCGATACCAAATGATACATCCGGCCCAGGTGGGGTTGGCCGAGGCCCAATAAATTAAGGTTGCCCGGACTCCAACAGTTCTTATGCACACCCAGTCGGGGAAAGGCCCAATGTCCCTAAAAGACTAGTCTGATAGGGGAAGGGTGGCTCTCTCTTTTAAGGTGACTTCCTCCTCCCAAGCTAAGCAAGGTGGGATTATTCAGAGGCTCACACTATCGTCGCCCGACTACAACTAGGCCACTTGGCCCTTTTTTGTTGCGTCTTTGCCAGCAGGTAATAGTAGAGGATGTCCTCATCATTCCCACCCCCTTAAACAAGGGCCCAGCTCCGATACCAAATGATATGATCCCGCAAGGGTTTGTGGTCGATCTTTCGATGAGAAGCGTGAGATAACTCGATTGGTGGATGGAGATGACGTTCACGGTCCGACTATAGCCTTCCAAGACTGCGCCTTAGCGACCGATACACCACTTCCCAAGGCCGTCACGATCTTGTGGAGCATGACAACCAGCCCCTAGGGCTCCCGTCCTGCAAGCAATCGAAGAACTAGCAAGAATGAGGAAACAAGCACTGAAATTGCAAGATAAAATTGAAGGTTTCACACTGAATCTTATTATGAGTGGGGTTCCAAAGACAAGGAGACGGACGACTGGATCAGCACGCGCGCCTACAAGCAAGTAGCGATGGCTAAACTTGATCTAAACAAAACCCAAGTGTTCCTGGTGGCGGCTAAGGGGTATATGACGTGTGGAGGATGACCACAAGAGAGTTTGGGTCGTGCTCCAACCCTAGGGCGCATCCCTACTGGACTCTAAACGATACAAGCCCGTTGGGCTAACTTAAGGTGGCGCAGCACCCTGGATAGAATAGACCTCTCGGTGATTTTTGGACTGTTGACGCCACTTCTGAGCTGGTATGAGTATTATATCAGATCCGTATGAAAGTAGACTTTATTAGGTTTCCAACAAGTCCAGAATCACCCCAATCCGACTCCGTATGTAACCATGGCGACCGTCGCAAGTTGGAGGTGTGCTGCAGTCCGAATCCAGCCTACGTGAGTCCTTTTCCCTTTCGGTCTTCTCCTTGATTCCTAATCAAAACAAGAGTGCACGTGTCTCCAAGATGTAAACAGGATGGACAAGAGCTCAAGAAGGAACTCACTTGATGATTAACTTTTCGAGCACGAGCACGAGTAATAGGACCAGCAGGTGTCGGCGTGGACAGCGTGGATGTATGATCGGTGTTGATGTCCTCATCAAAAATGATTTTGAAGCCTATGGTACGCTCGGCGCAAGCCATGCACCTATCTTGCTCCAATACTAAGACTCTCTCCAAACGGACCGAAATGAGATTCCACATGACCCAGGTCACCTAGGTGTTCTATCGGGTTTGTCCAAAGCGATTTTTGAGCCTATGGTGCGTGCAACGCAAACCGTGCACCTATCTTGTGTTAAGAATAGCACTATCTCCAAACGGACCGAAATGAGCATCCACTCGAGCCTTGTCACCAAGGAGTACCATCGGGTGCGGTCAAAACGATTTCTAAGGCTATGGAATGATTGGCGCAAACCGTGCACCCATCTTGCACCGATACTAACACTGTCTCTAAACGGACCGAAATGAGATTCCACATGAATACGTCACCAAGGTGTTCTATCGTGTGTGTCCAAAATGATTTTTGAGCCTGTGGTATGTTCAGCACAAAACCATGGACCAATCTTGCGCCAAGATTAGCACTATCTCCAAACGGACCGAAACGAGCATCCACTTGAGCCTCGTCACCTAAGAGTACCATCGGGTGCGTTCAAAATGATTTCTGAGGCTATGGTACGTTTGGCGCAAATCGTGCACCTATCTTACACCGATACTAACACTATCTTGCTAGGTGTTCTATCAGGTGTGTCCAAAATGATTTTCAAGCCTATGGTACGCCTAGCGCAAGCCATGCACCTATCTTGCTCCAATACTAAGACTCTCTCCAAACGGACCGAAATGAGATTCCACATGACCCAGATCACCTAGATGTTCTTTCGGGTGTGTCCAAAGCGATTTTGGAGCCTATGGAATGTTCAGCGCAAACCGTGCACCTATCTTGCGTTAAGAATAGCACTATCTCCAAACAAACCGAAACGGGCATCCACTTGAGCCTCGTCACCTAGGAGTACCATCGTGTGCGTTCAAAATTGTTTCTGAAGCTATGGTATGTTTGGCGCAAACGGTGCACCTATCTTGCACCGATACTAACACTGTCTCTAAATGGACCGAAATGAGATTCAACATGACCCACGTCACCTAGGTGTTCTATCGGGTGTGTCCAAAATGATTTTGAGTATGTGGTATGTTCAGTGCAAAACCATGCACCAATCCTGCGTCAAACGGACCGAAACCAGCATCCAATTGAGCCTTGTCACCTAGGTGTACCATCGGGTGCATTCAAAATGATTTCTGAGGCTATGGTATGTTTGGCGCAAACCGTGCACCTATCTTGCACCGATACTAGCACTATCTCTAAACGGACCGAAATGAGATTCCACATGACCCACGTCACCTAGGTGTATCGGGTGTGTCCAAAATGATTTTTGAGCCAGTGGTATGTTCAGCGCAAAACCTTGCACCAATCTTGTGTCAAGATTAGCACTATCTCTAAACGGACCGAAACCAGCATCCAATTGAGCCTCGTCACCGAGGCGTACCATCGGGTGCGTTCAAAACAATTTCTGAGCCTATGGTACGTTTGGCGCAAACCGTGCACCTATCTTACACTGATACTAACACTGTCCCTAAATGGACCGAAATGAGATTCCACATGACCCACGTCACCTAGGTGTTCTATCTGGTGTGTCCAAAATGATTTTCGAGCCTATTGTATGCTCGGTGCAAGCTGTGCACCAATCTTGCTCCAATACTAAGACTCTCTCCAAACGGACCAAAATGAGATTCCACATGACTAAGGTAACCTAGGTGTTCTATCGGGTGTGTCCGAAGCGAATTTCGAGCCTGTGGTACGTTCAACGCAAATTGTGCACCTATCTTGCTCCAATACTAATACTCTCTCCAAATGGACCGAAATGACATTCCACATGACTCAGGTCACCTAGGTGTTCTATCGGGTGTGTCCAAAGCGATTTTCGAGCCTGTGGTACGTTCAGCGCAAACCGTGAACCTATCTCCAAACGGACCGAAACGACCACCCACTTGAGCCTCGTCACCTAGGAGTACCATCGTGTGTGTTCAAAAAGATTTTTGAGGCTATGGTATGTTTGGTGCAAACCGTGCACCTATCTTGCACCGATACTTACACTGTCTCCAAACGGACCGAAATGAGATTCCACATGACCCACGTCACCTAGGTGTTCTATCGGGTGTGTTCAAAATTATTTTTGAGCCTATGGTGTATTCAACGCAAAACCAAGAACCAAGCTTGCGTCAAGAATAGTACTATCTCCAAATTGACCGAAACGAGCATCCACTTGAAACTCATCAGGTGCATTCAAAACAATTTCTGAGCCTACGACACGTTTGGCGCAAACCGTGCACCTATCTTACACCGATACTAACAATGTCTCTAAACAGACCGAAATGAGATCCCACATGACCCACGTCACCTAGGTGTTCTATCGGGTGTGTCCAAAATGATTTTTGAGCCTATGATATGCTCAGCGCAAAACCATGCACCTATCTTGCGTCAAGATTAGCACTATCTCCAAACGGACTGAAATGAGAATCCACTTGAGCCTCGTTACCTAGGAGTACCATCGGGTGCGTTCAAAACGATTGCTGAGCCTACGGTACTTTTGACGCAAACCGTGCACCTATCTTACAATGATACTAACACTGTCTCTAAATGGACCGAAATGAGATTCCACATGACCCACGTCACCGAGGTGTTCTATTAGGAGTGTCCAAAATGATTTTTGAGCGTGTGGTATGTTCAGCGCAAAACCATGCACCTATCCTGCATCAAGATTAGCACTATCTCCAAATGGACCAAAACGAGCATCCACTTGAGCCTCGTCACCTAGGAGTACCATTGTAACAGAACCGACCAAATTATAAGAGCACAAGTACAAAAACAAGCACCGAAGTGCTCAAATTTTCGAACTTGAGCCCATATAATCCCGGTAGTCAATCGAAACCATGGAGGATTTCAAACCAACTTGCTTACAACCAGGATCGCATCATTCAACATACAACATCATACGTTACATTTCACGAGAAGTTCAGAAATAAGTTTACCCACACGGAGTTGCAATTATTACAAACCAAGTTTATAAAAGTAGCGGAAGCATAAACACACCAGTTGTTTAACTACTGCCAGTCTTGTTGATCAACATCCCACAAAAGCATCAGGAAAGTACATAAAAGATGATCACGCCCAAGTGATCTAGTCTTCATCACCCGCAGGGTGGAGACAATTTTTGCAGAAGCCTTGGTAGAGCATATCATCTGCAACAGGAGGGAATAACCCTGAGTACTGGAATGTACTCAGCTAGACTTACCCGTCGAAAACTAGAAATAAGATGACACCAAGGATTATGCAAGGCTTACACAAGAGGCTAGCTGACATAACATTTTGCATAAAGGCATAAGTAATTGAAACTCTTATAGCCTGTACTAGCAGTTATTTTTAGCATTTACCTGTCATCTATCTTAGCACCTGTACTAAACATGCACTTGATTATAATCAAACAATTATCATCATTATATCCAGAGCAGGTATGAATTGTGGCAACATTGTATCATTCCCTTAACCACCGGTTCATTTAATGAGATCTACGTTGCCGCCGCTCAAGTCAAGTGCTCACTAACCGGGAGCGACGGCGATTCGAATCGAATTCCTATCCAGCTGGAGGGGTATTTCTAACACTCACCGTGCAGACCCCTGCCAGGGTCGCACAGGCCACCGTTTCATATGATTCAGGAATTGCGGGTCCGAATAATGTCGCGACCCCAAGGGTGACACTCTGCCAGGTGATAGGGACTCTAACCCCCCTTGGTCTCACGCCAATGTCCCCAAGCACATCCTTTCTCTCCTCCAAGAAGCAACCTACCATTCGATTCTCGGCCTGAATCACATTACTTGGCTTCGCGGTCGGAATGGCTTATCCGGCCAACTAAGTGTTAGACTGCGTTCAACATGACTCAAGGACGTACAACGAATCGGTCCTTAAACGACTCAGACGGGCATAGCTCCACACCCAAGACGTGAAGTGTCTTGCGGCTGTACTATCGAACTCCCGCCCGGTCTCAATTTCATTTTTAAGCATGGTTCCATCCACGATAGCCATCAAGCCACTCGTGACTCCTTCCTACATCTCGCGGATGACCGGAAATCACCCGACTTCTACCGTACTAAGTAGGGCTAAGCATTGACACGTGCCTAAACCTAATATAGGATTAAGTACGATATCTGGACAAGGACAGGTATAATACAACAAGTGTTTTCATGTAACTCCTACAACTTAATGCAGTAAATAATTAAAAGTACTCAAGATTAATTTATAAATCAGTAGGTTCAGCATGCACCGGGGCTTGCCTTTCAGAAAGGTCGAAGGCCGGTGATCAGGACACTCAGGTAGATCTTCGGCAGGAGCTTCGTCGCCGGCTGGTTCCTCTAGCTGCTCTGGCTGGTCCTGGACTTCCTTCGGAATCACAGGCTCGAATTCGAGGAGAGTTACCCCCTCCGGTACACCTATTGCATGAATGCACAATAAATATCATGGATGCATAAAGGTGCAACATGCTCGGAATGAAATGCATTTCAGAAATAAAATATAATAATCTAATCAAGTTACTTTATCAGTACGTGCAAATCTCTTCTCTGGTGGAGAAGTACTTACCTAATCTACCCAACCTAAGATATAGTTGTTCATCTTCGGTTAAGGCCCTAACACCTAACAAACACAAGAGTGATATTATTTAGGTTACCACATCCAACCCAAAATATCACGGTAAGACATTCTGGACAGCAGCTACTTGTTTCTAACATAACTGGAGATTTCCAAATCCAAAAGATATGATCTAAGACAATCTGGAAAGCTTAAGAAATGTAACACAAAATGTTTTCAGACCACAACACTTAATTACAAAGTTTACCTAGTCGAAATTCCAAAGTTCCAGAATCTGTCCTCCCCAAACAGAGAGCAGTCAATTCTGGACTGACTTAAAACAACAATAACTCCTAAACTACTAAGCCAAATGCTCCCACATTTTGACACAAGCTAATTTATCAAGTTTACTCTAACTTTGGTATTTACAAGTTTTCCAGCAACCACTTTTATTAAGGGTCAAACCCAAAGATACTACCAGCTGTCCAGAAAACCTAGAATTGCAAAGATTAAATAATTATTTATGTGGCAAACATTCTCTAAGACCAAACTAATACTACTACCAGTTCACAAAGGTCACAAAAACACCAGAAAGTAAGGTGTGCCCACCTAAAATATTTATTTAAATTCATTTCTTAATTTACTTAAGTAATTAAGTGGAATTTCAAACATATATGTAAACTGCCCCTAAAATTCTACAAACATTACAGGAGACTCTCTCACCCAAAAAGAGGCTACTGTAAAAATTTGAACTAAATTTATTCACAGGAACTTCCTACACAAAATTCCCAAGCCAAAAAGGCTGATTTTTGTATAAATAACAAGGCATAGTAAAAAGTGTCAAACAACAGATTTCCTAATTTTCTTGGACACTCTAGGGTACCAAGACATTCTCCAAAAAGTTATATGAACATTGCACATGTAGAAAAATTACAAAAATTCATTTAATTATTTCTTAAAATAACAAGATATTATTATAACTTGAAAAGTACTTAAGCACTACTGCTCAAATTTTTACCAAAGGTAGAGCAAGTATAAATTAGTCTACCCACCAAATTTCATAATTTTTGGAACACTGAAACTTAAGATATAATTTAAACAAATTTGCATGTGATTTAAAACACATTTCAAAGACCTATTTAAATATCCCAGAAGACAAACATCACATAACAAATTCATATTTTTCTAAAATACTACACACCCTGTAGATCCCAACAAAATTTATCTCATGATTTTTGAGCAAGTAAAACCCTAGATCTACATTTTCCAAACTTAACCAAAATTCTGTAGCAAAGATAAATAAAAATGAAAAATATCTCATTTTATACTGGGCCGGCCCGGGAAAGGACGCGGCCCACGGCGCGCGCGCGGCCTGCTCGGCCGTCCCGCCCGCACGCGGCACCTGCCAGGTGGGGTCAGTTGGCAGTGAGAGGGGAGCAGAGAGGGAAGGCCGCGGACTCCGGCGAGCTCCTGCTCGCCGACGACGACGTCTCCGGCGACGGGAAGACACCAACGGCTCCCACGTGACCTCCCGCATCAACTAACCCTCGATTCGCGGATCCTACCCAACCCTAGCTACGACGACCACGGCAACCGCGGCTTGGAGGCGAAACCCGGTGGCGCTCCGGCGAGCTCTGGGAGCCAGGGACCTAGGTTGGGCGTGCTACGGCTTTCAGAGGAGATGGCGGACCTATCCATGCTAAGGATAAGGACCGAGGTGGGGTGAATGCGGCTGACCGTGTGAGCACCACGTCGGTGACCATGGCGCGGCAGCGCACGACCGTGTTCTGGCGTGTACCGTCCACCCTAGCCGGTAATATCATTGCCTAAGCTTCTCTACCCGATCTGGAACCCAGAACAGGAACTAGCAAGAATGGAGGGCGACAGTAGGGAGCTGGCCACGGTGAGCCACCGTGCGGATGGTACGCCGGCGAGGTCTCACGGTGGCAGAAATGGAAATTCACTCTCACCTCCGCATGATTGGTTCAGGTAAAGGATGGAGGAGGTAGAGGGGACTCTGGCGGAGCGGTGGACGGGGTTCGGCGAGCGGTGGTGAGTGCGCGAGCTCGGAGACAGCTGCGATGGCAATGGTGTCTCCGGTTTCCGCCTTGGCGAGCCCGGCTAGAGCGAGAGGGAGGGAGAAGAAAGTGAGCGCGAGTGAGGAGGTGGAGGTGGCCGCTCGGTGTTCAATCTCGTTCCTGGGCTCGCGACGTGGAGGCGACGGTAGCGCTCGATCGCCACGCGGCGACGCTCTTCTGCCCGAGCGCCACGACACGGCCGGTGTCTGAGCTCGTTGACTGAATCGAAACTTGCCAACGCGACATCGGTGGTCGACTGACAGAGCAAGTTTGGTGCTGATTAACTTCCAAAACAGCTCGATTCGGTCCAAGGTGACAACATCAACTTTGTAGAGCTATATGAGGGCAACAAGTTTGTCAATTGGAGTTTGGACTGGTTCGGCCTGGATTTGAAACCACAGCGCCCCAAAGTGGTGTACTAGGAAACTGAAACGTGTTTTCAGTCACAAGGCCGACTGAAACCCAATTTTCAAGACACCATATCTCCTAAACCATTTAGAACTAGGTGATGGTCATGTTGACAATGTTGTAGAGCTATGTGTGGAAAACAACTTTGTCAATTGGCTCAAGGACTGGTTTGGCCTAGTTTGTGAGTTACAAGTTGCCAAAGTGAGGTACAGTGAAACGGTTTTCAGCTTCACACTTAGCCAAAAATTGCTAAGTCCCAAAACAGCCTCTAATACTGACTTGTGGGCCATTTTTGAGTATGTTCTGATCATTTTCATGAGATGGCCATATTAGAACTTTTGTTCCTTATGAAATTCTCTACAACTTTGCTTAAGGGTGCTTCTCCATGCAAGGTCTCTAAGCTGGACTTTTTAATTGGTCAAACTAGAGCATCCCAAGGCTCAATGGTGGTCAACTACACCTTGGAGGGCATTTTGGTGATTTTGGTCAATATGAACCTTGCTCCATGAGTGACCCTAAGTATAACTAAGGTGTTGTGAGATGTAATTAGCTACCCTACCCTTTAGTTACACCAACTCCCTAAATTTCACATGATGTGAGTCAAACAAAATTCTAAAAACAATCACAATAGTTGCAATCACATAAAATAACATGAAATGATGCATGCTTATGCTCATGCAATGCAATGCAATTATGGAGCTAAACACCTGGAGTGTTACAACCATCGGGTGCATTCAAAATGATTTCTGAGCCTACGGTACGTTTGACGCAAACTGTGCACCTATCTTACACCGATACTAAAATTGTCTCTAAATAGACCGATATGAGATTCCACATGACCCACGTCACCTACGTGTTCTATCTGGTGTGTCCAAAATGATTTTTAAGCCTATGATACCCACGGCGCAAGCCGTGCACCTATCTTGCTCCAATAGTAAGAACCTCTCCAAACGGACCGAAATGACATTCAACATGACCCGGGTCACCTAGGTGTTCTATCGGGTGTGTCCAAAACGATTTTTGAGCCTATGGTGCGTTCAACGCAAATTGTGCACCTATCTTGCGTTAAGAATAGCACTATCTTAAAACGGACCGAAATGAGCATCCACTTGAGCCTCGTCACCTAGGAGTACCATCGGGTGCGTTCAAAACGATTTCTGAGGCGACATTATGTTTGGCGCAAACTGTGCACCTATCTTGCACCGATACTAACACTGTCTCTACATGGACAGAAATGAGATTCCACATGACCCACATCACCTAGGTGTTCTATCAGGTGTGTCCAAAATAATTTTTGAGCATGTGGTATGTTCAGCGCAAAACCATGCACCAATCTTGCGTTAAGATTAGTACTATCTCCAAACTTACCGAAACGAGCATCCACTTGAGCCTCGTCACCTAGAAGTACTATCCGGTGCGTTCAAAACGATTTCTCAGCCTACGGTACGTTTGGCACAAACCGTGCACCTATCTTACACCGATACTAACACTGTCTCTAAACGGACCAAAATGAGATTTCACATGAGCCACGTCACCTAGGTGTTCTATCGGGTGTGTCCAAAATGAGTTTTGAGCCTATGGTCTGTTCAGCGCAAAACCTATCTATCCTGCGTCAAGTTTAGCACTATCTCCAAACAGACCGAAACGAGCATCCACTTGAGCCTCGCCACCTAGGAGTACCACCGGGTGCGTTCAAAATTGTTTCTGAAGCTATGGTATGTTTGGCACAAACGGTGCACCTATCTTGCACCGATACTAACACTGTCTCTAAATGGACCGAAATGAGATTCAACATGACCCACGTCACCTAGGTGTTCTATCGGGTGTGTCCAAAATGATTTTGAGCATGTGGTATGTTCAGTGCAAAACCATGCACCAATCCTGTGTCAAACGGACCGAAACCAGCATCCAATTGAGCCTTGTCACCTAGGTGTACCATCGGGTGCATTCAAAATGATTTCTGAGGCTATGGTATGTTTGGCGCAAACCGTGCACCTATCTTGCACCGATACTAGCACTATCTCTAAATGGACCGAAATGAGATTCCACATGACCCACGTCACCTAGGTGTATCGGGTGTGTCCAAAATGATTTTTGAGCCAGTGGTATGTTCAGCGCAAAACCTTGCACCAATCTTGTGTCAAGATTAGCACTATCTCTAAATGGACCGAAACCAGCATCCAATTGAGCCTCGTCACCGAGGCGTACCATCGGGTGCGTTCAAAACAATTTCTGAGCCTACGGTACGTTTGGCGCAAACCGTGCACCTATCTTACACTGATACTAACACTGTCTCTAAATGGACCGAAATGAGATTCCACATGACCCACGTCACCTAGGTGTTCTATCTGGTGTGTCCAAAATGATTTTCGAGCCTATTGTATGCTCGGTGCAAGCTGTGCACCAATCTTGCTCCAATACTAAGAATCTCTCCAAACGGACCAAAATGAGATTCCACATGACTAAGGTAACCTAGGTGTTCTATCGGGTGTGTCTGAAGCGAATTTCGAGCCTGTGGTACGTTCAACGCAAATTGTGCACCTATCTTGCTCCAATACTAATACTCTCTCCAAAAGGACCGAAATGAGATTCCACATGACCTAGGTCACCTAGGTGTTCTATCGGGTGTGTCCAAAGCGATTTTCGAGCCTGTGGTACGTTCAGCGCAAACCGTGAACCTATCTCCAAACAGACCGAAACGACCACCCACCTGAGCCTCGTCACCTAGGAGTACCATCGGGTGTGTTCAAAAAGATTTTTGAGGCTATGATATGTTTGGTGCAAACCGTGCACCTATCTTGCACCGATACTTACACTGTCTCCAAACGGACCGAAATCAGATTCCACATGACCCACGTCACCTAGGTGTTCTATCGGGTGTGTTCAAAATTATTTTTGAGCCTGTGGTGTATTCAACGCAAAACCAAGAACCAAGCTTGCGTCAAGAATAGTACTATCTCCAAATTGACCGAAATGAGCATCCACTTGAAACTCATCAGGTGCATTCAAAACAATTTCTGAGCCTACGACACGTTTGGCGCAAACTGTGCACCTATCTTACACCGATACTAACAATGTCTCTAAACAGACCGAAATGAGATCCCACATGACCCACGTCACCTAGGTGTTCTATCGGGTGTGTCCAAAATGATTTTTGAGCCTGTGGTATGCTCAGCGCAAAACCATGCACCTATCTTGCGTCAAGATTAGCACTATCTCCAAACGGACTGAAATGAGAATCCACTTGAGCCTCGTTACCTAGGAGTACCATCGGGTGCGTTCAAAACGATTGCTGAGCCTACGGTACGTTTGGCGCAAACCGTGCACCTATCTTACAACGATACTAACACTGTCTCTAAATGGACCGAAATGAGATTCCACATGACCCACGTCACCGAGGTGTTCTATCAGGAGTGTCCAAAATGATTTTTGAGCGTGTGGTATGTTCAGCGCAAAACCATGCACCTATCCTGCATCAAGATTAGCACTATCTCCAAATGGACCAAAACGAGCATCCACTTGAGCCTCGTCACCTAGGAGTACCATCGGGTGCGTTCAAAATGATTTCTGAGCCTACGGTACGTTTGACGCAAACTGTGCACCTATCTTACACCGATACTAAAACTGTCTCTAAATAGACCGATATGAGATTCCACATGACCCACGTCACCTACGTGTTCTATCTGGTGTGTCCAAAATGATTTTCAAGCCTATGATACCCACGGCGCAAGCCGTGCACCTATCTTGCTCCAATAGTAAGAATCTCTCCAAACGGACCGAAATGACATTCAACATGACCCGGGTCACCTAGGTGTTCTATCGGGTGTGTCCAAAACGATTTTTGAGCCTATGGTGCGTTCAACGCAAATTGTGCACCTATCTTGTGTTAAGAATAGCACTATCTTAAAACGGACCGAAATGAGCATCCACTTGAGCCTCGTCACCTAGGAGTACCATCGGGTGCGTTCAAAACGATTTCTGAGGCTATGTTATGTTTGGCGCAAACCGTGCACCTATCTTGCACCGATACTAACACTGTCTCTACATGGACAGAAATGAGATTCCACATGACCCACATCACCTAGGTGTTCTATCGGGTGTGTCCAAAATAATTTTTGAGCATGTGGTATGTTCAGCGCAAAACCATGCACCAATCTTGCGTTAAGATTAGTACTATCTCCAAACTTACCGAAATGAGCATCCACTTGAGCCTCGTCACCTAGAAGTACCATCCGGTGCGTTCAAAACGATTTCTCAGCCTACGGTACGTTTGGCACAAACCGTAAACCTATCTTACACCGATACTAACACTGTCTCTAAACGGACCAAAATGAGATTTCACATGAGCCACGTCACCTAGGTGTTCTATCGGGTGTGTCCAAAATGATTTTTGAGCCTATGGTCTGTTCAGCGCAAAACCATGCATCTATCTTGCGTCAAGTTTAGCACTATCTCCAAACAGACCGAAACGAGCATCCACTTGAGCCTCGCCACCTAGGAGTACCATCGGGTGTGTTCAAAATTGTTTCTGAAGCTATGGTATGTTTGGCGCAAACGGTGCACCTATCTTGCACCGATACTAACACTGTCTCTAAATGGACCGAAATGAGATTCAACATGACCCACGTCACCTAGGTGTTCTATCGGGTGTGTCCAAAATGATTTTGAGCATGTGGTATGTTTAGTGCAAAACCATGCACCAATCCTGCGTCAAACGGACCGAAACCAGCATCCAATTGAGCCTTGTCACCTAGGTGTACCATCGGGTGCATTCAAAATGATTTCTGAGGCTATGGTATGTTTGGCGCAAACCGTGCACCTATCTTGCACCGATACTAGCACTATCTCTAAATGGACCGAAATGAGATTCCACATGACCCACGTCACCTAGGTGTATCGGGTGTGTCCAAAATGATTTTTGAGCCAGTGGTATGTTCAGCGCAAAACCTTGCACCAATCTTGTGTCAAGATTAGCACTATCTCTAAACGGACCGAAACCAGCATCCAATTGAGCCTCGTCACCGAGGCGTACCATCGGGTGCGTTCAAAACAATTTCTGAGCCTACGGTACGTTTGGCGCAAACCGTGCACCTATCTTACACTGATACTAACACTGTCTCTAAATGGACCGAAATGAGATTCCACATGACCCACGTCACCTAGGTGTTCTATCTGGTGTGTCCAAAATGATTTTCGAGCCTATTGCATGCTCGGTGCAAGCTGTGCACCAATCTTGCTCCAATACTAAGACTCTCTCCAAACGGACCAAAATGAGATTCCACATGACTAAGGTAACCTAGGTGTTCTATCGGGTGTGTCCGAAGCGAATTTCGAGCCTGTGGTACGTTCAACGCAAATTGTGCACCTATCTTGCTCCAATACTAATACTCTCTCCAAATGGACTGAAATGAGATTCCACATGACCTAGGTCACCTAGGTGTTCTATCGGGTGTGTCCAAAGCGATTTTCGAGCCTGTGGTACGTTCAGCGCAAACCGTGAACCTATCTCCAAACAGACCGAAACGACCACCCACTTGAGCCTCGTCACCTAGGAGTACCATCGGGTGTGTTCAAAAAGATTTTTGAGGCTATGATATGTTTGGTGCAAACCGTGCACCTATCTTGCACCGATACTTACACTGTCTCCAAATGGACCGAAATCAGATTCCACATGACCCACGTCACCTAGGTGTTCTATCGGGTGTGTTCTAAATTATTTTTGAGCCTGTGGTGTATTCAACGCAAAACCAAGAACCAAGCTTGCGTCAAGAATAGTACTATCTCCAAATTGACCGAAACGAGCATCCACTTGAAACTCATCAAGTGCATTCAAAACAATTTCTGAGCCTACGACACGTTTGGCGCAAACCGTGCACCTATCTTACACCGATACTAACAATGTCTCTAAACAGACCGAAATGAGATTCCACATGACCCACGTCACCTAGGTGTTCTATCGGGTGTGTCCAAAATGATTTTTGAGCCTGTGGTATGCTCAGCGCAAAACCATGCACCTATCTTGCGTCAAGATTAGCACTATCTCCAAACGGACTGAAATGAGAATCCACTTGAGCCTCGTTACCTAGGAGTACCATCGGGTGCGTTCAAAACGATTGCTGAGCCTACGGTACGTTTGGCGCAAACTGTGCACCTATCTTACAACGATACTAACACTGTCTCTAAATGGACCGAAATGAGATTCCACATGACCCACGTCACCGAGGTGTTCTATCAGGAGTGTCCAAAATGATTTTTGAGCGTGTGGTATGTTCAGCGCAAAACTATGCACCTATCCTGCATCAAGATTAGCACTATCTCCAAATGGACCAAAACGAGCATCCACTTGAGCCTCGTCACCTAGGACTACCATCGGGTGTGTTCAAAATGATTTCTGAGCCTACGGTACGTTTGATGCAAACTGTGCACCTATCTTACACCGATACTAAAACTGTCTCTAAATAGACCGATATGAGATTCCACATGACCCACGTCACCTACGTGTTCTATCTGGTGTGTCCAAAATGATTTTCAAGCCTATGATACCCACGGCGCAAGCCGTGCACCTATCTTGCTCCAATAGTAAGAATCTCTCCAAACGGACCGAAATGACATTCAACATGACCCGGGTCACCTAGGTGTTCTATCGGGTGTGTCCAAAACGATTTTTGAGCCTATGGTGTGTTCAACGCAAATTGTGCACCTATCTTGCGTTAAGAATAGCACTATCTTAAAACGGACCGAAATGAGCATCCACTTGAGCCTCGTCACCTAGGAGTACCATCGGGTGCGTTCAAAACGATTTCTGAGGCTACGTTATGTTTGGCGCAAACCGTGCACCTATCTTGCACCGATACTAACACTGTCTCTACATGGACAGAAATGAGATTCCACATGACCCACATCACCTAGGTGTTCTATCGGGTGTGTCCAAAATAATTTTTGAGCATGTGGTATGTTCAGCGCAAAACCATGCACCAATCTTGCGTTAAGATTAGTACTATCTCCAAACTTACCGAAATGAGCATCCACTTGAGCCTCGTCACCTAGAAGTACCATCCGGTGCGTTCAAAACGATTTCTCAGCCTACGGTACGTTTGGCACAAACCGTGCACCTATCTTACACCGATACTAACACTGTCTCTAAACGGACCAAAATGAGATTTCACATGAGCCACGTCACCTAGGTGTTCTATCGGGTGTGTCCAAAATGATTTTTGAGCCTATGGTCTGTTCAGCGCAAAACCATGCATCTATCTTGCGTCAAGTTTAGCACTATCTCCAAACAGACCGAAACGAGCATCCACTTGAGCCTCGCCACCTAGGAGTACCATCGGGTGCGTTCAAAATTGTTTCTGAAGCTATGGTATGTTTGGCGCAAACGGTGCACCTATCTTGCACCGATACTAACACTGTCTCTAAATGGACCGAAATGAGATTCAACATGACCCACGTCACCTAGGTGTTCTATCGGGTGTGTCCAAAATGATTTTGAGCATGTGGTATGTTTAGTGCAAAACCATGCACCAATCCTGCGTCAAACGGACCGAAACCAGCATCCAATTGAGCCTTGTCACCTAGGTGTATCATCGGGTGCATTCAAAATGATTTCTGAGGCTATGGTATGTTTGGCGCAAACCGTGCACCTATCTTGCACCGATACTAGCACTATCTCTAAATGGACCGAAATGAGATTCCACATGACCCACGTCACCTTGGTGTATCGGGTGTGTCCAAAATGATTTTTGAGCTAGTGGTATGTTCAGCGCAAAACCTTGCACCAATCTTGTGTCAAGATTAGCACTATCTCTAAACGGACCGAAACCAGCATCCAATTGAGCCTCGTCACCGAGGCGTACCATCGGGTGCGTTCAAAACAATTTCTGAGCCTACGGTACGTTTGGCGCAAACCGTGCACCTATCTTACACTGATACTAACACTGTCTCTAAATGGACCGAAATGAGATTCCACATGACCCACGTCACCTAGGTGTTCTATCTGGTGTGTCCAAAATGATTTTCGAGCCTATTGTATGCTCGGTGCAAGCTGTGCACCAATCTTGCTCCAATACTAAGACTCTCTCCAAACGGACCAAAATGAGATTCCACATGACTAAGGTAACCTAGGTGTTCTATCGGGTGTGTCCGAAGCGAATTTCGAGCCTGTGGTACGTTCAACGCAAATTGTGCACCTATCTTGCTCCAATACTAATACTCTCTCCAAATGGACCGAAATGAGATTCCACATGACCTAGGTCACCTAGGTGTTCTATCGGGTGTGTCCAAAGCGATTTTCGAGCCTGTGGTACGTTCAGCGCAAACCGTGAACCTATCTCCAAACGGACCGAAACGACCACCCACTTGAGCCTCGTCACCTAGGAGTACCATCGGGTGTGTTCAAAAAGATTTTTGAGGCTATGATATGTTTGGTGCAAACCGTGCACCTATCTTGCACCGATACTTACACTGTCTCCAAACGGACCGAAATGAGATTCCACATGACCCACGTCACCTAGGTGTTCTATCGGGTGTGTTCAAAATTATTTTTGAGCCTGTGGTGTATTCAATGCAAAACCAAGAACCAAGCTTGCGTCAAGAATAGTACTATCTCCAAATTGACCGAAACGAGCATCCACTTGAAACTCATCAGGTGCATTCAAAACAATTTCTGAGCCTACGACACGTTTGGCGCAAACCGTGCACCTATCTTACACCGATACTAACAATGTCTCTAAACAGACCGAAATGAGATCCCACATGACCCACGTCACCTAGGTGTTCTATCGGGTGTGTCCAAAATGATTTTTGAGCCTGTGGTATGCTCAGCGCAAAACCATGCACCTATCTTGCGTCAAGATTAGCACTATCTCCAAACGGACTGAAATGAGAATCCACTTGAGCCTTGTTACCTAGGAGTACCATCGGGTGCGTTCAAAACGATTGCTGAGCCTACGGTACGTTTGGCGCAAACCGTGCACCTATCTTACACCGATACTAACACTGTCTCTAAATGGACCGAAATGAGATTCCACATGACCCACGTCACCGAGGTGTTCTATCAGGAGTGTCAAAAATGATTTTTGAGCGTGTGGTATGTTCAGCGCAAAACCATGCACCTATCCTGCATCAAGATTAGCACTATCTCCAAATGGACCAAAACGAGCATCCACTTGAGCCTCGTCACCTAGGAGTACCATCGGGTGCGTTCAAAATGATTTCTGAGCCTACGGTACGTTTGACACAAACTGTGCACCTATCTTACACCGATACTAAAACTGTCTCTAAATACACCGATATGAGATTCCACATGACCCATGTCACCTATGTGTTCTATCTGGTGTGTCCAAAATGATTTTCAAGCCTATGATACCCACGGCGCAAGCCGTGCACCTATCTTGCTCCAATAGTAAGAATCTCTCCAAACGGACCGAAATGACATTCAACATGACCCGGGTCACCTAGGTGTTCTATCGGGTGTGTCCAAAATGATTTTTGAGCCTATGGTGCGTTCAACGCAAATTGTGCACCTATCTTGCGTTAAGAATAGCACTATCTTAAAACGGACCGAAATGAGCATCCACTTGAGCCTCGTCACCTAGGAGTACCATCGGGTGCGTTCAAAACGATTTCTGAGGCTATGTTATGTTTGGCGCAAACCGTGCACCTATCTTGCACCGATACTAACACTGTCTCTAAATGGACAGAAATGAGATTCCACATGACCCACATCACCTAGTTGTTCTATCGGGTGTGTCCAAAATAATTTTTGAGCATGTGGTATGTTCAGCGCAAAACCATGCACCAATCTTGCATTGAGATTAGTACTATCTCCAAACTTACCGAAACGAGCATCCACTTGAGCCTCGTCACCTAGAAGTACCATCCGATGCGTTCAAAACGATTTCTCAGCCTACGGTACGTTTGGCACAAACCGTGCACCTATCTTACACCGATACTAACACTGTCTCTAAACGGACCAAAATGAGATTTCACATGAGCCACGTCACCTAGGTGTTCTATCGGGTGTGTCCAAGATGATTTTTGAGCCTATGGTCTATTCAGCGCAAAACCATGCATCTATCTTGCGTCAAGTTTAGCACTATCTCCAAACAGACCGAAACGAGCATCCACTTGAGCCTCACCACCTAGGAGTACCATCGGGTGCGGTTCAAAACGATTTCTAAGCCTACGGTCTGTTTGGCGCAAACTGTATACCTATCTTAAACCGATACTGACACTGTCTCTAAACGGACCGAAATGAGATTCCACATGACCCTAGTCACCTAGGTGTTCTATCCGGTGTGTCCAAAATGATTTTCAAGCCTGTGGTACGCTCGGCACAAGCTGTGCACCTATCTTGCTCTAATACTAAGATTCTCTCCAAGCAGACCGAAATGAGATTCCACATGACCCAGGTCACCTAGGTGTTCTATCGGGTGTGTCCCAAGCGATTTTCGCGCCTGTAGTACGTTCAGCGCAAATTGTGCACCTGTCTTGCGTTAAGAATATCACTATCTCCAAACGGACCGAAACGAGCATCCACTTGAGCCTCGTCACCTAGGAGTAACATCGGGTGCGTTCAAAACGATTTCTGAGCCTATGGTACGTTTGGTACAAACCGTGAACCTATCTTACACCGATACTAAAACTGTCTCTAAATGGACCGAAATGAGATTCCACATGACCCACGTCACCTACGTGTTCTATCAGGTGTGTCCAAAATGATTTTCAAGCCTATGGTACCCACGGCGCAAGCCGTGCACCTATCTTGCTCCAATAGTAAGACTCTCTCCAAACGGACCAAAATGACATTCAACATGACCCAGGTCACCTAGGTGTTCGATCGGGTGTGTCCAAAGCGATTTTCGAGCCTGTGGTATGTTCAGCGTAAATTGTGCACCTATCTTCCTCCAATACTAAGACTCTCTCCAAACGGACCGAAATGAGATTCCACAAGACCCTGGTCACCTAGGTGTTCTATCGGGTGTGTCCAAAGTGATTTTCGAGCCTGTGGTACGTTCAGCACAAACTATGCACCTATCTTGAGTTAAGAATAGCACTATCTTCAAATGGATCGGAACGAGCATCCACTTGAGCGTCGTCACCTAGGAGTACCATCGGGTGCATTCAAAAAGATTTATGAGCCTACGGTACGTTTGGTGCAAAACGTGCACCTATCGTAATACTAACACTGTCTCTAAACAGACCGAAATGAGATTCCACATGACCCACGTCACCTAGGTGTTCTATCCGGTGTGTCCAAAACGATTTTCAAGCCTGTGGTACGCTCGGCACAAGTCGTGCACCTATCTTGCTCTAATACTAAGATTCTCTCCAAGCAGACCGAAATGAGATTCCACATGACCCAGGTCACCTAGGTGTTCTATCGGGTGTGTCCCAAGCGATTTTCGCGCCTGTAGTACGTTCAGCGCAAATTGTGCACCTATCTTGCGTTAAGAATATCACTATCTCCAAACAGACCGAAACGAGCATCCACTTGAGCCTCGTCACCTAGGAGTACCATCGGGTGCGTTCAAAAAGATTTCTGTGGCTATGGTACGTTTGGCGCAAACCGTGCACCTATCTTGCACCGATACTAACACTGTCTCTAAATGGACCGAAATGAGATTTCACATGACCCACGTCACCTAGGTGTTCTGTCAGGTGTGTCCAAAATGATTTTTTAGCCTGTGGTATGTTCATCACAAAACCATGCACCTATCTTGCATCAAGATTTACACTATCTGCAAACGGACCGAAACGAGTATCCACTTGAGCCTCATCACGTAGGAGTACGACCGGGTGCATTCAAAATAATTTCTGAGCCTACGGTACGTTTGACGCAAACTGTGCACCTATCTTAAAATGATACTGACACTATCTCTAAATGGACCAAAATCAGATTCCACATGACCCTAGTCATCTAAGTGTTCTATCTGGTGTGTCCAAAATGATTTTCAAGCCTATTGTTCGCTCAGCGCAAGCTGTGCACCAATCTTGCTCCAATACTAAGACTCTCTCCAAATGGACCGAAATGAGATTCCACATGACCTAGGTCACCTAGGTGTTCTATTGGGTGTGTCCAAAGCGATTTTTGAACCCATGGTACGTTCAACGCAAACCATGCACCTATCTTGCGTTAAGGATAGCACTATCTCCAAACGGACCGAAACGAGCATCCACTTGAGCTTCGTCACCTAGGAGTACCATCGGGTGCGTTCAAAACAATTTCTTAGCCTACGTTACGTTTGGCGCAAACCGTGCACCTATCTTACACCGAGACTAACACTGTCTCTAAACGGACCGAAACGAGATTCCACATGACCCACGTCACCTAGGTGTTCCATCAGGTGTGTCCAAAATGATTTTTAAGCCTATGGTACGCTCGGCGCAAGCCGTGCACCTATCTTGCTCCAATACTAAGACTCTCTCCAAACGGACCGAAATGAGATTCCACACGACCCACGTCACCTTGGTGTTCTATCGGGTGTGTCCAAAATGATTTTGGAGCCTGTGGTACGTTCAGCGCAAACCGTGCATCTATCTTGCGTTAAGAATAGCACTATCTCCGAACGGACCAAAACAAGCATCCACTTGAGCCTCGTCACCTAGGAGGACCATCGGGGGTGTTCAAAACAATTTCTGAGGCTATGGTATGTTTGGCACAAACCATGCACCTATCTTGCACCGAAACTAACACTGTCTCCAAACAGACCGAAATGAGATTCCACATGACCCACATCACCTAGGTGTTCTATCGGGTGTGTCCAAAATGATTTTTGAGCCTATGGTATGTTCAGCGCAAAACCATGCACCTATCTTGCGTCAAGATTAGCATTATCTGCAAATGGACCAAAACAAGCATCCACTTGAGCCTCATCACGTAGGAGTACGATCGAGTGCATTCAAAACGAATTTTGAGCCTACGGTACGTTTGGCGCAAACCGTGAACCTATCTTACACCGATAATAACACTGTCTCTGAACGGACCAAAATGAGATTCCACGTGACCGAGGTCAGCTAGGTGTTCTATCGGGTGTGTCCAAAGTGATTTTGGAGCCTGTGGTACGTTCAGCGCAAACCGTGCATCTATCTTGCGTTAAGAATAGCACTATCTCCAAACGGACCGAAACGAGCATCCACTTGAGCCTCGTCACCTAGGAGTACCATCGGGTGCATTCAAAACGATTTCTGAGGCTATGGTATGTTTGGCGCAAACCGTGCACCTATGTTGCACCAATACTAACACTGTCTCTAAATGGACCGAAATGAGATACCACATGACCCAAGTCACCTAGGTGTTCTATCGGGTGTGTCCAAAATGAGTTTTGAGCCTGTGGTATGTTCTGCGCAAAACCATGCACCCATCTTGCGTCAATATTAGCACTATATGCAAACGGACCGAAACGAGCATCCACCTGAGCCTCATCACGTAGGAGTACGATCGGGTGCGTTCAAAACGATTTTTGAGCCTACGGTACGTTTGGCGCAAACCGTGCACCTATCTTACACCGATACTAACACTGTCTCTGAATGGACCGAAATGAGATTCCACATGACCCACGTCACCTAGGTGTTCTATCAGGTGTGTCCAATACGATTTTCAAGCCTATGGTACGCTCGGTGCAAGTCGTGCACCTATCTTGCTCCAATATTAGGACTCTCTCCAAACGGACCGAAATGAGATTCAACATGACCCAGGTCACCTAGGTGTTCTATCAGGTGTGTCCAAAGCGATTTTTGAGCCCGTGGTACGTTCGGCGCAAACCGTGCATCTATCTTGCATTAAGAATATCACTATCTCCAAATGGACCGTAACGAGCATCCACTTGAGCCTCATCACCTAGGAGTACCATCGGGTGCATTCAAAATGATTTCTAAGGCTATGGTATCTATGGCGCAAACCGTGCACCTATGTTGCACCAATACTAAAACTGTCTCTAAACGGACAAAAATGAGATACCACATGACCCATGTCACCTAGGTGTTCGGTTGGTTTTGTCCAAAATGATTTTTGAGCTTGTGGTATGTTCAGCGCAAAACCATGCACCTATCTTGTGTCAAGATTAGCACTATCTGCAAATGGACCGAAACGAGCATCCAGTTGAGCCTCATCACGTAGGAATATGATCGGGTGCGTTCAAAATGATTTCTGAGCCTACGGTACGTTTGGCACAAACTATGCACATATCTTAAACTGATACAGACACTATCTCTAAATAGACCGAAATGAGATCCCACATGACCCATGTCACCTAGGTGTTCTATCAGGTGTGTCCAAAATGATTTTGAAGCTTATGTTACGCTTGGCGCAAGCCATGCACCCATCCTGCTCCAATACTAAGACTCTCTCCAAACGGACCAAAATGAGATTCCACATTACCCAGATCACCTAGGTGTTCTATAGGGTGTGTCTAAAGAGATTTTCGAGCCTATGGTATGTTCAGCGCAAACCATGCACCTATCTTGCGCTAAGAATAGCACTTCCTCGAAACAGACCAAAACGAGCATCCACTTGAGCCTCGTCACCTAGGAGTACAATCGGGTGCGTTCAAACGATTTCTGAGGCTATGGTATGTTTGGCGCAAACCGTGCACCTATCTTGCACCGATACTAACACTGTCTCTAAACGGACCGAAATGAGATTCCACATGACACACGTCACCTAGGTGTTCAATCTGGTGTGTCCAAAATGATTTTTGAGCCTGTGTTATGTTCAGCGCAAAACCATGCACCAATCTTTCGTCAAGAATATCACTTTCTCCAAACGGACCGAAACGAGCATCCACTTGAGCCTCGTCACCTAGGAGTACCATCGGGTGCGTTCAAAACGTTTTCTGAGGCTATGGTATGTTTGGTGCAAACCGTGCACCTATGTTGCACCAATACTAACATTATCTCTAAACAGACCGAAATGAGATCCCACATGACCCACGTCACCTAGGTGTTCTATCAGGTGTGTCCAAAATGATTTTGAAGTTTATGTTAAACTCGGCGCAAGCCATGCACCCATCTTGCTCCAACACTAAGACTCTCTCCAAACGGATCGAAATGAGATTCCACATGACCCAGATCACCTAGGTGTTCCATAGGATGTGTCTAAAGCGATTTTCGAGCCTGCCGTACGTTCAGCACAAACCGTGCACCTATCTTGCGCTAAGAATAGCACTACCTCCAAATGGATCGAAACGAGCATCCACTTGAGCCTCGTCACCTAGGAGTACCATCCGGTGCGTTTAAAATGATTTCTAAGGCTATGGAATGTTTGGCGCAAACCGTGCACCTATCTTGCACTGATACGAACACTATCTCTAAATGGATCGAAATGAGATTCCACATGACCCACGTCACCTAGGTGTTCTATCAGGTGTGTCCAAAATGATTTTTGAGCCTGTGTTATGTTTAGCGCAAAACCATGCACCAATCTTTCGTCAAGATTAGCACTATCTCCAAACGGACCGAAACGAGCATCCACTTGAGACTCGTCACTTAGGAGTACCATCAGGTGCGTTCAAAACAATTTCTGAGCCTACAGTACATTTTGTGCAAACCGTATAGCTATCTTATACATGTACTAACACTGTCTCTAAATGGATCGAAATGAGATTCCACATGACCCACGTCACCTAGGTGTTCTATCGGGTGTGTCAAAAATGATTTTTGAGCCTATGGTATGTTCAGCGCAAAACCATGCACCAATCTTGTGTCAAGATTAGCACTATCTCCAAATGGACTAAAACGAGCATCCACTTGAGCCTCGTCACATAGGAGTACCATCGGGTGCGTTCAAAACGATTTTTGAGCCTATGGTACGATTGGCGCAAACCGTGCACCTATCCTACACCGATACTAACACTGTCTCTAAACGGACCGAAATGAGATTCCACATGACCCACGTCAACTAGGTGTTCTATCAGGTGTGTCCAAAATGATTTTCAAGCCTATGGTACGCTCGGCGCAAGCTGTGCACCTATCTTGCTCCAATAGTAAGACACTCTCCAAACGGACCGAAATGAGATTTCACATGACCTAGGTCGCCTAGGTGTTCTATCGGGTGTGTCTAAAGCGATTTTGCAGCCTATGGTACGTTCAGCGAAAACCATGCATCTATCTTGCGCTAAGAATAGCACTATCTCCAAACGGACCGAAACGAGCATCCACTTGAGCCTCGTCACCTATGTGTACCATCGGGTGCGTTCAAAACGATTTCTGAGTCTATGGTATGTTTGGCGCAAACCGTGCACCTATCTTGCACCGATACTAACATTGTCTCTAAACGGACCGAAATGAGATTCCACATGACCCACATCACCCAGGTGTTCTATCGGGTGTGTCCAACATGATTTTTGAGCCTATGGTTTGTTCAGCGCAAAACCATGCACCTATCTTGCGTCAAGATTAACACTATCTGCAAACGGACCGAAACGAGCATCCACTTGAGCCTCATCACGTAGGAGTACGATTGGGTGCGTTCAAAACGATTCCTGAGCCTATGGTACGATTGGCGCAAACTGTGCTCCTATCTTGAACCGATACTGACACTGTCTCTAAACGGACCGAAATGAGATTCCACAAAACTCTAGTCATCTAGGTGTTCTATCTGGTGTGTCCAAAATGATTTTTGAGCCTGTGGTATATTCAGCGCAAAACCATGCACCAATCTTGCGTCAAGATTAGCACTATCTCCAAACGGACCGAAACAAGCATCCACTTGAGCCTCATCACCTAGTGTGGGTGTATAAACCCCTATACCCTTACGGCTAGACATGGGCAGTCCGAGACCAGATGGTCCGGCCCATTACATGACGACACGCGATCCAGATCATCGGGATGGAGTCTCGCGCAAGGCATCAATCCAGACTTGGGACTCAAGCAAGGTCTTGGTTGGTTAGATTAGGAATTCTTATCCGACTCTGTATGGCAATTGTAACCGGCTAAGATTAGTTTCCAGATCTTTAACCCTGCCTCCCGGACTATATAAGGAGGGCTGGGGACCCCCCTCAAAATCATTGCAACATACTCTAGGGCAATCTAGCTTGTAATACGTTGTTCAAGATAACAATAACAAAGCAGAGCAGGACGTAAGGTATTACACCCATGCGGCGGCCTGAACCTAGGTAAACCCGCGTGTTGTTCCGCATCACCATCTCGTTCGTGGCTTGCACACCTGTTTGCTGACAATCTACTACCTTGGGCATACCCCTCGGTAGACTGCCAAGCAGGTTTTGTCAACAGTGGCGCGCCAGGTAGGGGGTGTGTGTACTGCTTTTCAGGCGTGCGAGATGGTCATCTTCCTCGACTCCATGGCCATGGTGGCAGGCCTCAGTTTACGATCGGTCAGATCACCTGGACCACTAGCTCCAACGACTTCGTCATCGCAGCCATGGATGAAGTGCAGATCCGATCTGCATCAACTACTTCCCTGACACCGGCGTTGACTACAACTACACTGGCTCTGGCTTCGCTCGCACCAGCACCCTCATCGACCATGCCGGCAGCTCATCGACTCCTTCCTCGCTACCAGGGGAGGAAACTCGACTCCACCGACTTGATCGACCAGCTCAGTGGAAAACTCTCGCTTACCCTGTCTCTGGTCAATTCGCTCCAAGAGTAGTTCACCAGACAGAGCTTGAACAACTACGACAGATCTATTTGACCTGCTCGAGCCACCTGTTTTCAACGGTTGGGTACAGATCTAGTGGTCACTTCAACTCCTGAAGGACGCTCCGCTCGGCCTCAACCTCGACAACTTGACTTCGTCAATATGGTGGGCTCTGATCAAGTTTCAATTCATACCACCCAGACAGACAGCCGTTTGAGCCCCAGGTCGAGCACTGCGTCCGATGAAAATACTCAAACCATGGTATTACACCATGTGAGTAGCAGCGATGAAGGGATGCAACATCCTCCGGGTTTTCCCTGAATCCCGGCTTTCCCTCCAAGGCATGGCGCCATGATAAACATGGTTAGCCAAGATGAAGACCCACCTGCCAGGGGCGAGACCGATCAACAGCGATGAGAGCGACAACAGTGCAATGCTGATCAAGCTCAATGTCGCATAGATGAAGATGCGCATCTAGCACAACAGCAGGCAGACCGCGACCAGCAAGAGGCTGACGCTGCAGCTAGGCGTAACCGGTTGCAAGGGCGCAACCTCAATGATGCTTTCGACATGGTGGGGAATAGACCAGTATTCAAAACTCTGAGTGCCAATGTGGCTGTTGCCATTGAGAGCCTGAAGCGGTTACCAGATACCCTAGAAATCCAAAACATCCGAGAGGATCTGCAGGCTTATCTCTAGGCGGCTATGGTTCAGACCAATGAACGTGTCATGGGCCCATTAGCGTCTGGCGCTACCAGCCAGAGCCGCCAGCACTCCAGTCGACCTTTCAGGTCTAGCCAACGTGGCCTACGAGCACCCGCCGGCCTAGACCACCATGTAGGCAACGATGATCACATGGCTCCTAGCTTCAATCTAGGAGCCGATGGCGGCAATGATGACACTCGCGGGAACCCTCCCCGTAACGATAATCACCAGCTCGACCACCGCCACAATAACAACGATGATGACAGACACAGCGATAACCGGCGTAATGACGACCGAGACTACCATCGTCGAGGGCAACAACACGGTGACGGATGAGATCGCCGCGATGGCAATCACAATCTCTATCGTGACCTCAACAACCGTGACCTACGTCCCCGCATTGAACAGAGAGCTCAGGACCGTGTGTCCCATGAAACAAGTCATCGCATGGAGTACGATATGGTTCATGGTCCCCCGGGTCCTAAGCAGTTCACCAACCACCTACGACAAGTCATCTGGCTTAGAGGTTTTAAGCTCGAAAAGCTTAACCATTATGACGGCAAGGTTAATCCCGAGCTATGGGTCCAACTTTACGAGACCGCTTATAGATCTGCTATGGGTGATGAGCACGTCATGGCCAATTACTTTCCTGTGGTGGTCGGCCCGGTAGGGCATCAATGGCTTGTTAGTCTCCCTGAGAACTAGTTTGACTCCTGGTATGCTTTGCGTCATGCTTTCGTCGAAAACTTCATTGCCACCTATGAGCAGCCAGGCAACAAGTACGATCTGCAGCGCATCCATGACACAAGGGATGAACCATTGCGCGAGTACATCTGACGATTCTCGGATATGCGTATTAGGATTCCTAGGATCACCGACAATGAGGCTATTGAAGCCTTCATTACTGGTCTGCGCTACCACAATGATCTCAGGGATAAGCTCCTTCGTAAATGGCCTTTAACGGTGGTTGACCTCCTCACCAACGCTAAAAAGTATGCGGATGCCGACGACGCCAAGAAGCTGCTGAACGAGGGCACCGGCAAAGCACCATACTCTCGACGACACGACGACTTCCGTGACAACCATCGCCGTGATGATTTTAGAGGTCGCGGTGACATCGGGGACTGCCGCAATAACAATCGTGATCGACGCGACAACATAAATCAGCATGGCGATCGCCGTGACAACTTCAAGGGCAAGCGTGCTCGCGATGACGACGGTGAGGTCAATGCTATGAAGAAATTTGGGGGCGTCGCAATTATGAAGAGGACTACGCTAAAGCCTTGAAGGGGCCTTGCCCAGCCCATCCTAAATCCAACCACACGTTGGAAAATTGCAAGGTCCTCAAGAAAATCTACCGCCGCAAACAGGCTTCAGAAAATGCCAACAAGCCTAATGACGCGATAGACCAGCATAACCGCAAGGACGATGATGAGGACGATCCTCACAAGAACCCCAAACACCAGTATCAGGAACCTGTGAGACATGTTGCAACCATTGTCGGGGGTAAGGTGTCTGTTGAAAGTAAACACGAGTGGAAGCTGCTCGCCCACGCTTGCTTGAACGTGGCCAAGGTAGATGACCTCATCACGGATCCAAGACTACCCCCTGGTCACACCGTGAAATCAACTTCAGCAGGGCGGATCAATGGGCAACCATTCCTGAACCAGGTCGTTTCGCTCTTGACCTCAGCCCTTGTATCAATAAAGTACAATTTGATAGGGTGCTTATTGACGGCGACAATTCCATCGACATCCTGTTTAAAAATAGCCTTTTAGCATTAAACATATCTGAAGCTGACTTGAAGCCATATGATGCACAGTTCTAGGGGGTCCTGCCTGGACAGAGCTCTACACCTCTCGGGTAGATTACCCTACCCGTGCAGTTTGGCATGGCAGACCACTTCCGTACCGACTATGTCAACTTTGTGGTTGCTGACTTCGAGGGAACTTACCATGCCATCCTTGGTCGCCCCGCAATCACCAAATTCATGGTTGTACCTCATTACAGGTACTTGGTACTTAAGATGCCAACGGAAAAGGGAATCCTCACTCTCAGAGGCAATGTATTCGTTGCCTATACCTGTGAAGAGGACAATTTTTGCGTAGCCGAAGCCCACGACCTCTCCCTGCGCATGGCGGCAACGACGATGGAGGCCAAGAAGACTCCTCCAAACCAGCTAGAAATTCCAGAGCTCGAAGCACCTCAAAAGTCTATCAAGTCCAAGGAGTACAAGGAGATCCAGCTGGTCGAGGGTGACGTCAGCAAGATGGCACTGATCGGGTCAAACCTTGACCCCAAATAGTAAGACACGTTCATCCGGTTCTTGAGAGAGAACGTAAGCGTGTTCGCTTGGAAACCATCAGACATGCCTGGTGTATCTCGAGACCGGATAGAGCACTCCTTGAACGTCGACCCCAAGGCAAAACCCGTCAAGCAGAAGCTACGGCGGTTCGGGAAGGACAAAAAGGAGGCTATTAGGGTAGAAGTTACATGGCTTCTTGCAGCCAGATTTATCAAAGAGGTGTATCATCCGGATTGGTTAGCCAATCCGGTTCTTGTACGCAAAAAGAATAATGAATGGAGAATGTGCGTTGACTACACCGATCTCAACAAGCACTGCCCTAAAGACCCCTTTGGCTTACCTCGCATTGACGAAGTCGTGGACTCCACGGCCGGCTGTGAGCTACTCTTTTCTCGACTGTTACTCTGGTTATCACCAGATCGCTCTAAACAAGGACGATCAGATCAAAACATCATTTATTACACCTTTCGGTGCTTATTGCTACATGACCATGTCGTTTGGCCTCAAAAATGCCGGAGCTACTTATCAGCGTGCAATACAAGAATGCCTCGAAACAGAGATACAAGATGAACTGGTCGAGGCCTATGTAGACGACGTGGTTGTCAAAACCAAGGAATCTTACTCCTTGATCGATGACCTGACACGTACTTTTGCTGCGCTTAATCAATATCAATGGACGTTGAACCCTAAAAAGTGCATCTTTGGCGTTCCCTCTGGTATATTACTAGGCAATGTCGTCAGTCGTGATGGCATATGCCCTAACCTAGAAAAGGTGCAAGCTGTCCTCAATATGAAGCGACCAGCAAATGTCAAGGATGTCCAGAAGCTTACAGGGTGTATGGCTGCCCTAAGCCGATTTTTATCTCGATTTGGTGATAAGGGCTTACCTTTCTTCAAGTTACTCAAGGCAGGCGAGAAGTTTGAATGGTCGGAGGAAGCTAATATTGCTTTTACCTAGTTGAAGCAGTACCTTGCATCACCTCCGGTCCTTACTGCTCCCAAGTCAGGAGAAGTCCTTCAACTCTACATTGCCGCGACTGATCGAGTCGTCTCCACTGTCCTCATGGTCGAGCGCGAGGAGCCCAGCCACGCTTATGGTGTTCAGCGCCCTATCTATTTCATTAGTGAGGTGCTCAACGAGTCCAAGACTAGGTACACTTAGATTCGAAAACTGATCTACACCATACTCATTACAACCCGAAAGTTGAAGCATTACTTTGACGGGTTCCACATGGTGATGAAAACTGAGCATCCCCTTGGTACTATTATATGCAATAAAGATGCAAACGGACGCATCGCCATGTGGGTAATGGAGCTATGTCCTTTTATCCTGGAATTTAGACGCCGCGATACTATTAAATCGCAAGCATTGGCCGATTTCATGGTCGAATGGACAGACTTAAGCATCCCGACCTCTCAAAGGCCCGTTGACTACTCAAAAATGTATTTTGATGGCTCATTAACAATTGATGGTGTGGGAGCAGGAATATTATTCATATCACCAACCAATGAGCAATTGCGCTACGTCCTCAAGATTCATTTCCCGGCATCTAACAACGCCGCTGAATACGAGGCATGTTTTCATGGTTTGCGCATTGCAGTTGACCTTGGTATCAAACGCCTTTATGTTCACGGCGACTCGGCCCTAGTTATCAACCAGCTCAACAAGGATTGGGATACAACTAGCAAGAAGATGGATGCATACTGCAAGGAAATTAGGAAGCTTGAAGGCAAATTCTATGGCATTGATTATTCCCATGTGGTCCGAGACAAAAACCAAGCAGCCGATGCGCTGTTGAAGTTAGGATCATCTAGAGCTCAAGTACCGCATGGTGTTTTTATTCAAGACCTTTTCACACCATCAATTAAGCAAGAAGGCGACCTCGTGATCGAGAAGCCCCTGGATGAGCCTCCAGTAGTTATGGTTTCATCACCGACCACTATGGCACAATCTCCAACATCTGCAGGATCCTCCCAGACCTCGACTAGGATATCGGACTGGCGTGTTCTATTCATCTAGTATCTAACAAATGGCATAGGGTATTCTGACCGAACTAAGAATGAACGCCTTATACATCGCAACAAACAGTATCTGGTGGTCGAGGGTAAGCTATGGCGCAAAAACGCGAAAGCCGAAGTATTAATGAAGTGCATTCAGCAAGAAGACGGTATTAAACTCTTGGCAGAAATATATTCCGGCACCTATGGTAACCATGCCGCATCTCGGACACTGGTCGGTAAAGCATTTCGTGCAGGTTTTTATTGGCCATCTGCTGTAGCAAACGCAGAGAAGCTTGTCCGACATTGCGCCAATTGTTAGTTCTTCTCAAAGAGAGTTCACGTGCCAGCCCATGAGATCCAGACCATACCAGCCTCTTGGCCCTTTGCGTGCTGGGGATTGGATATGATTGGACCTTTCAAACCAGCACCGGGTAACTTCAAGTTCGTATTCGTGCTGATTGATAAATTTTCCAAATGGATAGAGTACATGCCCTTGGTTAAGGCATCATCCGAAAAAGCAGTCCAATTCCTCGACCAGGTCATCCACCGCTTCGGTATACCTAATAGTATCATTACAGACCTAGGGACTCAGTTTACCAGGAACACATTTTGGGATTTCTGTGATGAACGGAGCATTGTAGTAAATTATGTTTCGGTGGCGCATCCCAGAGCTAATGGACAGGTCGAGCGGGCTAATGGAATGATATTGGATGCATTAAAGAAAAGGATGTACAGAGAGAATGACAAGGCCCCTAGACGTTGGATTAAGGAGTTACCAGCCATGGTCTGGGGACTTCAGACATAACCTAGTCGCAATACTAGTGTCTCTCCATATTTCATGGTTTACGACGCTGAAGCTGTGCTCCCAGCAGACATTGAATTCCGGTCACCTCGGGTCGAGAACTACAATGAAGATCACGTTACAGAACAACGTGAGCTCGAGGTGAATAGTGCAGAGGAACGGCACCTCGACTCCTGTATACGCACGGCCAAGTACTTAGCTGTGTTGCGAAGATATTACAACAAAAATGTTCAGGAACGTTTCTTTGTGGTCGGTGATTTGGTATTGAAATGGAAGACTAGCCAAGATGGTGTCCACAAGTTGGGAACTCCCTAGGAGGGCCATACATCATCAAGGCTGTCACATGACCCACCTCGTACAGACTTGCAAGACTTGACGGCACTGACGTACCCAACTCTGTTCATATCGACAAGCTTAGGCGTTTTTACCCTTAATTCTCAGATATGTATCTTTTTCTGTATTTTAAATTACAATATATATATATATATATATATATATATATATATATATATATATATATATATATATATATATATATATATATATATATATATATATATATCAGTTGACTATACCTATTTACATCATTGATCCTGCAACAAATAACACCAACTAGAGACAAGCATACGCCAATCCCTTCAGGTTCTTGGAGCAGCTCTGTCCTTGACCTTACTCTTAGCGCGCATGAGATCCGTCCTCTACAGTTTGAGTGGCCGACAGACGCCCTTTGGCTAGACCAGTCGTACTCTTACGTGTATACAGGCTATGACATCCTTACACTCGGATCACTGGCCTCTCCAAAGCCGTACAGACCTACAGGATGACGTCGACTATGCTTGAACAACTAAAAATAGAACACTTCGCTGTTCTAATTTAGTTCTCGTCGACTACGCCTGAACAACTAACAATAGAACATTTCGCTATTCGCACTTAGTTCTCATCGACTATGCTTGAACTAAAGATAGAACATTTCACTGTTCTCACTTAGTTCTCGTCGATTACGCTAGAACAACTAATACAGAGCTTTAACGTTTTTTCACACAAAAACATAAACAACTTTACATTGTATTACTCATTACCTCATTACAAGCTCGCCTCTTTACAGGCGCAAGTTTACAATAGGTTTATGACACTTAATTCTACGACCTATTCGTATATTCCTCCTACTGTGGCCCCTTTAGTAGTTCTGCCACCTTTGGCGTGGTCGAGGATGGAGCTTCATGTGTTCCGCTTGAAGCCAAAGATGGCGGCACGGGTATTTGACCCACATATAATTGAATGGTCCCTCCGGTCGATGGGGCTATAGCTAGGCACAGGATGATGTCCTTTGTAATTGCTGCAACATGTTTCATCTCCTCTGACCGTAGCTCGTCAGCTTGCTCTGCCCCGATCTCCCTGGGATACCAGGCTTCCAAGCGAGCAATTTCTAGCAAAGGGTAGTAGGCACGTACCAAGCTAAGTACATGTGCACCCACATATTCCTTGATGTCCTTTGTCCACTGTTGGAGCCATCCCTAGGCCTTTTGGGATTTCTCGACCAGGCCCATTTTTTGTGACTCCGCTCCAGCTTCGGTGGAGTCAGGGCTAATGATGTCGAGCACTGGTGTGATCCCTTTCACCATCTCTGTGCAGGCATGCTTCCAAGTCTCTCATTCTTTGATGAGCATCTTGCATTTGCTGTTTAGTGTTTCTTGCTCCGTCATAAGCTTGCTGCATTTCTAGGACCACGCCTCCATCTTTTTTGCACCAGCCTGGTTTTGAAGCTCCAGATCGTCGCAATCTTTCTTCATCTTCTCTAGGTGCAATTTGGCATTTTTCTTCACAACTGCAAGGTGTTATGTTGATGGGATACGACAATGTTGAGCTTAACACCATAAACTTTAGCAAACGATACGACAATGTTGAGGAATACTTACTCTCTAGATCTTTGGCTAGTTTTGCCTTCTCTTCTTTCATAGCCTGCTATGTTTGCAACCATTTGGTCTTTTCTTTAGTTAGCCGGTCATGCTCAGCAGCTACCTGAGCATTTTATTCGCGAAGTCGGCTGACTTCGATATCCAGACCTGTAGCAATCCAATGATTATGTATAGTACAGAAATACATCACCCTACAGAGCTCGAGTACTTAACAACAGAATGAATCCTTACTTGATTTCTATTTCTCGACCACTTCTAGCCACTGGAGGACAGTGCACATCTTTTCTTCATGATCAATATTTTGTTTCGCGTAACTTTCTACCTGCTGCTGTAGTTTTTTCTGTTCTGCACTCAGATGCTTGTTCTTTTCGGCCACAGTCTGCAGTATACAGGATCTTAAAAGCAATTCTTATGAATGGTACAATCATAGCTTATTAAGTTATGTGAGGCTTACCTTAACCTCCTCCAGGAATATTTTACCAACTGCTTCTACAGCCCCGACCTCGTCTCCTACTGGAATCTCCACAGTGTAGGAGCGGGCGCCATAAAATCTGTTTTCTTCTTCATAAAACCCGAGGATTTCTTCTACGGCTAGGGCAGAAGGCTCGGTTTCTTCTTCTGGTTTTGCACTTTCAGTTGGCTCCTCAGTGCTCTTCCCAACTTCTGCAGTTTTTGGGACTTGTCTCTCAGGGGCCAGCTGAGGCTGTTTCGGGTCTTCTGCGGCTGTTTGTGGACCAAGAGTGGCTGTTGAAGGAGCTTGTGGTTCGGAGACTACTCTATCTGCTCTAATCTGCTCCTGGCCTTGCTGCTCGGTGCTGGCTGTATTAGTTGGTGGTGGTGTTGCACTACCAGAAAGTTCTTCCGGCTTTTGGGTCGATGCAGCGCTATACAAATCAATAACAAGTTATACAGGCGGTGCTATTGCTCAATTATGTCATACTTATGCGAGTTTTTGATGACTTACAGGTCTGTAGCGCGGAAAACGGTGGCAAACCGAGATTTCTTTGTCTTCTCGGGCCCGGCACCCTTCTCCGCTCCTACTCCAGTGGTCGGGACCTGCTTAGCAACATCGCTCCTAACAGCGGCAGCTGGCCTAGGGACTTCTGTGGCCTGTACTTGTGGTTGCGGTGGACGAGGTGGTGGTTCAGTCATTTGCAACGATGGCATTAGCTCCTATCTTCTAGCAAGCTACTCCCTTCGACTGCTCGCTATGATACCAGAGACCTCCTCAACCTCCTCGTCTTCATCTTCAGGCCAATCCGCGATAACACATCGGCGTTTACTTGCTGGGTCCTCTGCTTCCTTTGGGTCAATTGCCTCTCTTGGCTTTTCACTTGCAGAGGTCTGGCCCCTTTTCTTCATTGGGGCAGCTACTGGTTTCTTTCCTGCAAGACGGCTAGATTGCTCTGAATCATCCTCAATTTCTAGCCAATCAACTTCAGACGGGTCGTCGTCCACGGGCAGTGGTTGTGCATCCTAGGCTCGTGGCACGACCTCTGGCCACTCCACGCCTGGTGGGCAAGAGATGAATGCCTACGCTCTCTCCTGTCCATTAAACTATGCAACAAACCGCAACATGGATTTTAGAATGACAGTACACCAACTACACAGTTGTTATTTCAATCTTAAGGATAAACTATCAGACAACATTTGACTTACCAGTGGTGGTGAACACATAAGCTTGAACGCTAGCTCAATGACTGTCAGCTTCCTGAAACTGGGATCTTTCAGGTTAAATAGATCTTGGACCCTCATCTTCACTTCTTTCGGCTTGAGGTCTTCATTCCTCATCCTGGTTGGGTCCATGCGACCTTGGTATTCATATGCCGCATGTATTCTGGCCTGGCATGGCTGGATTCGATGACTGATAAAATTACAAACTACACTCGGTCCATCCAGCCTCGACCACGGTATTAGCTGCATAATTGCTTCTATCTATATTGTGTTATGCAGCAATTCTTTCTAACTGTCAGTTTTCTCTGGGACCAAAGCTACGTCGCAGTATGAGGCCTGGCTTGGTTCTTCACGGATGTAAAACCAGTGCCTGTACCAGTCCTCTAGTGTTGTTTTCCATGGACAGTGTAGATATTCTGCCCTGATCCCTTCTCGCATGTTCAGATAGCAACCACCAGCAACATTGGAGCCGCCTCGACCTCCTTTCTTCTTCAACCAAAATAGGTGATGAAAATAGTCAAAGTGGGGTTGGAAACCACCGTATGCTTCACAGAGATGGATGAAGCAAGCAACAAGTAACACAGAATTTGGATGCAGATTGCAAATGCTGATCTCATAGTAGTTACAGAGCCCTTGCAAGAATGGATGTACAGGCACACCAAATCCATGAGTAAAGTATTCTTCAAATACAACAATCTCACCTCCTTTGGGATCTGGGAATGGTTCCAGATCCGGTGCACACCATCCCGCCAGTTCTTGGGCATGCAGCACACCAATCCGCACCAGTCGCTCAAGACTGAGTGGGGTGCACTTCGACATACTCCACTCCTTCATGAGATCCTTTCGAACTTCGGCCTCCGTCTTCTTCTTCGTGGCCATTTTTTGATTCTTTCGGATCCTCCTTTCATCGGATGTAAAAAACGGCGCCGCTCTTACCAGTGGCTAGGGTTTTGGTGGCGGCGAGTCAAGAGGCGGCGGCGCGTGAGGAGATTGGGGCGATTTTGTCGGTGCCTACGGCGGTGATTTTGGATTACACTATGGTGGTGGCATTGGGTCTCGAATGGGCTCTATGATGCCAATGGCACGGCGGCGGCGGCAGCAAGAAGACGGTTGATTGTGGATCTACGAGTGTGAGTAAACTGAATCGTTCCCTCCCCCGGTCTTTAAAAGGCAGGGTCGATTTAGTTTCTGAAGGAATGGCGCACGTGGGACGATATTTGCGGTAACTAATAGATTTCCTCCACAAAAATCATGTCCCTTCGATTTTGGCGGCGTTTCGTACGTGACCCACACGTGTCTCGTTACAGACACTGGGTCACTGTTCATAGTATGCGCTTTTGGACCGGTCAAAAAAAGCGAGATCTACCGAGACAGTGTGGTGATGGATTATCTAAGACCAGTGTGCTCTAGAACTGTTTGCTAGAGCTCCGAGCTCTGGGACCTACAGCCAGACCTCTGAGCTCTAGGCCCTGCAGCCAAACCTCTGAGCTCTGGGACCTACAGCCAGACCTCTGAGCTCTAGGACCTGCAGCCAGACCTCTGAGCTCTGGGACCTGTGGCTAGACCTCCGAGCTCTGGGACCTGTGGCCAGACCTCTGAGCTCTAGGACCTGCAGCTAGACCTCTGAGCTTTGGGACCTGCGGCCAGACCTCTGAGTTCTAGGACCTATAGCCAGACCTCTGAGCTCTAGGGGCTGCAGTCAGACATCCGAGCTCAGGGACTCATTCCTATACCTCTGAGCTCAGGGACTCATCGTTAGACCATTGAGCTCGGGGACTCGTTACACTACTTCTAGCCGCAGGTTTCATCTCGCTCAACTACATGTACTATGCTTGCATACAGTCGATGGACGCTTGATATTTTTATATCATGCTACAAGGCTCGTCTTTTGCCTTCTAGCATGCTCGGGGACTACATCATATATGATGCACCTGACGGTGCATAATGTCCATTGGTTCTTAAGACTTCTTTTTTAGACCCTGGCACCACGTGCCTACGTCACCTACTACCAGGCTCAGGTACTAAGTGGGTACACTTCACCTGACGGTGAATTGTTTCTATTTTTTGACCCCTATGTTCTGGAATTTTTTGTACGTTACTTTCATTAAGTACGCACACTTACATTTCTTTTCAGAAATACAAGTGGGTACACTTCACCAGGAAAGAAAAAATTCTTTTTGGACCACTATGCAATCTTCACCGACAACTGCAGTCTTCATCAACAATCACGGTTTACTGATTCCTGATCCAGATGGAACACTGGCGCATGCTCGATTAACATTTCAAGGTGATGTGAAGACGAACCACGCAAGTTTAAGAAGACTAAGACAGTGTGTCGATGCAGAATACATAGTGCTCGGGGACTAGCTGTGGGGGTATAAACCTCTATACCCTTATGGCTAGACATGGGTAGGCCCAGACCAGACGGTCTAGCCCATTACATGACGATGCGCAATCCAGATCATCGGGATGGAGTCTCGCGCAAGGCATCAATCCAGACTTGGGACTCAAGCAAGGTCTTGGTTGGTTGGATTAGGAATCCTTATCCGACTCTGTATGGCAATTGTAACCGACTAAGATTAGTTTCCAGATCTGTAACCCTACCTCCTAGACTATATAAGGAGGGCAGGGGACCCCCTCAAAATCATCGCAACATACTCTAGGGCAATCTAGCTTGTAATACGTTGTTCAAGACAACAATAACAAAGTAGATCAGGACGTAAGGTATTACGCCCACGCGTCGGCCTGAACCTGGGTAAACCCGCATGTTATTCTGCATCACCATCTCGTTCGTGGCTTGCACACCTGTCTGCCGACAATCTACTACCTTGGGCATACCCCTCGGTAGACTGCCGACCAGGTTTTGTCGAAACCTAGGAGTAACATTGAGTGCGTTTAAAATGATTTCTGAGGCTGTGGTATGTTTGGTGCAAACCGTGCACCTATCTTGCACAGATACTAACACTGTCTCTAAACGGATTGAAATGAGATTCCACACGACCCACGTCACCAAGGTGTTCTATCGGGTGTGTCCAAAATGATTTTTGACCATATGGTACGTTCAACGCAAACCATGCACCTATCTTGCGTTAAGAATAGCACTATCTCCAAACGGACCGAAACAAGCATCCACTTTAGCCTCGTCACCTAGGAGTACCATCGGGTGCGTTCAAAATGATTTATGAGGCTATGGTATGTTTGGCGCAAACCGTGCACCTATCTTGCACTCATACTAACACTGTCTCTAAACGGATCGAAATGAGATTCCACATGACCCACGTCACCTAGGTGTTCTATTGGGTGTGCCCAAAATGATTTCTGAGCCTGTGGTCTTGCGTCAAGATTAGCACTATTTGCAAACGGGCCGAAAGGAGCATCCACTTGAGCCCCATCACGTAGGAGTACGATCGGGTGCGTTCAAAATGATTCCTGAGCCTACGGTACGTTTGGCGCAAACTGTGCACATATCTTAAACCGATACTAACACTGTCTCTAAATGGACCGAAATGAGATTCCACATGACCCTAGTCATCTAGGTGTTCTATCTGGTGTTTCCAAAATGATTTTCAAGCCTATTGTACGCTCGGCGCAAGTCGTGCACCTATCTTGCTCCAATACAAAGACTCTCTCCAAACGGACCTAAATGAGATTCCACATGACCTAGGTCACCTAGGTGTTCTATCGGGTGTGTCCAAAGCGATTTTTGAGCCTATGGTATGTTCAGCGCAAACCATGCACCTATCTTGCATTAAGAATAGCACTATCTCCAAACAGACCGAAACGAGCATCCACTTCAGCCTCGTCACCTAGGAGTACCATCGGGTGCGTTCAAAACGATTTCTGAGGCTATGGTATTTTTGGCGCAAACCATGCACTTAGCTTGCAATGATACTAACACTGTCTCTAAATGGACAGAAATGAGGTTTCACATGACCCACGTCACCTAGGTGTTCTATCGGGTGTCTCCAAAATGATTTTTTAGCCTATGGTACGTTCAGCTCAAACCATGCACCAATATTGCGTTAAGAATACCACTATCTCCAAACGGACCGAAACGAGCATCCACTTGAGCCTTGTCACCTAGGAGTACCATCGGGTGCATTCAAAATGATTTCTGAGGCTATGGTATGTTTGGCGCAAACCATGCTCCTATCATGCGCTGATACTAACACTGTCTCTAAACGGACCAAAATGAGATTCCACATGACCCACGTCACCTAGGTGTTCTATCAGGTGTGTCCAAAATGATTTTTGAGCCTGTGGTACGTTCAGCGCAAAGACATGCACCTATCTTGAGTCAAGATTAGCACTATCTGCAAACAGACCGAAACGAGCATCCAGTTGAGCCTCATCACGTAGGAGTACGATCGGGTGCATTCAAAACGATTCCTGAGCCTACGGTATGTTTGGCGCAAACTGTGTACCTTTCTTAAACCGATACAGACACTGTCTCTAAACGGACCGAAATGAGATTCCACATGACCGTACTCATCTAGGTGTTCTATCTGGTGTGTCCAAAATGATTTTCTATCCTATTGTACGCTCGGCGCAAGTCGTGCACCTATCTTGCTCCAATACTAAGACTCTCTCCAAACGGACCGAAATGAGATTCCACATGACCCAGGTCACCTAGGTGTTCTATCGGGTGTGTCCAAAGCGATTTTTGAGCCTGTGGTACGTTCAGCGCAAACCATGCACCTATCTTGCGTTAAGAATAGCAGTATCTCCAAACAGACCGAAACGAGCATCCACTTGAGCCTCGTCACCTAGGAGTGCCATCGGGTGCGTTCAAAATGATTTCTGAGGCTACGGTATGTTTGGCGCAAACCGTGCAACTATCTTGCACCGATACTAACACTGTCTCGAAACGGACCGAAATGAGATTCCACATAACCCACGTCACTTATGTGTTCTATCGGGTGTGTCCAAAATAATTTTTGAGCCTATGGTATGTTTAGCGCAAAACCATGCACCTATCTTGCGTCAAGATTAGCACTATCTCCAAACAGACCAAAATGAGAATCCACTGGAACCTCGTCACCTAGGAGTACCATCGTGTGCGTTCAAAACAATTTCTAAGCCTATGGTACATTTGGCACAAACCGTGCACCTATCTTACACCGATACTAACACTGTCTCTAAATTTTCTGAAATGAGATTCCACATGACCCACGTCACCAAGGTGTTCTATTTGGTCTGTCCAAAACGATTTTGAAGCCTATGGTATGCTCGACGCAAACCGTGTACCTATCTTGCTCCAATAGTAAGACTCTCTACAAACGGACCGAAATGACATTCCACATGACCCAGGTCACCTAGGTGTGTCTATCGGGTGTGTCCAAAGCGATTTTTGAGCCTTTGGTATGTTCAGCGCAAACCGTGCACCAATCTTGCGTTAAGATTAGCACTATCTCCATACGGACCGAAACGAGAATCCACTTGAGCCTCGTTACCAAGAAGTACCATCAGGTGCGATCAAAACGATTACTGAGCCTACGGTATGCTTGGCGCAAACCATGCACCTATCTTACACTAATACTAACACTGTCTCTAAACAGACCGAAATGACATTCCACATGACCCACGTCACCAAGGTGTTCTATCGGGTGTGTCCAAAATGATTTTTGAGCCTATGGTATGTTTAGCGCAAAACCATGCACCAATCTAGCATCAAGATTAGCACTATCTCCAAATAGACCGAAACGAGCATCCACTTGAGCCTCATCACCTATGAGTACCATCGGGTGCGTTCAAAACTATTTCTAAGCCTACGGTACATTTGGTGCAAACCGTGCACCTATCTTACACCGATACTAACACTGTCTCTAAACGGACCGAAATGAGATTCCACATGAGCCATGTCACCTAGGTGTTCTATCGGGTGTGTCCAAAATGATTTTTGAGCCTGTGGTCTGTCCAGCGCAAAACCATGCACCTATCTTGCGTCAAGATTAGCACTATCTCCAATTGAACCAAAATGAGCATCCACTTGAGCCTCGTCACCTAGGAGTACCATCGGGTGCGGTTCAAAACGATTTCTAAGCCTATGGTACGTTTGGCGCAAATCATGCACCTATCTTGCTCCAATAGTAAGACTCTCTCCAAACGGACCAAAATGACATTCAACGTGACCCAGGTCACCTAGGTGTTCTATCGGGTGTGTCCAAAGCGATTTTTGAGCCTTTGGTATGTTCAGCGCAAACCGTGCACCAATCTTGCGTTAAGATTAGCACTATCTCCATACGGACCGAAACGAGAATCCACTTGAGCCTCGTTACCAAGAAGTACCATCGGGTGCGATCAAAACGATTGCTGAGCCTACGGTATGCTTGGCGCAAACCGTGCACCTATCTTACACTAATACTAACACTGTCTCCAAATAGACCGAAATAACATTCCACATGACCCACGTCACCTAGGTGTTCTATCGGGTGTATCCAAAATGATTTTTGAGCCTGTGGTATGTTTAGCGCAAAACCATACACCTATCTAGCATCAAGATTAGCACTATCTCCAAATAGACCGAAACGAGCATCCACTTGAGCCTCGTCCCCTATGAGTACCATCGGGTGCGTTCAAAACTATTTCTAAGCCTATGGTACATTTGGTGCAAACCGTGCACCTATCTTACATCGATACTAACACTGTCTCTAAACGGACCGAAATGAGATTCCACATGAGCCACGTCACCAAGGTGTTCTATTGGGTGTGTCCAAAATGATTTTTGAGCCCGTGGTCTGTCCAGCGCAAAACCATGCACCTATCTTGCGTCAACATTAGCACTATCTCCAATTGAACCAAAATGAGCATCCACTTGAGCCTCGTCACCTAGGAGTACCATCGGGTGCGGTTCAAAATGATTTCTGAGCCTACGGTACGTTTGGCGCAAACCATGCACCTATCTTACACCGATACTAAAATTGTCTCTAAACGGACCGAAATGAGTTTCCACATGACCCACGTCACCTACGTGTTCTATCTGGTGTGTCCAAAATGATTTTAAGCCTATGGTACGCTCGGCGCAAGCCATGCACCTATCTTGCGTCAAGATTAGCACTCTCTGCAAATGGACCGAAACGAGCATCCACTTGAGCCACATCACGTAGGAGTACGATCGGGAGCGTTCAAAATGATTCCTGAGCCAACGGTATGTTTGGCGCAAACCATGGACCTATCTTACACTGATACTAAAACTGTCTCTAAACAGACCAAAATGATATTCCACATGACCCTAGTCATCTAGGTGTTCTATACGGTGTGTCCAAAATGATTTTCAAGCCTATTGTACGCTCGGCGCAAGTCGTGCACCTATCTTGCTCCAACACTAAGACTCTCTCCAAACGGACCTAAATGAGATTCCACATGACCTAGGTCACCTAAGTGTTCTATCGGGTGTGTCCAAAGCGATTTTTGAGCCTATGGTATGTTCAGCGCAAACCATGCACCTATCTTGCGTTAAGAATAGCAGTATCTCCAAACGGACCGAAACGAGCATCCACTTGAGCCTCGTCACCAAGGAGTACCATCGGGTGCGTTCCAAATGATTTCTGAGGCTATGGTATGTTTGGCACAAACCGTGCACCTATCTTGCACCAATACTAACACAGTCTCTAAACGGACCGAAATGAGATTCCATATGACCCACGTCGCCTAGGTGTCCTATCGGGTGTGTCCAAAATGATTTTTGAGCCTAAGGTATGTTCAGCGCAAAACCATACACCTATCTTGTGTCAAGATTAGCACTATCTGCAAACTTTTCGAAACGAGCATCCACTTGAGCCTCATCACATAGTAGTACGATCGGGTGCGTTCAAAACGATTTCTGAGCCTACGGTACATTTGGCGCAAACAATGCACCTATCTTAAACCGATACTGGCACTGTCTCTAAACAGACCAAAATGAGATTCCACATGACTCACATCACCTAGGTGTTCTATCAGGTGTGTCCAAAATGATTTTTGAGCCTATGATATATTCAGCGCAAAACCATGCACCTTTCTTGCGTCAAGATTAACACTATCTCCAATCGGACCAAAACAAGCATCCACTTGAGCCTCGTCACCTAGGAGTACCATCTGGTACGTTCAAAATGATTTCTGAGCCTACGGTACGTTTGGCGCAAACCGTGCACCTATCTTACACCGATAGTAACACTGTCTCTAAACGGACCAAAATGAGATTCCACATGAGCCACATCACCTAGGTGTTCTATCAGGTGTGTCCAAAATGATTTTTGAGCCTGTGGTCTGTTCGGCGCAAAACCATGCACCTATCTTGCGTCAGGATTAGCACTATCTGAAAACGGACCGAAACGAGCATCCACTTGAGCCTCGTCACCTAGGAGTACCATCGGGTGCGGTTCAAAACGATTTCTTAGCCTACAGTACGTTTGGCGCAAATCGTGCACCTATCTTGCTCCAATAGTAAGACTCTCTCCAAACGGACCAAAATGACATTCAACGTGACCCAGGTCACCTAGGTGTTCTATCGGGTGTGTCCAAAGCGATTTTTGAGCCTTTGGTATGTTCAGCGCAAACCGTGCACCAATCTTGCGTTAAGATTAGCACTATCTCCATACGGACCGAAACGAGAATCCACTTGAGCCTCGTTACCAAGAAGTACCATCGGGTGCGATCAAAACGATTGCTGAGCCTACGGTATGCTTGGCGCAAACCATGCACCTATCTTACACTAATACTAACACTGTCTCCAAACAGACCGAAATGACATTCCACATGACCCACGTCACCTAGGTGTTCTATCGGGTGTGTCCAAAATGATTTTTGAGCCTATGGTATGTTTAGCGCAAAACCATGCACCTATCTAGCATCAAGATTAGCACTATCTCCAAATAGACCGAAACGAGCATCCACTTGAGCCTCGTCCCCTATGAGTACCATCGGGTGCGTTCAAAACTATTTCTAAGCCTATGGTACATTTGGTGCAAACCGTGCACCTATCTTACACCGATACTAACACTGTCTCTAAACGGACCGAAATGAGATTCCACATGAGCCACGTCACCTAGGTGTTCTATCGGGTGTGTCCAAAATGATTTTTGAGCCTGTGGTCTGTCCAGCGCAAAACCATGCACCTATCTTGCGTCAAGATTAGCACTATCTCCAATTGAACCAAAATGGGCATCCACTTGAGCCTCGTCACCTATGAGTACCATCGGGTGCGGTTCAAAATGATTTCTGAGCCTACGGTACGTTTGGCGCAAACCATGCACCTATCTTACACCGATACTAAAATTGTCTCTAAACGGACCGAAATGAGTTTCCACATGACCCACGTCACCTACGTGTTCTATCTGGTGTGTCCAAAATGATTTTAAGCCTATGGTACGCTCGGCACAAGCCGTGCACCTATCTTGCGTCAAGATTAGCACTCTCTGCAAATGGACTGAAACGAGCATCCACTTGAGCCACATCACGTAGGAGTACGATCGGGAGCGTTCAAAATGATTCCTGAGCCTACGGTACGTTTGGCGCAAACCATGCACCTATCTTACACTGATACTAAAACTGTCTCTAAACGGACCAAAATGAAATTCCACATGACCCTAGTCATCTAGGTGTTCTATACGGTGTGTCCAAAATGATTTTCAAGCCTATTGTACGCTCGGCGCAAGTCGTGCACCTATCTTGCTCCAACACTAAGACTCTCTCCAAACGGACCTAAATGAGATTCCACATGACCTAGGTCACCTAAGTGTTCTATCGGGTGTGTCCAAAGCGATTTTTGGGCCTATGGTACGTTCAGCGCAAACCATGCACCTATCTTGCGTTAAGAATAGCACTATCTCCAAACGGACCGAAACGAGCATCCACTTGAGCCTCGTCACCAAGGAGTACCATCGGGTGCGTTCCAAATGATTTCTGAGGCTATGGTATGTTTGGCACAAACCGTGCACCTATCTTGCACCAATACTAACATAGTCTCTAAACGGACCGAAATGAGATTTCACATGACCCACGTCGCCTAGGTATCCTATCAGGTGTGTCCAAAATGATTTTTGAGCCTAAGGTATGTTCAGCGCAAAACCATACACCTATCTTGCGTCAAGATTAGCACTATCTGCAAACTTTTTGAAACGAGCATCCACTTGAGCCTCATCACATAGTAGTACGATCGGGTGCGTTCAAAATGATTTCTGAGCCTACGGTACGTTTGGCGCAAACTATCCACCTATCTTAAACCGATACTGGCACTGTCTCTAAACAGACCAAAATGAGATTCCACATGACTCACGTCACCTAGGAGTTCTATCAGGTGCGTCCAAAATGATTTTTGAGCCTATGATATATTCAGCGCAAAACCATGCACCTACCTTGCGTCAAGATTAACACTATCTCCAATCGGACCAAAAGAAGCATCCACTTGAGTCTTGTCACCTAGGAGTACCATCTGGTACGTTCAAAATGATTTCTGAGCCTACGGTACATTTGGCGCAAACTGTGCACCTATCTTACACCGACAGTAACACTGTCTCTAAACGGACCAAAATGAGATTCCACATGAGCCACATCACCTAGGTGTTCTATCAGGTGTGTCCAAAATGATTTTTGAGCCTATGGTCTGTTCGGCGCAAAACCATGCACCTATCTTGCGTCAAGATTAGCACTATCTGAAAACGGACCGAAACGAGCATCCACTTGAGCCTCGTCACCTAGGAGTGCCATCGGGTGCGGTTCAAAACGATTTCTAAGCCTACGGTACGTTTGGCGCAAATCGTGCACCTATCTTGCTCCAATAGTAAGACTCTCTCCAAACGGACCAAAATGACATTCAACGTGACCCAGGTCACCTAGGTGTTCTATCGGGTGTGTCCAAAGCGATTTTTGAGCCTTTGGTATGTTCAGCGCAAACCGTGCACCAATCTTGCTTTAAGATTAGCACTATCTCCATACGGACCGAAATGAGAATCCACTTGAGCCTCGTTACCAAGAAGTACCATCGGGTGCGATCAAAACGATTGCTGAGCCTACGGTATGCTTGGCGCAAACCATGCACCTATCTTACACTAATACTAACACTGTCTCTAAATAGACCGAAATGACATTCCACATGACCCACGTCACCTAGGTGTTCTATCGGGTGTGTCCAAAATGATTTTTAAGCCTATGGTATGTTTAGCGCAAAACCATGCACCTATCTAGCATCAAGATTAGAACTATCTCCAAATAGACCGAAATGAGCATCCACTTGAGCCTCGTCACCTATGAGTACCATCGGGTGCGTTCAAAACTATTTCTATCCTACGGTACATTTGGTGGAAACCGTGCACCTATCTTACACCGATACTAACACTGTCTCTAAACGGACCGAAATGAGATTCCACATGAGCCACGTCACCTAGGTGTTCTATCGGGTGTGTCCAAAATGATTTTTGAGCCTGTGGTCTGTCCAGCGCAAAACCATGCACCTATCTTGCGTCAAGATTAGCACTATCTCCAATTGAACCAAAATGAGCATCCACTAGAGCCTCGTCACCTAGGAGTACCATCGGGTGCGGTTCAAAATGATTTCTGAGCCTATGGTACGTTTGGCGCAAACCATGCACCTATCTTACACCGATACTAAAATTGTCCCTAAACGGACCGAAATGAGTTTCCACATGACCCACGTCACCTACGTGTTCTATCTGGTGTGTCCAAAACAATTTTAAGCCTATGGTACGCTCGGCGCAAGCCGTGCACCTATCTTGCGTCAAGATTAGCACTCTCTGCAAATGGACCGAAACGAGCATCCACTTGAGACACATCACGTAGGAGTACGAACGGGAGCGTTCAAAATGATTCCTGAGCCTACGGTACGTTTGGCGCAAACCATGCACCTATCTTACACTGATACTAAAACTGTCTCTAAACGGACCAAAATGAGATTCCACATGACCCTAGTCATCTAGGTGTTCTATACGGTGTGTCCAAAATGATTTTCAAGCCTATTGTACGCTCGGCGCAAGTCGTGCACCTATCTTGCTCCAACACTAAGACTCTCTCCAAATGGACCTAAATGAGATTCCACATGACCTAGGTCACCTAAGTGTTCTATCGGGTGTGTCCAAAGCGATTTTCGAGCCTATGGTACGTTCAGCGCAAACCATGCACCTATCTTGCGTTAAGAATAGCACTATCTCCAAACAGACCGAAACGAGCATCCACTTGAGCCTCATCACCAAGGAGTACTATACGGTGCGTTCCAAATGATTTCTGAGGCTATGGTATGTTTGGCACAAATCATGCACCTATCTTGCACCAATACTAACACAGTCTCTAAACGGACCGAAATGAGATTCCACATGACCCATGTCGCCTAGGTGTCTTATCGGGTGTGTCCAAAATGATTTTTGAGCCTATGGTATGTTCAGCGCAAAACCATACACCTATCTTGCGTCAAGATTAGCACTATCTACAAACTTTTCGAAACGAGCATCCACTTGAGCCTTATCACATAGTAGTACGATCGGGTGCGTTCAAAACGATTTCTGAGCCTACGGTACGTTTGGCGCAAACTATGCACCTATCTTAAACCGATACTAGCACTGTCTCTAAACAGATCAAAATGAGATTCCACATGACTCACGTCACCTAGGTGTTCTATCAGGTGTGTCCAAAATGATTTTTGAGCCTATGATATATTCAGCGCAAAACCATGCACCTATCTTGCGTCAAGATTAACACTATCTCCAATCGGACCAAAACAAGCATCCACTTGAGCCTCGTCACCTAGGAGTACCATCTGGTACGTTCAAAATGATTTCTGAGCCTACAGTACGTTTGGCGCAAACCGTGCACCTATCTTACACCGATAGTAACACTGTCTCTAAACGGACCAAAATGAGATTCCACATGAGCCACATCACCTAGGTGTTCTATCAGGTGTGTCCAAAATGATTTTTGAGCCTATGGTCTGTTCGGCGCAAAACCATGCACCTATCTTGCGTCATGATTAGCACTATCTGAAAACGGACCGAAACGAGCATCCACTTGAGCCTCGTCACCTAGGAGTACCATCGGGTGCGGTTCAAAATGATTTCTAAGCCTACGGTACGTTTGGCGCAAATCGTGCACCTATCTTGCTCCAATAGTAAGACTCTCTCCAAACGGACCAAAATGACATTCAACGTGACCCAGGTCACCTAGGTGTTCTATCGGGTGTGTCCAAAGCGATTTTTGAGCCTTTGGTATGTTCAGCGCAAACCGTGCACCAATCTTGCGTTAAGATTAGCACTATCTCCATACGGACCGAAATGAGAATCCACTTGAGCCTCGTTACCAAGAAGTACCATCGGGTGCGATCAAAACGATTGCTGAGCCTACGGTATGCTTGGCGCAAACCATGCACCTATCTTACACTAATACTAACACTGTCTCTAAACAGACCGAAATGACATTCCACATGACCCACGTCACCTAGGTGTTCTATCAGGTGTGTCCAAAATGATTTTTGAGCCTATGGTATGTTTAGCGCAAAACCATGCACCTATCTAGCATCAAGATTAGCACTACCTCCAAATAGACCGAAACGAGCATCCACTTGAGCCTCGTCACCTATGAGTACCATCGGGTGCGTTCAAAACTATTTCTATCCTACGGTACATTTGGTGCAAACCGTGCACCTATCTTACACCGATACTAACACTATCTCTAAACAGATTGAAATGAGATTCCACATGAGCCACGTCACCTAGGTGTTCTATCAGGTGTGTCCAAAATGATTTTTGAGCATGTGGTCTGTCCAGTGCAAAACCATGCACCTATCTTGCGTCAAGATTAGCACTATCTCCAATTGAACCAAAATGAGCATCCACTAGAGCCTCGTCACCTAGGAGTACCATCGGGTGCGGTTCAAAATGATTTCTGAGCCTATGGTACGTTTGGCACAAACCATGCACCTATCTTACACTGATACTAAAATTGTCCCTAAACGGACCGAAATGAGTTTCCACATGACCCACGTCACGTACGTGTTCTATCTGGTGTGTCCAAAACGATTTTAAGCCTATGGTACGCTCGGTGCAAGCCGTGCACCTATCTTGCATCAAGATTAGCACTCTCTGCAAATGGACCGAAACGAGCATCCACTTGAGACACATCACGTAGGAGTACGATCGGGAGCGTTCAAAATGATTCCTGAGCCTACGGTACGTTTGGCGCAAACCATGCACCTATCTTACACTGATACTAAAACTGTCTCTAAACGGACCAAAATGAGATTCCACATGACCCTAGTCATCTAGGTGTTCTATACGGTGTGTCCAAAATGATTTTCAAGCCTATTGTACGCTCGGCGCAAGTCGTGCACCTATCTTGCTCCAACACTAAGACTCTCTCCAAACGGACCTAAATGAGATTCCACATGACCTAGGTCACCTAAGTGTTCTATCGGGTGTGTCCAAAGCGATTTTTGAGCCTATGGTACGTTCAGCGCAAACCATGCACCTATCTTGCGTTAAGAATAGCACTATCTCCAAACGGACCGAAACGAGCATCCACTTGAGCCTCGTCACCAAGGAGTACCATCGGGTGCGTTCCAAATGATTTCTGAGGCTATGGTATGTTTGGCACAAACCGTGCACCTATCTTGCACCAATACTAACACAGTCTCTAAACGGACCGAAATGAGATTCCACATGACCCACGTCGCCTAGGTGTCCTATCGGGTGTGTCCAAAATGATTTTTGAGCCTATGGTATGTTCAGCGCAAAACCATACACCTATCTTGCGTCAAGATTAGCACTATCTGCAAACTTTTCGAAACGAGCATCCACTTGAGCCTCATCACATAGTAGTACGATCGGGTGCGTTCAAAACGATTTCTGAGCCTACGGTACGTTTGGCGCAAACTATGCACCTATCTTAAACCGATACTGGCACTGTCTCTAAATAGACCAAAATGAGATTCCACATGACTCACGTCACCTAGGTGTTCTATCAGGTGTGTCCAAAATGATTTTTGAGCCTATGATATATTCAGCGCAAAACCATGCACCTATCTTGCGTCAAGATTAACACTATCTCCAATCGGACCAAAACAAGCATCCACTTGAGCCTTGTCACCTAGGAGTACCATCTGGTACGTTCAAAATGATTTCTGAGCCTACGGTACGTTTGGCGCAAACCGTGCACCTATCTTACACCGATAGTAACACTGTCTCTAAACGGACCAAAATGAGATTCCACATGAGCCACATCACCTAGGTGTTCTATCAGGTGTGTCCAAAATGATTTTTGAGCCTATGGTCTGTTCGGCGCAAAACCATGCACCTATCTTGCGTCAAGATTAGCACTATCTGAAAACGGACCGAAACGAGCATCCACTTGAGCCTCGTCACCTAGGAGTACCATCGGGTGCGGTTCAAAACGATTTCTAAGCCTACGGTACGTTTGGGCAAATCGTGCACCTATCTTGCTCCAATAGTAAGACTCTCTCCAAACGGACCAAAATGACATTCAACGTGACCCAGGTCACCTAGGTGTTCTATCGGGTGTGTCCAAAGCGATTTTTGAGCCTTTGGTATGTTCAGCGCAAACCGTGCACCAATCTTGGCTTTAAGATTAGCACTATCTCCATACGGACCGAAATGAGAATCCACTTGAGCCTCGTTACCAAGAAGTACCATCGGGTGCGATCAAAACGATTGCTGAGCCTACGGTATGCTTTGCGCAAACCATGCACCTATCTTACACTAATACTAACACTGTCTCTAAACAGACCGAAATGACATTCCACATGACCCACGTCACCTAGGTGTTCTATGGGTGTGTCCAAAATGATTTTTGAGCCTATGGTATGTTTAGCACAAAACCATGCACCTATCTAGCATCAAGATTAGCACTATCTCCAAATAGACCAAAACGAGCATCCACTTGAGCCTCGTCACCTATGAGTACCATCGGGTGCGTTCAAAACTATTTCTATCTACGGTACATTTGGTGGAACCGTGCACCTATCTTACACCATACTAACACTGTCTCTAAACGGATTGAAAATGAGATTCCACATGAGCCACGTCACCTAGGTGTTCTATCTAGGTGTGTCCAAAATGTTTTGAGCCTGTGGTCTGTCCAGCGCAAAACCATGCACCTATCTTGCGTCAAGATTAGCACTATCTCCAATTGAACCAAAATGAGCATCCACTAGAGCCTCGTCACTAGGAGTACCATCGGGTGCGGTTCAAAATGATTTCTGAGCCTATGGTACGTTTGGCGCAAACCATGCACCTATCTTACACCGATACTAAAATTGTCCCTAAACGGAC
>CM036224.1:29418956-29456287 GCA_020631735.1 Saccharum officinarum | reverse complement strand
AGAGATTCTTAGTATTGAAGCAAGATAGGTGCACGACTTGCACCGAGCGTACCATAGGCTTGAAAATCATTTTGGACACACCAGATAGAACACCTAGGTAACATGGGTCATGTGGAATCTCATTTGGGTCCGTTTAGAGACAGTGTTAGTATCGGTGTAAGATAGGTGCACAGTTTGCGCCAGACGTACCGTAGGCTCAGAAATCATTTTGAACGCACCCGATGGTACTCCTAGGTGACGAGGCTCAAGTGGATGCTCGTTTCGGTCCGTTTAGAGATAGTGCTAATCTTGACGCAAGAAAGGTGCATGGTTTTCCACTGAACATACCACAGGCTCAAAAATCATTTGGACACACCCGATAGAACACCTAGGTGACGTGGGTCATGTGGGATCTCATTTTGGTCCGTTTAGAGTCAGTGTTAGTATCGGTGCAAGATGGTGCACGTATGCACCAAACATACCATAACCTCAGAAATCGTTTTGAACGGACCCTATGGTTCTCCTAGGTGACAAGGCTCAAGTGGATGCTCGTTTCGGTCCGTTTGGAGATAGTGCTATTCTTGACGCAAGATAGGTGGACGGTTTGCCCTGAACGTACCACAGGCTCCAAAATCGCTTTGGACACACCTGATAGACAACCTAGGTGACCTGCGTCATGTGGAATCTCATTTCGGTCCGTTTGGAGAGAGTCTTAGTATTGGAGCAAGATAGGTGCACGGCTTGCGCTGAGCGTACCATAGCTTGAAAATCATTTTGGACACACCAGATAGAACACCTAGGTGACGTGGGTCATGTGGAATCTCATTTCGGTCCATTTAGAGACATTGTTAGTATCGGTGTAAGATAGGTGCACGGTTTGCGCCAAACGTACCGTAGGCTCAGAAATCGTTTTCAACGCACCCAATGGTACTCCTAGGTGACGAGGCTCAAGTGGATGCTCGTTTCGGTCCGTTTAGAGATACTGCTATTCTTAACGCAAGATAGGTGCATGGTTTTGCGCTGAACATACCACAGGCTCAAAAATCATTTTGGACACACCCGATAGAACACCTAGGTGACGTGGGTCATGTGGAATCTCATTTTGGTCCATTTAGAGAGAGTCTTAGTATTGGAGCAAAATAGGTGCATAGCTTACGCCGAGCGTACAATAGGCTTGAAAATCGTTTTGGACACACTAGATAGAACACCTAGGTGACTAGGGTCATGTGGAATCTCATTTCGGTCCGTTTAGAGACAGTGTTAGTATCGGTTTAAGATAGGTGCACAGTTTGCGCCAAACGTACCATAGGATCAGAAATCATTTTGAACGCACCCGATCGTACTCCTACGTGATGAGGCTCAAGTGGATGCTTGTTTTGGTCCGTTTGCAGATAGTGCTAATCTTGACGCAAGATAGGTGCATGGTTTTGCGCTGAACATACCACAGGCTCAAAAATCAATTTGGACACACCCGATAGAACACCTAGGTGACGTGGGTCATGTGGAATCTCATTTCGGTCCGTTTAGAGACAGTGTTAGTATCGGTGTAAGATAGGTGCACGGTTTGCGCCAAACGTACCATAGGCTCAGAAATTGTTTTGAACGCACCCGATGGTACTCCTAGGTGACGAGGCTCAAGTGGATGCTCGTTTCGGTCCGTTTGGAGATAGTGCTAATCTTGACGCAAGATTGGTGCATGGTTTTGCTCTGAACATACCACATGCTCAAAAATCATTTTGGACACACCCAATAGAACACCTAGGTGACGTGGGTCATGTAGAATCTCATTTCGGTCCGTTTAGAGACAGTGTTAGTATCGGTGCAAGATAGGTGCACGGTTTGCGCCAAACATTCCGTAGCCTTAGAAATTGTCTTGAATGCACCCGATGGTACTCCTAGGTGACGAGCCTCAAGTGGATGCTTATTTCGGTCCGTTTAGAGATAGTGCTATTCTTAACACAAGATAGGTGCACGGTTTGCGCTGAACGTACCACAGGCTCGAAAATCGCACCACACACCCGATAGAACACCTAGGTGACCTGGGTCTTGTGGAATCTCATTTCGGTCCGTTTGGAAAGAGTCTTAGTATTGGAGCAAGATAGGTGCATGGCTTGCGCCGAGCGTACCATAGGCTTCAAAATCATTTTGGACACACCTGATAGAACACCTAGGTGACATGGGTCATGTGGAATCTCTTTCGGTCCGTTTAGAGAAGTGTTAGTATCAGTGTAAGATAGGTGCACGGTCTATGCCAAACGTACCGTAGGCTCAGAAATTGTTTTGAACGCACCCGATGGTACTCTTAGGTGACGAGGCTCATGTGGATGCTCGTTTCGGTCCGTTTGGAGATAGTACTAATCTTGACGCAAGATTGGTGCATGGTTTTGCGCTGAACATACCACAGGCTCAAAAATCATTTGGACACACCCGATAGAACACCTAGGTGACGTGGGTCATGTGGAATCTCATTTCGGTCCGTTTAGAGTCAGTGTTAGTATCGGTGCAAGATAGGTGCATGGTTTGCGCCAAACATACCATAACCTCAGAAATCGTTTTGAACGCACCCTATGGTTCTCCTAGGTGACGAGGCTCAAGTAGATGCTCGTTTTGGTCCGTTTGGAGATAGTGCTATTCTTGATGCAAGATAGGTGCACGGTTTGCCCTGAACGTACCACAGGCTCAAAATCGCTTTGGACACACCCGATAGAACACCTAGATGACCTGCGTCATGTGGAATCTCATTTCGGTCCGTTTGGAGAGAGTCTTAGTATTGGAGCAAGATAGGTGCACGGCTTGAGCCGAGCGTACTATAGGCTTGAAAATCGTTTTGGACACACCAGATAGAACAACTAGGTGACGTGGGTCATGTGGAATCTCATTTCGGTCCGTTTAGAGATGTGTTAGTATCGGTGCAAGATAGGTGCACGGTATGCGCCAAACATACCATAACCTCAGAAATCATTTTGAACGCACCCTATGGTACTCCTAGGTGACGAGGCTCATGTGGATGCTCGTTTCAGTCCGTTTGTGGATAGTGTTATTCTTAACGCAAGACAGGTGCACGGTTTGCCCAGAACGTACCACAGGCTCCAAAATCGCTTTGGACACACCCGATAGAACACCTAGGTGACGTGGGTCATGTGGAATCTCATTTCGGTCCGTTTGGAGAGAGTCTTAGTATTGGAGCAAGATAGGTGCATGGCTTGCGCCGAGCGTACCATAGGCTTGAAAATCGTTTTGGACACACCAGATAGAACACCTAGGTGACGTGGGTCATGTGGAATCTCATTTCGGTCCGTTTAGAGATGGTGTTAGTATCGGTGCAACATAGGTGCACGGTATGCGCCAAACATACCATAACCTCAGAAATCATTTTGAACGGGCCCTATGGTACTCCTAGGTGATGAGGCTCAAGTGGATTCTCGTTTTCGTCCGTTTGGAGATAGTGCTATTCTTAACGCAAGATAGGTGCACGGTTTGCCCTGAACGTACCACAGGCTCCAAAATCGCTTTGGACACACCCGACAGAACACCTAGGTGGCGTGGGTCATGTGGAATCTCATTTCGGTCCGTTTGGAGAGATTCTTAGTATTGGAGCAAGATAGGTGCACGACTTGCGCCGAGCGTACCATAGGCTTGAAAATCATTTTGGACACACCAGATAGAACACCTAGGTAACTTGGGTCATGTGGAATCTCATTTGGGTCCGTTTAGAGACAGTGTTAGTATCGGTGTAAGATAGGTGCACAGTTTGCGCCAAACGTACCGTAGGCTCAGAAATCATTTTGAACGCACCCGATGGTACTCCTAGGTGACGAGGCTCAAGTGGATGCTCGTTTCGGTCCGTTTAGAGATAGTGCTAATCTTGACGCAAGAAAGGTGCATGGTTTTCCGCTGAACATACCACAGGCTCAAAAATCATTTTGGACACGCCCGATAGAACACCTAGGTGACGTGGGTCATGTGGGATCTCATTTTGGTCCGTTTAGAGTCAGTGTTAGTATCGGTGCAAGATGGTTGCACGGTATGCACCAAACATACCATAACCTCAGAAATCGTTTTGAACGGACCCTATGGTTCTCCTAGGTGACAAGGCTCAAGTGGATGCTCGTTTCGGTCCGTTTGGAGATAGTGCTATTCTTGACGCAAGATAGGTGGACGGTTTGCCCTGAACGTACCACAGGCTCCAAAATCGCTTTGGACACACCTGATACAACACCTAGGTGACCTGTGTCATGTGGAATCTCATTTCGGTCCGTTTGGAGAGAGTCTTAGTATTGGAGCAAGATAGGTGCACGGCTTGTGCTTAGCGTACCATAGTCTTGAAAATCTTTTTGGACACACCAGATAGAACACCTAGGTGACGTGGGTCATGTGGAATCTCATTTCGGTCCATTTAGAGACATTCTTAGTATCGGTGTAGGATAGGTGCACGGTTTGCGCCAAACGTACCGTAGGCTCAGAAATCGTTTTCAACGCACCCAATGGTACTCCTAGGTGACGAGGCTCAAGTGGATGCTCGTTTCGGTCCGTTTAGAGATACTGCTATTCTTAACGCAAGATAGGTGCATGGTTTTGCGCTGAACATACCACAGGCTCAAAAATCATTTTGGACACACCCGATAGAACACCTAGGTGACGTGGGTCATGTGGAATCTCATTTCGGTCCATTTAGAGAGAGTCTTAGTATTGGAGCAAAATAGGTGCATAGCTTACGCCGAGCGTACAATAGGCTTGAAAATCGTTTTGGACACACTAGATAGAACACCTAGGTGACTAGGGTCATGTGGAATCTCATTTCGGTCCGTTTAGAGATAGTGTCAGTATCGGTTTAAGATAGGTGCACAGTTTGCGCCAAACGTACCATAGGATCAGAAATCGTTTTGAACGCACCCGATCGTACTCCTACGTGATGAGGCTGAAGTGGATGCTTGTTTTGATCCGTTTGCAGATAGTGCTAATCTTGACGCAAGATAGGTGCATGGTTTTGCGCTGAACATACCACAGGCTCAAAAATCCATTTGGACACACCCGATAGAACACCTCGGTGACGTGGGTCATGTGGAATCTCATTTCGGTCCGTTTAGAGACAGTGTTAGTATCGGTGTAAGATAGGTGCACGGTTTGCGCCAAACGTACCATAGGCTCAGAAATTATTTTGAACGCACCCGATGGTACTCCTAGGTGACGAGGCTCAAGTGGATGCTCGTTTCGGTCCGTTTGGAGATAGTGCTAATCTTGACGCAAGATTGGTGCATGGTTTTGCTCTGAACATACCACATGCTCAAAAATCATTTTGGACACACCTAATAGAACACCTAGGTGACGTGGGTCATGTGGAATCTCATTTCGGTCCGTTTAGAGACAGTGTTAGTATTGGTGCAAGATAGGTACACGGTTTGCGCCAAACATTCCGTAGCCTTAGAAATCGTTTTGAACGCACCCGATGGTACTCCTAGGTGACAAGGCTCAAGTGGATGCTCGTTTCGGTCCGTTTGTGGATAGTGTTATTCTTAACACAAGATAGGTGCACGGTTTGCGCTGAACGTACCACAGGCTCGAAAATCGCTTTGGACACACCCGATAGAACACCTTGGCGACCTAGGTCATGTGGAATCTCATTTTGGTCCGTTTGGAAAGAGTCTTAGTATTGGAGCAAGATAGGTGCATGGCTTGCGCCGAGCGTACCATAGGCTTCAAAATCATTTTGGACACACCTGATAGAACACCTATGTGACATGGGTCATGTGGGATCTCTTTACAGTCCGTTTAGAGAAGTGTTAGTATCAGTGTAAGATAGGTGCACGGTCTATGCCAAACGTACCGTAGGCTCAGAAATTGTTTTGAACGCACCCGATGGTACTCTTAGGTGACGAGGCTCATGTGGATGCTCGTTTCGGTCCGTTTGTGGATAGTGTTATTCTTGACACAAGACAGGTGCACGGTTTGCGCTGAACGTACCACAGGCTCGAAAATCGCTTTGGACACACCCGATAGAACACCTAGGTGACCTGGGTCATGTGGAATCTCATTTCGGTCCGTTTGGAAAGAGTCTTAGTATTGGAGCAAGATAGGTGCATGGCTTGTGCCGAGCGTACCATAGGCTTCAAAATCATTTTGAACACACCTGATAGAACACCTATGTGACATGGGTCATGTTGGATCTCTTTTCAGTCCATTTAGAGAAGTGTTAGTATCAGTGTAAGATAGGTGCACGGTCTGCGCCAAACGTACCGTAGGCTCAGAAATTGTTTTGAACGCACCCGATGGTACTCCTAGGTGACGAGGCTCAAGTGGATGCTCGTTTCGGTCCGTTTGGAGATAGTGCTAATCTTGACGCAAGATTGGTGCATGGTTTTGCGCTGAACATACCACAGGCTCAAAAATCAATTTGGACACACCCGATAGAACACCTAGGTGATGTGGGTCTTGTGGAATCTCATTTCAGTCCGTTTAGAGTCAGTGTTAGTATCGGTGCAAGATAGGCGCATGGTATGCGCCAAACATACCACAACCTCAGAAATCGTTTTGAACGGACCCTATGGTTCTCCTAGGTGACGAGGCTCAAGTGGATGCTCGTTTCGGGCCGTTTGGACATAGTGCTATTCTTGATGCAAGATAGGAGCACGGTTTGCCCTGAACGTACCACAGGCTCCAAAATCGCTTTGGACACACCTGATAGAACACCTAGGTGACCTGTGTCGTGTGGAATCTCATTTCGGTCCATTTGGAGAGAGTCTTAGTATTGGAGCAAGATAGGTGCACGGCTTGCGCCAAACGTACTGTAGGCTTGAAAATCATTTTGGACACCCTAGATAGAACACCTAGGTGACGTGGGTCATGTGGAATCTCATTTCGGTCCGTTTAGAGACATTGTTAGTATCAGTGCAAGATAGGTGCACGGTTTGCGCCAAACGTACTGTAGGCTCAGAAATCGTTTTCAACGCACCCAATGGTACTCCTAGGTGACGAGGCTCAAGTGGATGCTCGTTTCGGTCCGTTTAGAGATAGTGCTATTCTTAACGCAAGATAGGTGCATGGTTTGCGCTGAACGTACCATAGGCTCAAAAATCGCTTTGGACACACCTGATAAAACACCTAGGTGACCTGGGTCATGTGGAATCTCATTTCGGTCCATTTGGAGAGAGTCTTAGTATTGGAGCAAAATAGGTGCATGGGGTGCATGGCTTGCGCCAAGCGTACAATAGGCTTGAAAATCGTTTTGGACACACTAGATAGAACACCTATGTGACTAGGGTCATGTGGAATCTCATTTCGGTCCGTTTAGAGACAGTGTCTGTATCGGTTTAAGATAGGTGCACAGTTTGCGCCAAACGTACCGTAGGATCAGAAATTATTTTGAACGCACCCGATCGTACTCCTACGTGATGAGGCTCAAGTGGATGCTCGTTTTGGTCCATTTGCAGATAGTGCTAATCTTGACGCAAGATAGGTGCATGGTTTTGCGCTGAACATACCATAGGCTCAAAAATCAATTTGGACACACCCGATAGAACACCTAGGTGACGTGGGTCATGTGGAATCTCATTTCGGTCCATTTAGAGACAGTGTTAGTATCGGTGTAAGATAGGTGCACGGTTTGCGCCAATCGTACCGTAGGCTCAAAAATTGTTTTGAACGCACCTGATGGTACTCCTAGGTGACGAGGCTCAAGTGGATGCTCGTTTCGGTCCGTTTGGAGATAGTGCTAATCTTAACGCAAGATTGGAGCATGGTTTTGCGCTGAACATACCACATGCTCAAAAATCAGTCTGGACACACTTGATAGAACACCTAGGTGACGTGGGTCATGTCGAATCTGATTTCGGTCCGTTTAGAGACAATGTTAGTATCGGTGCAAGATATCGCACGGTTTGCGCCAAACATACCATAGCCTCAGAAATTGTCTTGAACGCGCCCGATGGTACTCCAAGGTGACGTGGCTCAAGTGGATGCTTGTTTCGGTCCGTTTAAAGATAGTGCTATTCTTAATGCAAGATAGGTGCACGGTTTGCGCTGAACGTACCATAGACTCGAAAATCGCTTTTGACACACCCGATAGAACACCTAGGTGACCTCGGTCATGTGGAATCTCATTTCGGTCCGTTTGGAGAGAGTCTTAGTATTGGAGCAAGATAGCTGCACGGATTGCGCCTAGCGTACCATAGGCTTGAAAATCATTTTGGACACACCTGATAGAACACCTAGGTGACGTGGGTCATGTGGAATCTCACTCGGTCCGTTTAGAGACAGTGTTAGTATGGGTGTAATATAGTTGCACGGTTTACGCCAAACGTACCATAGGCTCAGATATCGTTTTGAACGCACCCGATGGTACTCCTAGGTGACGAGGCTCAAGTGGATGCTCGTTTTGGTCCGTTTTGAGATAGTGCTAATCTTGACGCAAGATTGGTGCATGGTTTTGCGCTGAACATACCACAGGCTCAAAAATCATTTTGGACACACCCGATAGAACACCTAGGTGACGTGGGTCATGTGGAATCTCATTTCGGTCCATTTAGAGATTGTGTTAGTATCGATGAAATATAGGTGCACGGTTTGCGCCAAACATACCATAGCCTCAGAAAATTGTCTTGAACACACCCGATGGTACTCCAAGGTGATGAGGCTCAAGTGGATGCTCGTTTTGCTCCGTTTGAAGATAGTGCTATTCTTAATGCAAGATAGGTGCACGGTTTGCGCTGAGCGTATCAAAGGCTCGATAATCGCTTTGGACACACCCGATAGAACACCTAGGTGACCTGGATCATGTGGAATCTCATTTCGGTCTGTTTTGGAGAGAGTCTTAGTATTGGACCAAGATAGGTGCATGGCTTGCACCGAGCATACAATAGGCTTGTAAATCATTTTGGACACACCAAATAGAACACCTAGGTGACTAGGGTCATGTGGAATCTTATTTCGGTCTGTTTAGAGATAGTGTCAGTATCGGTTTTAGATAGGTGCACAATTTGCGCCAAATGTATCGTAGGCTCAGAAATCATTTTGAACGCACCCGATTGTACTCCTACGTGATGAGGCTCAAGTGGATACTCGTTTTGGTCCATTTGCAGATAGTGCTAATCTTGACGTAAGATAGGTGCATGGTTTTGCGCTGAACATACCACAGGCTCAAAAATCAATTTGGACACACCCGACAGAACACCTAGGTGACGTGGGTCATGTGGAATCTCATTTCGGTCCATTTAGAGACTGTGTTAGTATCGTTGTAAGATAGGTGCACGGTTTGCGCCAAACGTACCGTAGGCTCAGAAATTGTTTTGAACGCACCCGATGGTACTCGTAGGTGACGAGGCTCAAGTGGATGCTCGTTTCGGTCCGTTTGGAGATAGTGCTAATCTTGACACAAGATTGGTGCATGGTTTTGCGCTGAACATACCACAGGCTCAAAAATCAATTTGGACACACCTGATAGAACACCTAGGTGACATGGGTCATGTGGAATCCCATTTCGGTCCGTTTAGAGACAGTGTTAGTATCGGTGTAAGATAGGTGCACGGTTTGCGCCAAACGTACCGTAGGCTCAGAAATTGTTTTGAACGCACCCGATGGTACTCCTAGGTGACGAGGCTCAAGTGGATGCTCGTTTCGGTCCGTTTGGAGATAGTGCTAATCTTGAAGCAAGATTGGTGCTTGGTTTTGCGCTGAACATACCACATGCTCAAAAATCATTTTGGACACACCTGATAGAACACCTAGGTGACGTGGGTCTTGTGGAATCTTATTTTGGTCCGTTTAGAGACAGTGTTAGTATCGGTGCAAGATACCGCACGGTTTGTGCCAAACATACCATAGCCTCAGAAATTGTCTTGAACGCACCCGATGGTACTCCAAGGTGACGTGGCTCAAGTGGATGCTTGTTTCGGTCCGTCTAAAGATAGTGCTATTCTTAATGCAAGATAGGTGCATGGTTTGCGCTGAACGTACCACAGGCTCGAAAATCGCTTTTGACACAACCGATAGAACACATAGGTGACCTCGGTGAAAGTCCTATGTTTGGTGTTGGTAATTAGTGACAATGCCTAAATACTAATCTTATGCCTAAGTTGTATGTAGCATATGAGGATTAGTACATTCCAAGGTTGGTGGCAAGATGGACATGGTGATCATGATGGCCACACTTGGATTTGGACGCAACCCTACGTGATCAAGGCAAAGGTATATGCTTAAGGGTTGTGTTTTAGTAACCAAGACACCTAGTGGGTGTGGTTACATTATAGGATAGATAGCCGTACTATAAAGAGGGGAATGACGCGGCTATTGAACTCCTAAGTGCCTCTAGATGTGCATTTCATGATCATATGCATTTGGATAGAACTAATATCGCCTCAAAAAATGATTGTGAAAATGCTAACACACTCACACATGACGAGATCACTTGGTGATGTTAGCACGTTTGCGGCGGCGGTGGAGTTTGAGCGGTAGAGAGGGTTTGATTCCTGTCTCCCTCCCGCCGAGCTTGCGAGGCGGGATTTAGGCGTTTTCGAGAAGTTGAAACGATTATTTTCCACTACGCCGAAGTTCGGAAAAGAAACGGAGGCGAACGGAGGTCACAGAGGTGACCGGACGCGGTCCTTGCATGACCGGACGCGTCCGGTCAGTGTTCAGTGTCTGCGCGTTTTTCAGTTCGATGATCGGACGCGAGGCGCGTCCGGTCACTGATGATCGGACGCGTCCGGTCGTTCAGGGAGCTTACTGGACTCTAACCGGACGCTGTCACTATCGCGTCCGGTCATTTTCTTTAGCGCGTCCGGTCACTATTTCGTTGAGCGCTGCTCAGGCGACCAGCGCGTCCGGTCCTTCACGGGACCAGCGCGTCCGGTCGTTCCCGGCGCGTCCGGTCAGTTGGACCAGCGCGTCCGGTCGTTGCTTCGCAGTTAGCCGTTGGGCGACCAGCGCGTCCGGTCGTTTGGACCAGCGCGTCCGGTCAGTACTTCACGAGTTAGCCGTTGGGCGACCGGCGCGTCCGGTCAGTTGGACCAGCGCGTCCGGTCAGCCCGATTTCGGCTGTTTAAGTTTCTAACGGCTATATTCGAAGGGGTACGTCTATAAATACTCGTTGGCCGGCTCAAGGCTCACTCTCTCGAACATTTGACATACTTGTGAGCACTTTGAGCTAAGCAACTCCCCTCCCACTCATCTCTCTTGCTTCTTTGCATATTCGAAGTGAGATTGAGTGATCCAAGTGCATTTGCATTGTGAGATTGCATCTAGTTGGCACTTGGTGGTTGATTTGCTGCGGGATTCTTGTTTCTCTTGGTGGTTGCCGCCACCTAGACGGCTTGGAGCAGCTAGGAGGCGTTGGCAAGAGTTGGTGATTGTTCTTGGCCACCTCCGGTGATTGTGAGGGGTTTGTGCCTACCTCGGCGAAGCGCCAAAGGCAACATTAGTATATTGCTCGTGTCATTGCAACCTTTTGCCATTTGGTAGGTTCTTGTGGTGCCTTTTGAGAGGCTCGGTGTGAGACCGATTAGCCACCGAACCACGTGGTGAAGAGGGACACAACGGGGACTAGCGTGCCGGCAAGCACGTGAACCTCGGGATAAATCTTCGTGTCATCACTTTCATATTGTGATTGATTGATCCGGTGTTCGGTTATATTGGTATTCATCTATTGATCATATTGATTGGTTGGCTCAATACTTCGCCCCTCGGTGATACCCTCCTAACTCTCTCTTGTATTTATTTCTTAGTTACCTTGCTAGCTTGTTAGTGTAACTCTTAGCTTGTGTAGCTAGCTAGCTTTAGTTGTGCGGTTTGACTTGTGCGGTTGAGTGCAAATAAACTAGAATTGTGAATTGGTTAGGTGGCTTGCAAACACCCCGTAGGCTAAGCAAAACTCGCATCTCGCTATTTGTTATATTGATAAACTTGTTTAGCTTGTCTTTGTAGAAAATTTTATAAGGCTATTCACGCCCCTCTAGCCATCAAGACCTTTCACTCGATCATGTGGAATCTCATTTCGGTCCATTTGGAGAGTCTTAGTATTGGAGCAAGATAGCTGCACGGATTGCGCCGAGCGCACCATAGGCTTGAAAATCATTTTGGACACACCTGATAGAACACCTAGGTGACGTGGGTCATGTGGAATCTCACTCGGTCCGTTTAGAGACAGTGTTAGTATGGGTGTAAGATAGGCGCACGATTTGCGCCAAACGTACCGTAGGCTCAGATATCGTTTTGAACGCACCCGATGGTACTCCTAGGTGACGAGGCTCAAGCGGATAATCATTTTGGTCAGTTTTGTGATAGTGCTAATCTTGACGCATGATTGGTGCATGGTTTTGCGCTGGACATACCACAGGCTCAAAAATCATTTTGGGCACACCCGATAGAACACCTAGGTGACGTGGGTCATGTGGAATCTCATTTCGGTCCGTTTAGAGATTGTGTTAGTATCGATGCAAGATAGGTGCACGGTTTGCGCCAAACATACCATAGCCTCAGAAATTGTGTTGAACGCACCCAATGGTACTCCAAGGTGACGAGGCTCAAGTGGATGCTCCTTTTGGTCCGTTTGAAGATAGTGCTATTATTAATGCAAGATAGGTGCACGGTTTGCGCTGAGCGTACCAAAGGCTTGAAAATCGCTTTGGACACACCCGATAGAACACCTAGGTGACCTGGGTCATGTGTAATCTCATTTCGGTCTGTTTAGAGAGAGTCTTAGTATTGGACCAAGATAGGTGCATGTCTTGCGCCGAGCATACAATAGGCTTGTAAATCATTTTGGACACACCAGATAGAACACCTAGGTGACTAGGGTCATGTGGAATCTTATTTTGGTCCGTTTAGAGATAGTGTCAGTATCGGTTTCAAATAGGTGCAAGGTTTGCGCCAAACGTATCGTTGGCTCAGAAATCATTTTGAACGCACCCGATCGTACTCCTAGGTGATGAGGCTCAAGTGGATGCTCGTTTTGGTTCATTTGTAGATAGTGCTAATCTTGACGCAAGATAGGTGCATGGTTTTCCGTTGAACATACCACAGGCTCAAAAATCATTTTGGACACGCCCAATAGAACACCTAGGTGACGTGGGTCATGTGGGATCTCATTTCGGTCCATTTAGAGTCAGTGTTACTATCGGTGCAAGATAGGTGCACGGTTTGCGCCAAACACACCATAACCTCAGAAATCGTTTTGAACGGACCCTATGGTTCTCCAAGGTGACGAGGCTCAAGTGGATGCTCGCTTCGGTCCGTTTGGAGATAGTGCTATTCTTAACGCAAGATAGGTGCATGGTTTTGCGCTGAACGTACCACATGCTCAAAAATCATTTTGGACACACCCAATAGAACACCTAGGTGACCTGGGTCATGTGAAATCTCATTTCGGTCTGTTTGGAGAGAGTCTTAGTATTGGAGCAAGATAGGTGCACGGCTTGTGCCGAGTGTACCATAGGCTTGAAAATCGTTTTGGACACACCTGATAGAACACCTAGGTGACGTGGGTCATGTGGAATCTCATTTCGGTCTGTTTAGCGACAGTGTTAGTATCGGTGTAAGATAGTCGCACGGTTTGCGCCAAACGTACCGTAGGCTCACAAATTGTTTTGAACGCACCCGATGGTACTCCTAGGTGACAAGGCTCATGTGGATGCTCGTTTCGGTCCGTTAGGAGATAGTGCTAATCTTGACGCAAGATTGGTGCATGGTTTTGCGCTGAACATACCATAGGCGCAAAAATCATTTTGGACACACCCAATAGAACACCTAGGTGACGTGGGTCGTGTGGAATCTCATTTTGGTCTGTTTAGAGACAGTGTTAGTATCGGTGCAAGATAGGTGCACGGTTTGCGCCAAACATTCTATAGCCTTAGAAATCATTTTGAACGGACCCGATGGTACTCCTAGGTGACGAGTTTCAAGTGGATGCTTGTTTCAGTCCGTTTGGAGATAGTGCTATTCTTAACGTAAGATAGGTGCACGGTTTGTGCTGAACGTACCATAGGCTCGAAAATCGCTTTGGACACACCCGATAGAACACCTGGGTGACCTGGGTCATGTGAAATCTCATTTCGGTCCGTTTGAAGAGAGTCTTAGTATTAGAGCAAGATAGGTGCACGGCTGCGCTGAGTGTACCATAGGCTTGAAAATCATTTTGGACACACCTGATAGAACACCTAGGTGACGTGGGTCATGTGGAATCTCATTTCGGTCCGTTTAGAGACAGTGTTAGTATCGGTGTAAGATAGGTGCACGGTTCGCGCCAAACGTCCCGTAGGCTCAGAAATCGTTTTGAACGCACCCGGTGGTACACCTAGGTGACGAGGCTCAAGTGGATGCTCGTTTTGGTCTGTTTGGATATAGTGCTAATGTTGATGCAAGATAGGTGCATGGTTTTCCGCTGAGCATAACACAGGCTCAAAAATCAGTTTGGACATGCCCGATAGAACACCTAGGTGATGTGAGTCATGTGGGATCTCATTTTGGTCCGTTTAGAGTCAGTGTTAGTATCGGTGCAAGATAGGTGCACGGTATGCGCCAAACACACCATAACCTCAGAAAATCGTTTTTAACGCACCCTATGGTTCTCCTAGGTGACGAGGCTCAAGTGCCTGCTCATTTCGGTCCGTTTGGAGATAGTGCTATTCTTAACGCAAGATTGGTGCATGGTTTTGCGCTGAACATACCACATGCTGAAAATTGATTTTGGACACACCCGATAGAACAACGAGGTGATGTGGGTCATGTGGAATCTCATTTCGGTCCGTTTAGAGATGGTGTTAGTATCGGTGCAACATAGGTGCACGGTATGCGCCAAACATACCATATACCTCAGAAATCATGTTGAACGGGCCCTATGGTACTCCTAGGTGATGAGGCTCAAGTGGATTCTCGTTTCCGTCTGTTTGGAGATAGTGCTATTCTTAACGCAAGATAGGTGCCTGGTTTGCCCTGAACGTACCACAGGCTCCAAAATCGCTTTGGACACATCCGATAGAACACCTAGGTGACCTGGGTCATGTGGAATCTCATTTCGGTCCGTTTGGAGAGAGTCTTAGTATTGGAGCAAGATAGGTGCACGACTTGCGCTGAGCGTACCATAGGCTTGAAAATCGTTTTGGACACACCAGATAGAACACCTAGGTGACGTGGGTCATGTGGAATCTCATTTCGGTCCGTGGAGTTAGTATCGGTGTAAGATAGGTGCACGGTTTGCGCCAAACATACCGTAGGCTCAGATATCGTTTTGAACGCACCTAATGGTACTGCTAGGTGACGAGGCTCATGTGGCTGCTCGTTTCGGTCCGTTTATAGATACTACTTAACGCTAGATAGGTGCATGGTTTGCGCTGAACATACCATAGGCTCAAAAATCGCTTTGGGCACACCCGATAAAACACCTAGGTGACCTGGGTCATGTAGAATCTCATTTCAGTCCGTTTGGAGAGAGTCTTAGTATTTGAGCAAGATAGGTGCATGGCTTGCGCCGAGCGTACAATAGGCTTGAAAATAGCTTTGGACACACCAGATAGAACACCTAGGTGACTAAGGGTCATGTGGAATCTTATTTCGGTCCATTTAGAGACACTATCAGTATCGGTTTAAGAGAGGTGCACAGTTTGCGCCAAACGTACCGTAGGCTCAAAAATCATTTTGAACGCACCCGATCGTACTCCTACATGATGAGGCTCAAGTGGATGCTCGTTTCGGTCCGTTTGGAGATAGTGCCAATCTTGACGCAAGATTGATGCATGGTTTTGCGCTGAACATACCACAGGCTCAAAAATTAATTTGTACACACCCGATAGAACACCTAGGTGATGTGGGTCATGTTGAATCTCATTTCAGTCTGTTTAGAGTCAGTGTTAGTATCGGTGCAAGATAGGTGCACGGTATGCGCCAAACATACCATAACCTCAGAAATTGTTTTGAACGGACCCTATGGTTCTTCTAGGTGACGAGGCTCAAGTGGATGCTCGTTTCGGTCTGTTTAGAGATAGTGCTATTCTTGACGGAAGATATGTGCACGGTTTGCCCTGAACGTACCACAGGCTCCAAAATCACTTTGGGCACACCCAATAGAACACCTAGGTGACCTGCGTCATGTGGAATCTCATTTCGGTCCATTTGGAGAGAGTCTTAGTATTGGAGCAAGATAGGTGCACGGCTTGCGCCGATCGTACCATAGGCTTGAAAACGTTTTGGACACACCAGATAGAACACCTAGGTGACGTGGGTCATGTGGAATCTCATTTCGGTTCGTTTAGAGACATTGTTAGTATCGGTGTAAGATAGGTGCACGGTTTGCGCCAAACGTACCGTAGGCTGAGAAATCGTTTTCAACGCACCTAATGGTACTCCTAAGTGACGAGGCTCAAGTGGATGCTCGTTTCGGTCCGTTTAGAGATACTGCTATTCTTAACGCAAGTTAGGTGCATGGTTTACGTTGAACGTACCATAGGCTCAAAAATCGCTTTGGACACACCTGATAAAACACCTAGGTGACCTAGGTCATGTGGAATCTCATTTCGGTCCATTTGGAGAGAGTCTTATTATTGGAGCAAAATAGGTGCATGGCTTGCGCCGAGCGTACAATAGGCTTGAAATCGTTTTGGACACACTAGATAGAACACCTAGGTGACTAGGGTCATGTGGAATCTCATTTCGGAACGTTTAGAGACAGTGTCAGTATCGGTTTAAGATAGGTGCATAGTTTGCGCCAAACGTACCGTCGGATCAGAAATCATTTTGAACGCACCCGATCGTACTCCTACATGATGAGGCTCAAGTGGATGCTTGTTTTGGTCCGTTTGCAGATAGTGCTAATCTTGACGCAAGATTGGTGCATGGTTTTGCGCTGAACATACCATAGGCTCAAAAATCAATTTGGACACACCCGATAGAACACCTAGGTGACGTGGGTCATGTGGAATCTCATTTCGGTCCGTTTAGAGACAGTGTTAGTATCGGTGTAAGATAGGTGCACGGTTTGCGCCAAACGTACCGTAGGCTCAGAAATTGTTTTGAACGCACCCGATGGTACTCCTAGGTGACGAGGCTCATGTGGATGCTCGTTTCGGTCTGTTTGGAGATAGTGCTAATCTTGACGCAAGATTGGTGCATGGTTTTGCGTTGAACATACCACATGCTCAAAAATCATTTTGGACACACCCAATAGAACACCTAGGTGACGTGGGTCTTGTGGAATCTTATTTTGGTCCATTTAGAGACAGTGTTAGTATCGGGGCAAGATAGGTACACGGTTTGCGCCAACATTCCGTAGCCTTAGAAAACATTTTTGAACGCACCCGATGGTACTCCTAGGTGTTGAGGCTCAAGTGATGCTCGTTTCGGTCCGTTGTGGATAGTGTTATTCTTAACACAAGATAGGTGCACGGTTTGCGCTGAACGTACCACAGGCTCGAAAATCGCTTTGGACACACCCGATAGAACACCTTAGCGACTTGGGTCATGTGGAATCTCATTTGGTCTGTTTGGAAAGAGTCTTAGTATTGGAGCAAGATAGGTGCATGCTTGCGCCGAGCGTACCATAGGCTTCAAAATCATTTTGGACACACCCGATAGAACACCTAGGTGACATGGTCATGTGGATCTCTTTTCAGTCCGTTTAGAGAAGTGTTAGTATCAGTGTAAGATAGGTGCACGGTCTACGCCAAGCGTACCGTAGGATCAGAAATTGTTTTGAACGCACCCGATGGTACTCTTAGGTGACGAGGCTCAAGTGGATGCTCGTTTCGGTCCGTTTGGAGATAGTACTAATCTTGACGCAAGATTGGTGCATGGTTTTGTGCTGAACATACCACAGGCTCAAAAATCATTTTGGACACACTCGATAGAACACCTAGGTGACCTGCGTCATGTGGAATCTCATTTCGGTCTATTTGGAGAGTCTTAGTATTGGAGCAAGATAGGTGCACGGCTTGCGCCGAGCGTACCATAGTCTTGAAAATCGTTTTGGACACACCAGATAGAACACCTAGATGACGTGGGTCATTTGGAATCTCATTTCGGTCCGTTTAGAGACATTGTTAGTATCGGTGCAAGATGGGTGCACGTTTGCGCCAAACGTACCATAGGCTCAGAAATCGTTTTCACGCACCCAATGGTAACTCCTAGGTGACGGGGCTCAAGTGGATGCTCGTTTCGGTCCATTTAGAGATACTGTATTTCTTAACACAAGATAGGTGCATGGTTTGCGCTGAACGTACCATAGGCTCAAAAATCGCTTTGGACACACCTGATAAAACACCTAGGTGACCTGGGTCATGTGGAATCTCATTTCGGTCCATTTGGAGAGAGTCTTAGTAGTGGAGCAAAATAGGTGCATGGCTTGCGCCGAGCGTACAATAGGCTTGAAAATCGTTTTGGACACACTAGATAGAACACCTAGGTGACTAGGGTCATGTGGAATCTCATTTCGATCCGTTTAGAGACAGTGTCAGTATCGTTTTAAGATAGGCGCACAGTTTGCGCCAAACGTACCGTAGGATCAGAAATCATTTTGAACGCACCCGATCGTACTCCTACGTGATGAGGCTCAAGTGGATGCTTGTTTTGGTCCGTTTGCAGATAGTGCTAATCTTGACGCAAGATAGGTGCATGGTTTTGCACTGAACATACCACAGGCTCAAAAATCAATTTGGACACACTCGATAGAACACCTAGGTGACGTGGGTCATGTGGAATCTCATTTCGGTCCGTTTAGAGACAGTGTTAGTATCGGTGTAAGATAGGTCCACGATTTGCGCCATACGTACCGTAGGCTCAGATATTGTTTTGAACGCACCCAATGGTACTGCTAGGTGACGAGGCTCATGTGGCTACTCGTTTTGGTCCGTTTATAGATACTACTTAACGCTAGATAGGTGCATGGTTTGCGCTGAACATACCATAGGCTCAAAAATCACTTTGGGCACACCCGATAAAAACTCCTAGGTGACCTGGGTCATGTGGAATCTCATTTCGGTCCATTTGGAGAGAGTCTTAGTATTGGAGCAAGATAGGTGCATGGCTTGCGCCGAGCGTACAATAGGCTTGAAAATAGTTTTGGACACACCAGATAGAACACATAGGTGACTAGGGTCATGTGGAATATTATTTCGGTCCATTTAGAGACACTGTCAGTATCAGTTTAAGAGAGGTGCACAGTTTGCGCCAAACGTACCGTAGGCTCAAAAATCATTTTGAATGCACCCAATCGTACTCCTACGTGATGAGGCTCAAGTGGATGCTCGTTTCGGTCCGTTTGGAGATAGTGCCAATCTTGACGCAAGATTGGTGCTTGGTTTTGCGCTGAACATACCACAGGCTCAAAAATCAATTTGGAAACACCCGATAGAACACCTAGGTGATGTGGGTCATGTGGAATCTCATTTCGGTCCGTTTAGAGTCAGTGTTAGTATCGGTGCAAGATAGGTGCACGGTATGCGCCAAACATACCATAACCTCAGAAATCGTTTTGAACGGACCCTATGGTTCTTCTAGGTGACGAGGCTCAAGTGGATGCTCGTTTCGGTCCGTTTAGAGATAGTGCTATTCTTGACGGAAGATATGTGCACGGTTTGCCCTGAACGTACCACAGGCTCCAAAATCACTTTGGACACACCCAATAGAACACCTAGGTGACCTGCGTCATGTGGAATCTCATTTCGGTCCATTTGGATAGTATTGGAGCAAGATAGGTGCACGGCTTGCGCCGAGCGTGCCATAGGCTTGAAAATCATTTTGGACACACCAGATAGAACACCTAGGTGACGTGGGTCATGTGGAATCTCATTTCGGTCCGTTTAGAGACATTGTTAGTATCGGTGTAAGATAGGTGCACGGTTTGCGCCAAACGTACCGTAGGCTGAGAAATCATTTTCAACGCACCCAATGGTACTCGTAGGTGACGAGGCTCAAGTGGATGCTCGTTTCGGTCCGTTTAGAGATACTGCTATTCTTAACGCAAGATAGGTGCATGGTTTACGCTGAACGTACCATAGGCTCAAAAATCGTTTTGGACACACCTGATAAAACACCTAGGTGACCTAGGTCATGTGGAATCTCATTTCGGTCCATTTGGAGAGAGTCTTATTATTGGAGCAAAATAGGTGCATGGCTTGCGCCGAGCGTACAATAGGCTTGAAATCGTTTTGGACACACTAGATAGAACACCTAGGTGACTAGGGTCATGTGGAATCTCATTTCGGAACGTTTAGAGACAGTGTCAGTATCAGTTTAAGATAGGTGCATAGTTTGCGCCAAACGTACCGTCGGATCAGAAATCATTTTGAATGCACCCGATCGTACTCCTACGTGATGAGGCTCAAGTGGATGCTTGTTTTCGTCCGTTTGCAGATAGTGCTAATCTTGACGCAAGATTGGTGCATGGTTTTGCGCTGAACATACCATAGGCTCAAAAATCAATTTGGACACACCTGATAGAACACCTAGGTGACGTGGGTCATGTGGAATCTCATTTCGGTCCGTTTAGAGACAGTGTTAGTATCGGTCTAAGATAGGTGCACGGTTTGCGCCAAACGTACCGTAGGCTCAGAAATTGTTTTGAACGCACCCGATGGTACTCCTAGGTGACGAGGCTCAAGTGGATGCTCGTTTCGGTCTGTTTGGAGATAGTGCTAATCTTGACGCAAGATTGGTGCATGGTTTTGCGTTGAACATACCACATGCTCAAAAATCATTTTGGACACACCCAATAGAACACCTAGGTGACGTGGGTCTTGTGGAATCTTATTTTGGTTCATTTAGAGACAGTGTTAGTATCGGTGCAAGATAGGTACACGGTTTGCGCCAAACATTCCGTAGCCTTAGAAATCATTTTGAACGCACCCGATGGTACTCCTAGGTGTTGAGGCTCAAGATGATGCTCGTTTCGGTCCGTTTGTGGATAGTGTTATTCTTAACACAAGATAGGTGCACGGTTTGCGCTGAACGTACCACAGGCTCGAAAATCGCTTTGGACACACCCGATAGAACACCTTAGCGACTTGGGTCATGTGGAATCTCATTTTGGTCTGTTTGGAAAGAGTCTTAGTATTGGAGCAAGATAGGTGCATGCCTTGCGCCGAGCGTACCATAGGCTTCAAAATCATTTTGGACACACCCGATAGAACACCTAGGTGACATGGGTCATGTGGGATCTCTTTTCAGTCCGTTTAGAGAAGTGTTAGTATCAGTGTAAGATAGGTGCACGGTCTACGCCAAGCGTACCGTAGGATCAGAAATTGTTTTGAACGCACCCGATGGTACTCTTAGGTGACGAGGCTCAAGTGGATGCTCGTTTTGGTCTGTTTGGAGATAGTACTAATCTTGACGCAAGATTGGTGCATGGTTTTGTGCTGAACATACCACAGGCTCAAAAATCATTTTGGACACACCCGATAGAACACCTAGGTGATGTGGGTCATGTGGAATCTCATTTCGGTCCGTTTAGAGTCAGTGTTAGTACCGGTGCAAGATAGGTGCACGGTATGCGCCAAACATACCATAACCTCAGAAATCATTTTGAACGGACCCTATGGTTCGCCCAGGTGACGAGGCTCAAGTGGATGCTCGTTTCGGTCCGTTTGGAGATAGTGCTATTCTTGACGCAGGATAGGTGCACGGTTTGCCTCAACGTACCACAGGCTCCAAAATCGCATTGGACACACCCGATAGAACACCTAGGTGACCTGCGTCATGTGGAATCTCATTTCGGTCTATTTGGAGAGTCTTAGTATTGGAGCAAGATAGGTGCACGGCTTGCGCCGAGCGTACCATAGTCTTGAAAATCATTTTGGACACACCAGATAGAACACCTAGGTGACGTGGGTCATTTGGAATCTCATTTCGGTCCGTTTAGAGACATTGTTAGTATCGGTGGAAGATAGGTGCACGGTTTGCGCCAAACGTACCATAGGCTTAGAAATCGTTTTCAACACACCCAATGGTACTCCTAGGTGACGGGGCTCAAGTGGATGCTCGTTTCGGTCCATTTAGAGATACTGCTATTCTTAACACAAGATAGGTGCATGGTTTGCGCTGAACGTACCATAGGCTCAAAAATCGCTTTGGACACACCTAATAAAACACCTAGGTGACCTGGGTCATGTGGAATCTCATTTCGGTCCATTTGGAGAGAGTCTTAGTAGTGGAGCAAAATAGGTGCGTGGCTTGCGCCGAGCGTACAATAGGCTTGAAAATAGTTTTGGACACACCAGATAGAACACCTAGGTGACTAGGGTCATGTGGAATATTATTTCGGTCCATTTAGAGACACTGTCAGTATCAGTTTAAGAGAGGTGCACAGTTTGCGCCAAACGTACCGTAGGCTCAAAAATCATTTTGAACGCACCCAATCGTACTCCTACGTGATGAGGCTCAAGTGGATGCTCGTTTCGGTCCGTTTGGAGATAGTGCCAATCTTGACGCAAGATTGGTGCTTGGTTTTGTGCTGAACATACCACAGGCTCAAAAATCAATTTGGAAACACCCGATAGAACACCTAGGTGATGTGGGTCTTGTGGAATCTAATTTCGGTCCGTTTAGAGTCAGTGTTAGTATCGGTACAAGATAGGTGCACGGTATGCGCCAAACATACCATAACCTCAGAAATCGTTTTGAACGGACCCTATGGTTCTCCTAGGTGACGAGGCTCAAGTTGATGCTCGTTTCGGTCCGTTTGGAGATAGTGCTATTCTTGACGTAAGATAGGTGCACGGTTTGCCCTGAACGTACCACAGGCTCCAAAATCGCTTTGGACACACCCGATAGAACACCTAGGTGACCTGCGTCATGTGGAATCTCATTTCGGTCCATTTGGAGAGAGTCTTAGTATTGGAGCAAGATAGGTGCACGGCTTGCGCCGAGCGTACCATAGGCTTGAAAATCGTTTTGGACACACCAGATAGAACACCTAGGTGACGTGGGTCATGTGGAATCTCATTTCGGTCCGTTTAGAGACATTGTTAGTATCGGTGTAAGATAGGTGCACGGTTTGCGCCAAACGTACCGTAGGCTCAGAAATCGTTTTCAACGCACCCAATGGTACTCCTAGGTGACGAGGCTCAAGTGGATGCTCGTTTCGGTCCGTTTGGAGATAGTGCTAATCTTGACGCAAGATTGGTGCATGGTTTTGCGTTGAACATACCACGTGCTCAAAAATCATTTTGGACACACCTAATAGAACACCTAGGTGACGTGGGTCTTGTGGAATCTTATTTCGGTCCATTTAGAGACAGTGTTAGTATCGGTGCAAGATAGGTACACGGTTTGCGCCAAACATTCCGTAGCCTTAGAAATCGTTTTGAACGCACCAAATGGTACTCCTAGGTGTCGAGGCTCAAGATGATGCTCGTTTCGGTCCGTCTGTGGATAGTGTTATTCTTAACACAAGATAGGTGCATGGTTTGCGCTGAACGTACCACAGGCTCAAAAATCGCTTTGGACACACCCGATAGAACACCTTGGCAACTTGGGTCATGTAGAATCTCATTTTGGTCTGTTTGGAAAGAGTCTTAGTATTGGTGCAAGATAGGTGCATGCCTTGCGCCGAGCGTAACATAGGCTTCAAAATCATTTTGGACACACCTGATAGAACACCTAGGTGACATGGGTCATGTGGGATCTCTTTTCAGTCCGTTTAGAGAAGTGTTAGTATCAGTGTAAGATAGGTGCACGGTTTGCGCCAAACGTACCGTAGGCTCAGAAATTGTTTTGAACGCACCCGATGGTACTCCTAGGTGACGAGGCTCAAGTGGATGCTCGTTTCGGTCTGTTTGGAGATAGTACTAATCTTGACGCAAGATTGGTGCATGGTTTTGTGCTGAACATACCACAGGCTCAAAAATCATTTTGGACACACCCGATAGAACACCTAGGTGATGTGGGTCATGTGGAATCTCATTTCGGTCCGTTTAGAGTCAGTGTTAGTATCGTTGCAAGATAGGTGCACGGTATGCGCCAAACATACCATAACCTCAGAAATCATTTTGAACGGACCCTATGGTTCTCCCGGTGACGAGGCTCAAGTGGATGCTCGTTTCGGTCCGTTTGGAGATAGTTCTATTCTTGACGCAGGATAGGTGCACGGTTTGCCCTCAACGTACCACAGGCTCCAAAATCGCATTGGACACACCCGATAGAACACCTAGGTGACCTGCGTCATGTGGAATCTCATTTCGGTCCATTTGGAGAGTCTTAGTATTGGAGCAAGATAGGTGCACGGCTTGCGCCGAGCGTACCATAGTCTTGAAAATCGTTTTGGACACACCAGATAGAACACCTAGGTGACGTGGGTCATTTGGAATCTCATTTCGGTCCGTTTAGAGACATTGTTAGTATCGGTGTAAGATAGGTGCACGGTTTGCGCCAAACGTACCATAGGCTCAGAAATCGTTTTCAACGCACCCAATGGTACTCCTAGGTGACGGGGCTCAAGTGGATGCTCGTTTCGGTCCATTTAGAGATACTGCTATTCTTAACACAAGATAGGTGCATGGTTTGCGCTGAACATACCATAGGCTCAAAAATCACTTTGGGCACACCCGATAAAAACACCTAGGTGACCTGGGTCATGTGGAATCTCATTTCGGTCCGTTTGGAGAGAGTCTTAGTATTGGAGCAAGATAGGTGCATGGCTTGCGCCGAGCGTACAATAGGCTTGAAAATAGTTTTGGACACACCAGATAGAACACCTAGGTGACTAGGGTCATGTGGAATATTATTTCGGTCCATTTAGAGACACTGTCAGTATCAGTTTAAGAGAGGTGCATAGTTTGCGCCAAACGTACCGTAGGCTCAAAAATCATTTTGAACACACCCAATCGTACTCCTACGTGATGAGGCTCAAGTGGATGCTCGTTTCGGTCCGTTTGGAGATAGTGCCAATCTTGACGCAAGATTGGTGCTTGGTTTTGCGCTGAACATACCACAGGCGCAAAAATCAATTTGGAAACACCCGATAGAACACCTAGGTGATGTGGGTCATGTGGAATCTCATTTCGGTCCGTTTAGAGTCAGTGTTAGTATCGGTGCAAGATAGGTGCACGGTATGCGCCAAACATACCATAACCTCAGAAATCGTTTTGAACGGACCCTATGGTTCTCCTAGGTGACGAGGCTCAAGTTGATGCTCGTTTCAGTCCGTTTGGAGATAGTGCTATTATTGACGCAAGATAGGTGCACGGTTTGCCCTAAACATACCACAGGCTCCAAAATCGCTTTGGACACACCCGATAGAACACCTAGGTGACCTGCGTCATGTGGAATCTCATTTCGATCCATTTGGAGAGAGTCTTAGTATTGGACCAAGATAGGTGTACGGCTTGCGCCGAGCGTACCATAGGCTTGAAAATCGTTTTGGACACACCAGATAGAACACCTAGGTGACGTGGGTCATGTGGAATCTCATTTCGGTCCGTTTAGAGACATTGTTAGTATCGGTGTAAGATAGGTGCTTGGTTTGCGCCAAACGTACCGTAGGCTGAGAAATCATTTTCAACGCACCCAGTGGTACTCCTAGGTGATGAGGCTCAAGTGGATGCTCGTTTCGGTCCATTTAGAGATACTGCTATTCTTAACGCAAGATAGATGCATGGTTTGCACTGAACGTACCATAGGCTCAAAAATCGCTTTGGACACACCTGATAAAACACTTAGGTGACCTAGGTCATGTGGAATCTCATTTCGGTCCATATGGAGAGAGTCTTAGTATTGGAGCAAAATAGGTGCATGGCTTGTGCCGAGCATACAATAGGCTTGAAAATCATTTTGAACACATTAGATAGAACACCTAGGTGACTAGGGTCATGTGGAATCTCATTTCAGAACGTTTAGAGACAGTGTCAGTATCGGTTTAAGATAGGTGCACAGTTTGCGCCAAATGTACCGTAGGATCAGAAATCATTTTGAACGCACCCGATCGTACTCCTACGTGATGAGGCTCAAGTGGATGCTTGTTTTGGTCCGTTTGCAGATAGTGCTAATCTTGACGCAAGATAGGTGCATGGTTTTGCGCTGAACATACCACAGGCTCAAAAATCAATTTGGACACACCCGATAGAACACCTAGGTGACGTGGGTCATGTGGAATCTCATTTCGGTGCGTTTAGAGACAGTGTTAGTATCGGTGTAAGATAGGTGCACGGTTTGCGCCAAACGTACCGTAGGCTCAGAAATTGTTTTGAACGCACCCAATGGAACTCCTAGGTGACGAGGCTCAAGTGGATGCTCGTTTCGGTCCGTTTGGAGATAGTGCTAATCTTGACGCAAGATTGGTCCATGGCTTGCGCGGAGCGTACAATAGGCTTGAAAATAGTTTTGGACACACTAGATAGAACACCTAGGTGACTAGGGTCATGTGGAATATTATTTCGGTCCATTTAGAGACACTGTCAGTATCTGTTTAAGAGAGGTGCATAGTTTGCGCCAAACATACCGTAGGCTCAAAAATCATTTTGAACGCACCCAATCGTACTCCTACGTGATGAGGCTCAAGTGGATGCTCGTTTCGGTCCGTTTGGAGATAGTGCCAATCTTGACGCAAGATTGGTGCTTGGTTTTGCGCTGAACATACCACAGGCTCAAAAATCAATTTGGAAACACCCGATAGAACACCTAGGTGATGTGGGTCATGTGGAATCTCATTTCGGTCCGTTTAGAGTCAGTGTTAGTATCGGTGCAAGATAGGTGCACGGTATGCGCCAAACATACCATAACCTCAGAAATCGTTTTGAACGGACCCTATGGTTCTCCTAGGTGACGAGGCTCAAGTTGATGCTCGTTTCGGTCCATTTGGAGATAGTGCTATTCTTGACGGAAGATAGGTGCACGGTTTGCCCTGAACGTACCACAGGCTCCAAAATCGCTTTGGACACACCCGATAGAACACCTAGGTGACCTGCGTCATGTGGAATCTCATTTCGGTCCATTTGGAGAGAGTCTTAGTATTGGACCAAGATAGGTGCACGGCTTGCGCCGAGCGTACCATAGGCTTGAAAATCGTTTTGGACACACCAGATAGAACACCTAGGTGACGTGGGTCATGTGGAATCTCATTTCGGTCCGTTTAGAGACATTGTTAGTATCGGTGTAAGATAGGTGCATGGTTTGCACCAAACGTACCGTAGGCTGAGAAATCGTTTTCAACGCACCCAATGGTACTCCTAGGTGACGAGGCTCAAGTGGATGCTCGTTTCGGTCCGTTTAGAGATACTGCTATTGTTAACGCAAGATGGATGCATGGTTTGCGCTGAACGTACCATAGGCTCAAAATCGCTTTGGACACACCTGATAAAACACTTAGGTGACCTAGGTCATGTGGAATCTCATTTCGTTCCATTTGGAGAGAGTCTTACTATTGGAGCAAAATAGGTGCATGGCTTGTGCCGAGCGTACAATAGGCTTGAAAATCATTTTGAACACACTAGATAGAACACCTAGGTGACTAGGGTCATGTGGAATCTCATTTCGGAACGTTTACAGACAGTGTCAGTATCGGTTTAAGATAGGTGCACAGTTTGCGCCAAACGTACCGTAGGATCAGAAGTCATTTTGAACGCACCCGATCGTACTCCTACGTGACGAGGCTCAAGTGGATGCTTGTTTTGGTCCGTTTGCAGATAGTGCTAATCTTGATGCAAGATAGGTGCATGGTTTTGCGCTGAACATACCATAGGCTCAAAAATCAATTTGGACACACCCGATAGAACACCTAGGTGACGTGGGTCATGTGGAATCTCATTTCGGTGCGTTTAGAGACAGTGTTAGTATCGGTGTAAGATAGGTGCACGGTTTGCGCCAAACGTACCGTAGGCTCAGAAATTGTTTTGAACGCACCCAATGGAACTCCTAGGTGACGAGGCTCAAGTGGATGCTTGTTTCGGTCCGTTTGGAGATAGTGCTAATCTTGACGCAAGATTGGTGCATGGTTTTGCGCTGAACATACCACATGCTCAAAATCATTTTGGACACACCCAATAGAACACCTAGGTGACGTGGGTCATGTGGAATCTCATGTCGGTCCGTTTAGAGACAGTGTTAGTATCGATGCAAGATAGGCACACGGTTTGCGCCAAACATTCCATAGCCTTAGAAATCATTTTGAACGCACCCGATGGTACTCCTAGGTGACGAGGCTCAAGTGGATGCTTGTTTCGGTCCATTTGTGGATAGTGTTATTTTTAACACAAGATAGGTGCACGGTTTGCGCTGAACGTACCACAGTCTCGAAAATCGCTTTGGACACACCCGATAGAACACCTTGGTGACCTGGGTCATGTGGAATCTCATTTTGGTTCGTTTGGAAAGAGTCTTAGTATTGGAGCAAGATAGGTCATGGCTTGCGCCGAGCGTACCATAGGCTTCTAAATCATTTTAGACACACCTGATAGAACACCTAGGTGACATGGGACATGTGGGATCTCTTTTCAGTCCGTTTAGAGAAGTGTTAGTATCAGTGTAAGATAGGTGCACAGTTTGTGCCAAACATACCGTAGGCTCAAAAATCATTTTGAACGCATCCGATCGTACTCCTACGTGATGAGGCTCAAGTGGATGCTCGTTTCGGTCCGTTTGGAGATAGGGCCAATCTTGACGCAAGATTGGTGCATGGTTTTGCGCTGAACATACCACAGGCTTAAAAATCAATTTGGACACCCGATAGAACACCTAGGTGATGTGGGTCATGTAGAATCTCATTTCGGTCTGTTTAGAGTCAGTGTTAGTATTGGTGCAAGATAGGTGCACGGTATGCGCCAAACATACCATAACCTCAGAAATCGTTTTGAACGGATCTTATGGTTCTCCTAGGTGACGAGGCTCAAGTGGATGCTCGTTTCGGTCCATTTGGAGATAGTGCTATTCTTGACGCAAGATAGGTGCACGGTTTGCCCTGAACGTACCACATGCTCCAAAATCGCTTTGGACACACCCGATAGAACACCAAGGTGACCTGCGTCATGTGGAATCTCATTTCGGTCCATTTGGAGAGAGTCTTAGTATTGGAGCAAGATAGGTGCACGGCTTGCGCCGAGCGTACCATAGGCTTGAAAATCGTTTTGGACACACCAGATAGAACACCTAGGTGACGTGGGTCATGTGGAATCTCATTTCGGTCCGTTTAGAGACATTGTTAGTATCGGTGTTAGATAGGTGCATGGTTTGCGCCAAACGTACCGTAGGCTGAGAAATCATTTTCAATGCACCCAATGGTACCCCTAGGTGACGAGGCTCAAGTGGATGCTCGTTTTGGTCCGTTTAGAGATACTGCTATTCTTAACGCAAGATAGGTGCATGGTTTGCGCTGAACGTACCATAGGCTCAAAAATCGCTTTGGACACACCTGATAAAACACTTAGGTGACCTAGGTCATGTGGAATCTCATTTTGGTCCATTTGGAGAGAGTCTTAGTATTGGAGCAAAATAGGTGTATGACTTGCGCCGAGCGTACAATAGGCTTGAAAATCGTTTTGAACACACTAGATAGAACACCTAGGTGACTAGGGTCATGTGGAATCTCATTTCGGAACGTTTAGAGACAGTGTCAGTATCGGTTTGAGATAGGTGCACAGTTTGCGCCAAACATATCGTAGGATCAGAAATCATTTTGAACGCTCCCGATCGTACTCCTACGTGATGAGGCTCAAGTGGATGCTTGTTTTGGTCCGGTTGCAGATAGTGCTAATCTTGACGCAAGATAGGTGCATGGTTTTGCGCTAAACATACCACAGGCTCAAAAATCAATTTGGACACACCCGATAGAACACCTAGGTGATGTGGGTCATGTGGAATCTCATTTCGGTCCGTTTAGAGACAGTGTTAGTATCGGTGTAAGATAGGTGCACGGTTTGCGCCAAACGTACCGTAGGCTCAGAAATTGTTTTGAACGCACCCGATGGAACTCCTAGGTGACGAGGCTCAAGTGGATGCTTGTTTCGGTCTGTTTGGAGATAGTGCTAATCTTGACGCAAGATTGGTGCATGGTTTTGCGCTGAACATACCACATGCTCAAAATAATTTTGGACACACCCAATAGAACACCTAGGTGACGTGGGTCATGTGGAATCTCAAGTCGGTCCGTTTAGAGACTGTGTTAGTATCGGTGCAATATAGGTACACGGTTTGCGCCAAACATTCCGTAGCCTTAGAAATCATTTTGAACGCACCCGATGGTACTCCTAGGTGACGAGGCTAAAGTGGATGCTTGTTTCGGTCCATTTGTGGATAGTTTTATTCTTAACACAAGATAGGTGCACGGTTTGCGCTGAACGTACCACAGGCTCGAAAATCGCTTTGGACACACCCGATAGAACACCTTGGCGACCTGGGTCATGTGGAATCTCATTTCGGTCCGTTTGGAAAGAGTCTTAGTATTGGAGCAAGATAGGTGCATGGCTTGCGCCGAGCGTACCATAGGCTTCAAAATCATTTTGGACACACCTGATAGAACACCTAGGTGACATGGGACATGTGGGATCTCTTTTCAGTCCGTTTAGAGAAGTGTTAGTATCAGTGTAAGATAGGTGCACAGTTTGCGCCAAACATACTGTAGGCTCAAAAATCATTTTGAATGCACCCGATCGTACTCCTACGTGATGAGGCTCAAGTGGATGCTCATTTCGGTCCGTTTGGAGATAGGACCAATCTTGACGCAAGATTGGTGCATGGTTTTGCGCTGAACACCTAGGCTCAAAAATCAATTTGGACACCCGATAGAACACCTAGGTGATGTGGGTCATGTAGAATCTCATTTCGGTCCATTTAGAGTCAGTGTTAGTATTGGTGCAAGATAGGTGCACGGTATGCGCCAAACATACCATAACCTCAGAAATCGTTTTGAACGGACCCTATGGTTCTCATAGGTGACGAGGCTCAAGTGGATGCTCGTTTTGGTCCGTTTGGAGATAGTGCTATTATTGACGCAAGATAGATGCACGGTTTGCCCTAAACGTACCACAGGCTCCAAAATCGCTTTGGACACACCCGATAGAACACCTAGGTGACCTACGTCATGTGGAATCTCATTTTGGTCCGTTTAGAGAGAGTCTTAGTATTGGAGCAAAATAGGTGCATGGCTAGCACCGAGCGTACAATAGGCTTGAAAATCGTTTTGGACACACTACATAGAACACCTAGGTGACTAGGGTCATGTGGAATCTCATTTTGGTCCGTTTAGAGATAGTGTCAGTATCGGTTTAAGATAGGTGCACAGTTTGCGCCAAACGTACCGTAGGATCAGAAATCATTTTGAACGCACCCGATCGTACTCCTACGTGATGGGGCTCAAGTGTATGCTCGTTTTGGTCCGTTTGCAGATTGTGCTAATCTTGACGCAAGATAGGTGCACGGCTTGCGCCGAGCGTACCATAGGCTTGAAAATCATTTTGGACACACCAGATAGAACACCTAGGTGACGTGGGTTATGTGGAATCTCATTTCGGTCCGTTTAGAGACAGTGTTAGTATCGGTGTAAGATAGGTGCATGGTTTGCGCCAAACATACCGTAGGCTCAGAAATTGTTTTGAACGCACCCAATGGTACTCCTAGGTGACGAGGCTCAAGTGGATGCTCGTTTCGGTCCGTTTGGAGATAGTGCTAATCTTGACGCAAGATTGGTGCATGGTTTTGCGCTGAACATACCACATGCTCAAAAATCATTTTAGACACACCCAATAGAACACCTAGGTTACGTGGGTCATGTGGAATCTCATTTCGGTCCGTTTAGAGACAGTGTTAGTATCAGTGCAAGATACCGCACGGTCTGCGCCAAACATATCATAGCCTCAGAAATTGTCTTGAACGCACCCGATGGTACTCCAAGGTGACATGGCTCAAGTGGATTCTTGTTTTGGTCCGTTTGAAGATAGTGCTATTCTTAATGCAAGATAGGTGCACGGTTTACGCTGAACGTACCACAGGCTCGAAAATCGCTTTTGACACACCCGATAGAACACCTAGGTGACCTCGGTCATGTGGAATCTCATTTCGGTTCGTTTGGAGAGAGTCTTTGATGAGGTCATGACCATGCTTGGAGAATTACATGGAGGCTAAGGAGATCAGCAAGGGCATCCAAATCGAGAAGGAGGCCCAAAACTTATCCGGTTCGAGTCACCAAGTTGGAGGCCCAAATCAAGTTTGAGTGCACCTCGGAATCCAGGACCAGTCTGCCTCGAACTGGTCACCCAGGACACGTACTGACTCCGTTTTCGATGATCCATATATGGATGGAAAGCTTATTTGATAAGGAAGCCAACCTAAGTGGTCCTACATCAAAAGATGTTCGGAATCAACGGGAATCGTCGAAACAAGTCACCGCCTAGAATCTGGCAAGGTGCTGCGTCACCTATTTGGGCCAACTTGGCCATGTATTGTGTCGGGCCTTAAGCCCAAGTTGTGGGTGCCCAACCCCTAGCTGTTCCCAACCCTAGGTCGAGTCTTAGACTATAAACATAGCCGCCGCCACTGTTTGACAATGGGGTTTTGTTTAGAGTTTAGTTTTCCATCGAGAAACTGAATCGTTCATTGTAACTGTGGTGACAAATCCTTTTACAGTGATCCAGGGCCCCTATTCTTGATCTCCTCCACTATGTCGATTAGTCCTTTGGAACCGAGTTCTTGAACCCTCTATTGATATTCGCATCATTCATATTTGCAATTTCAGATTATGTGTTTTTACCTTCTTGCTTGTGCTCTTCGATTCGCTTGCAGGAAAAGCCTTCTTGGCGAGGTCAATCAAGTTGTGCTTGGTTGATAACCAATGGAGCAGTGGTGTAACAGTTGCAGGGTTCAAATCGTGTCTGATTTGAAGTCAGATTGCCAACGTCGAGATCTTCACAAATCGAACTTACCGGTTACCTCTCGGAAGATCGGGCCAGCACTCATCAGTCTTAGTATTGGAGCAAGATAGCTACACGGATTGCGCCGAGCGTACCATAGGCTTGAAAATCATTTTGGACACACCTGATAGAACACCAAGGTGATGTGGGTCATGTGGAATCTCACTCGGTCCGTTTAGAGACAGTGTTAGTATGGGTGTAAGATAGGTGCACGGTTTGCGCCAAACGTACCGTAGGCTTAGATATCGTTTTGAACGCACCCGATGGTACTCCTAGGTGACGAGGCTCAAGTGGATGCTCGTTTTCGTCTATTTTGAGATAGTGCTAATCTTGACGCAAGATTGGTGCATGGTTTTGCGCTGAACATACCACAGGCTCAAAAATCATTTTGGACACACCCGATAGAACACCTAGGTGACGTGGGTCATGTGGAATCTCATTTCGGTCCGTTTAGAGATTGTGTTAGTATCGATGCAAGATAGGTGCACGGTTTGTGCCAAACATACCATAGCCTCAGAAATTATCTTGAACGCACCCGATGGTACTCCAAGGTGACAAGGCTCAAGTGGATGCTCATTTTGGTCCGTTTGAAGATAGTGCTATTCTTAATGCAAGATAGGTGCATGGTTTGCGCTAAGCGTACCAAAGGCTCGAAAATCACTTTGGACACACCCGATAGAACACCTAGGTGACCTGGGTCATGTGGAATCTCATTTCGGTCTGTTTGGAGAGAGTCTTAGTATTGGACCAAGATAGGTGCATGGCTTGCGCCGAGCGTACAATAGGCTTGTAAATCATTTTGGATACACCAGATAGAACACCTAGGTGACTAGGGTCATGTGGAATCTCATTTCGGTCCGTTTAGAGATAGTGTCAGTATCGGTTTCAGATAGGTGCACAATTTGCGCCAAACGTATCGTAGGCTCAGAAATCATTTTGAACGCACCCGATCGTACTCCTACGTTATGAGGCTCAAGTGGATGCTCGTTTCGGTCCGTTTGCAGATAGTGCTAATCTTGACGCAAGATAGGTGCGTGGTTTTTGCGCTGAACAAACCATAGGCTCAAAAATCATTTTGGACACACCGGTAGAACACCTAGGTGATGTGGGTCATGTGGGATCTCATTTCGGTCCATTTAGAGACAGTGTTAGTATCGGTGCAAGATAGGTACACGGTTTGCGCCAAACATTCCGTAGGCTCAGAAATTGTTTTGAACGCACCCGATGGTACTCCTAGGTGATGAGGCTCAAGTGGATGCTCGTTTCGGTCCGTTTGTGGATAGTACTAATCTTGATGCAAGATTGGTGCATGGTTTTGCGCTGAACATACCACAGGCTCAAAAATTATTTTGGACACACCCGATAGAACACCTAGGTGACGTGGGTCATGTGGAATCTCATTTCGGTCCGTTTACAGACAGCATTAGTTTCGGTGCAAGATAGGTGCACGGTTTGCGCCAAACATACCATAGCCTCAGCAATTGTCTTGAACGCACCCGATCGTACTCCTACTTGATGAGGCTCAAGTGGATGCTCGTTTTGGTCCGTTTGCAGATAGTGCCAATCTTGACGCAAGATAGGTGCATGGTTTTGCGCTGAACATACCACAGGCTCAAAAATCATTTTGGACACACCTGATAGAATACCTAGGTGACGTGGGTCATGTGGAATCTCATTTCAGTCCATTTAGAGACAGTGTTAGTATCGGTGCAAGATAGGTGCACGGTTTGCGCCAAACATTCCATAGCCTTAGAAATCGTTTTGAACGCACCCGATGGTACTCCTAGGTGACGAGGCTCAAGTGGATGCTCGTTTCGGTCCGTTTGTGTATAGTGTTATTCTTAACGCAAGATAGGTGCACGGTTTGTGCCGAACGTACCACAGGCTCGAAAATCGCTTTGGACACACCCGATAGAACACCTAGGCGACCTGGGCCATGTGGAATCTCATTTCGGTCCGTTTAGAGACAGTGTTAGTATCGGTGTAAGATAGGTGCACGGTTTCCGCCTAATGTACCGTAGGCTCAGAAAACGTTTTGAACGCATCCGATGGTACTCTTAGGTGACGAGGCTCAAGTGGATGCTCGTTTCGGTCCGTTTGGAGATAGTACTAATCTTGACGCAAGATTGGTGCATGGTTTTGCGCTGAACATACCATAGGCTCAAAAATCATTTTGGACACACCCGATAGAACAATTAGGTGACGTGGGTCATGTGGAATCTCATTTCGGTCCATTTAGAAATAGTGTTAGTGTTGGTACAACATAGGTGCACGGTTTGTGCCAAACATACCATAGCCTCAGAAATCATTTTGAAAGCACCCGATGGTACTCCTAGGTGACGAGGCTCAAGTGGTTGCTCGTTTCGGTCCGTTTGGAGATAGTGCTATTCTTGACGCAAGATAGATGCACGGTTTGTGCTGAACATACCACAGGCTCGAAAATCGCTTTGGACACACCCGATATAACACCTAGGTGACCTGGATCATGTGGAATCCCATTTCGGTCCGTTTGGAGAGAGTCTTAGTATTGGAGCAAGATAGTTGCACGGCTTGCGCTGAGCGTATCATAGGCTTGAAAATCATTTTGGACACACTTGATAGAACACCTAGGCGACGTGGGTCATGTGGATTGTCATTTCGGTCCGTTCAGAGACAGTGTTAGTATCGGTGTAAGATAGGTGCACGGTTTGCGCCAAACATACCGTAGGCTCGGAAATCATTTTGAACGCACCCGATGGTACTCCTAGTTGACGAGGCTCAAGTGGATGCTCGTTTCGGTCCGTTTGGGGATAGTGCTAATGTTGACGCAAGATAGGTGCATGGTTTTCCGCTGAACATACCATAGGCTCAAAAATCAATTTGGACACGCCCGATAGAACAACTAGGTGACGTGGTCATGTGGGATCTCATTTCGGTCCGTATTGGCAAGTGTTGGTATCGGTCTAAGATAGGTGCACGGTTTGCACCAAACGTACCGTAGGCTCAGAAATCGTTTTGAACGCACCCGATGGTACTGCTAGGTGACGAGGCTCAACTGGATGCTCGTTTTGGTCCGTTTGGAGATTGTGCTAACTTGACACAAGATTGGTGCATGGTTTTGCGCTGAACATACCACAGGCTCAAAAATCATTTTGGACACACCCGATAGAACACCTAGGTGATGTGGGTCATGTGGGATCTCATTTCGGTCCATTTAGAGACAGTGTTAGTATCGGTCTAACATAGGTGCACAGTTTGAACCAAAGGTACCGTTGGCTCAGAGATCGTTTTGAACGCACCCGATGGTACTCCTAGGTGACGAGGCTCTAGTGGATGCTTGTTTCGATCCGTTCGGAGATAGTGCTATTCTTAACACAAGATAGGTGCACGGTTTGTCCTGAACGTACCATAGGCTCCAAAATTGCTTTGGACACACCCAATAGAACACCTAGGTGACCTGGGTAATGTGGAATCTCATTTTGGTCTGTTTGGAGAGTCTTAGTATTGGAGCAAGATAGGTGCACGGCTTGAGCCGAGCGTACCATAGGCTTGAAAATCATTTTGGACACACCAGATAGAACACCTAGGTGACGTGGGAAATGTGGAATCTCATTTCGTTCCGTTTAGAGAAACTGTTAGTATCGGTGTAAGATAGGTGCACGGTTTGCGCCAAATGTACCGTAGCCTCAGAAATTGTTTTGAACGCACTCGATGGTACTCCTAGTTGACGAGGCTCAAGTGGATGCACGTTTCGGTCCGTTTAGAGATACTGCTATTCTTAACGCAAGATAGGTTCATGGTTTGCACTGAGCGTAACAAAGGCTCGAAAATCACTTTGGACACACCTGATAGAACACCCAGGTGACCTGGGTCATGTGGTATCTCATTTCGGTCCGTTTAGAGAGAGTCTTAGTATTGGAGCAAGATAGATGCATGGCTTGCGCCGAGCTACAATAGGCTTGTAAAATCGTTTTGGAACACCAGATAGAACACCTAGGTGACTAGGGTCATGTGGAATTTTATTTCGGTCTGTTTAGAGATAGTGTCAGTATCGATTTCAGATAGGTGCACAATTTGCGCCAAACGTATCGTAGGCTCAGAAATCATTTTGAACGCACCCGATCGTACTCCTACGTTATGAGGCTCAAGTGGATGCTCGTTTCGGTCCGTTTGCAGATAGTGCTAATCTTGACGCAAGATAGGTGCGATGGTTTTGCGCTGAACAAACCATAGGCTCAAAATCAATTTGGACACACCCGATAGAACACCTAGGTGATGTGGGTCATGTGGGATCTCATTTCGGTCCGTTTAGAGTCAGTGTTAGTATCGGTGCAAGATAGGTGCACGGTTTGCGCCAAACGTCCCGTAGGCTCAGAAATTGTTTTGAACGCACCCGATGGTACTCCTAGGTGATGAGCTCAAGTGGATGCTCGTTTCGGTCTGTTTGTGAGATAGTACTAATCTTGATGCAAGATTGGTGCATGGTTTTGCGCTGAACATACCACAGGCTCAAAATTATTTTGGACACACCCGATAGAACACCTAGGTGACGTGGGTCATGTGGAATCT
>CM036224.1:29385230-29418856 GCA_020631735.1 Saccharum officinarum | reverse complement strand
CCAAATAGGTTCACGGCTTGCGCCGAGCTTACCATTGGCTTGAAAATCATTTTGGACACACCTGATAGAACACCTAGTTGACGTGGGTCAAGTGGAATCTCATTTTGGTCTGTTTGGAGAGAGTCTTAGTATTGGAGCAAGATAGGTGCACGGCTTACGCCGAGCGTAACATAGGCTCGAAAATCGTTTTGGACACACCTGATAGAACACCTAGGTGACGTGGGTCAAGTGGAATCTCATTTTGGTCTATTTAGAGACAGTGTTAGTATCGGTGTAAGATAGGTGCACGGTTTGCACCAAACATACCGTAGGCTCGGAAATCGTTTTGAATGCACCCGATGATACTCCTAGATGACGAGGCTCAAGTGGATGCTCGTTTCGGTCCGTTTGGAGAGAGTGCTAATCTTGACGCAAGATTGGTGCATGGTTTTGCGCTGAACATACCACACGCTCAAAAATCATTTTGGACACACCCGATAGAACACCTAGGTGACGTGGGTCATGTGAAATCTCGTTTTGGTCTGTTTAGAGACAGTGTTAGTATCTGTGTAAGATAGTTGCACGGTTTGCCCCAAACGTACCGTAGGCTCAGAAATCATTTTGAATGCACTCGATGGTACTCCTAGGTGATGAGGATCAAGTGGATGCTCATTTCGGTCTGTTTAGAGATAGTGCTAATCTTGACGCAAGATTGGTGCATGGTTTTGCGCTGAACATACCACACGCTCAAAAATCATTTTGGACACACCTGACAGAACACCTTGGTGACGTGGGTCATGTGGAATCTCATTTCAGTCCGTTTAGTGACAGTGTTAGTATCAGTGTAAGATAGGTGCACGGTTTGCGCCAACCATACCGTAGGCTCAGAAATCGTTTTGAACGCACTCGATGGTACTCCTAGGTGTGAGGCTCAAGTGGATGCTCATTTCGGTCTGTTTGGAGATAGTACTAATCTTGACGCAAGATAGGTGCATGGTTTTGCGCTCTACGTACCACAGGCTCGAAAATCGCTTTGGACACACCCGATAGAAACCTAGGTGACCTGAGTCATGTGGAATCTCATTTTGGTCCGTTTGGAGAGAATCTTAGTATTGGAGCAAGATAGGTGCCGTGCTTGCGCCCAGCGCACCATAGGCTTAAAAATCATTTTGGACACACCTGAAAGAACACCTAGGTGACGTGGGTCATGTGGAATCTCATTTTGGTCCGTTTGGACACAGTGTTAGTATCGGTGTAAGATAGGTGCACGGTTGGCGCCAAACATACCGTAGGCTCAGAAATCGTTTTAAACGCACCCGATGGTACTACTACGTGATGAGGCTCAAGTGGATGCTCGTTTCGGTTCGTTTGGAGATAGTGTTAATCTTGACGCAAGATAGGTATAGGTTTTGCGTTGAACATACCACAGGCTCAAAAATCATTTTGGACACACCCGATATAACACCTAGGTGACGTGGGTCATGTAAAATCTCATTTCGATCTGTTTAGAGATAGTGTTACTACCGGTGTAAGATAGGTGCACGGTTTGCACCAAACGTACCGTAGGCTCAGAAATCATTTTGAACACACACGATGGTACTCCTAGATGACGAGGATCAAGTGGATGCTCGTTTCGGTCTGTTTGGAGATAGTGCTAATCTTGACGCAAGATAGGTGCATGGTTTTGCGCTGAACATACCATAGGCTCGAAAATCGCTTTGGACACACCCGATAGAACACCTAGGTGACCTGGGTCATGTGGAATCTCATTTCGGTCCGTTTGGAGAGTCTTAGTATTGGAGCAAGATAGGTGCACGGTTTACGCCAAACGTACCGTAGGCTTTGAAATCATTTTGAATGCACCCGATAGTACTCCTAGGTGATGAGGCTCAAGTGGATGCTCGTTTTGTTCCGTTTAGAGACAGTGTTAGTATCGGTGTAAGATAGGTGCACGGTTTACGCCAAACGTACCGTAGGCTCAGAAATCGTTTTGAATGCACCCGATGGTACTCCTACGTGATGAGGCTCAAGTGGATGCTCGTTTCGGTCCGTTTGGAGATAGTGCTAATCTTGACGCAAGATAGATGCATGGTTTTGCGCTGAACATACCACAGGCTCAAAAATCATTTTGGACATACCCGATAGAACACCTTGGTGACGTGGGTCATGTAAAATCTCATTTTGGTCCATTTAGAGACAGTGTTAGTATCGGTGCAAGATAGGTGCACGGTTTGCGCCAAACATACCACATCCTCAGAAATCATTTTGAACGCACCCGATGGTACTCCTAGGTGACGAGGCTGAAGTGGATGCTCGTTTCGGTCCGTTTGGAGATAGTGCTATTCTTAACGCAAGATAAGTGCACGGTTTCCGCTAAATGTTCCATAGGCTCGAAAATTGCTTTGGACACACCCGATGAACACCTAGGTGGCCTAGGTCATGTGGAATCTCATTTCGGTCCGTTTGGAGAGAGTCTTAGTATTGGAGCAGGATAGGTTCACGGCTTGCACCGAGCGTACCATAGGCTTTGCCAATCGTTTTGGACACTCCTGATAGAACAACTAGGTGACGTGGGTCAAGTGGACGCTCGTTTCGGTCTGTTTGGAGATAGAGCTATTCTTAATGCAAGATAAGTGCACGGTTTGTGCTAAACGTGCCACAGGGTCGAAAATCGCTTTGGACACACCTGATAGAACACCTAGGTGACCTGGGTCATGTGGAATCTCATTTCGGTCCATTTGGAGAGTCTTATTATTAGAGCAAGATTGTTGCACGGCTTGTGCCGAGCGTATTGTAAATCGTTTTGGACACACCCGATAGAACACCTAGGTGATGTGGGTCATGTGAAATCTCATTTTGGTCCGTTTAAAGGCAGTTTTAGTATCGGTGTAAGATAGGTGCACGGTTTGCGCCAAATGTACCGTAGGCTCAGAAATCGTTTATGAGCACACCCGATGGTACTCCTACCTAAAGAGGCTCAAGTGGATGCTCGTTTCTGTCCGTTTGGAGATAGTGCAAATCTTGACGCAAGATAGGTGCATGGTTTTGCACTGAACATACCACAGGCTCAAAATTCATTTTGGACACACCGATAGAACACCTAGGTGACGTGGGTCATGTAAAATCTCATTTCGGTCTGTTTAGAGACAGTGTTAGTATTGGCACAAGATAGGTTCACGGTTTGCGCCAAACATACCATAGTCTTAGAAATCATATTGAACGCACCCGATGGTACTCCTAGGTGACGAGGCTCAAGTGGATGCTCGTTTCGGTCCGTTTGAGATAGTGCTAATCTTGACACAAGGTTGGTGCATGGTTTTGCGCTGAACATACCACACGCTCAAAAATCATTTTGGACACACCCGATAGAACATCTAGGTGACGTGGGTCTTGTGGAATCTCGTTTTAGTCTGTTTAGAGACAGTGTTAGTATCTGTGTAAGATAGTTGCACGGTTTGCCCCAAACGTGCCGTAGGCTCAGAAATCATTTTGAACGCACTCGATGGTACTCCTAGGTGATGATGATCAAGTGGATGCTCGTTTCGGTCTGTTTAGAGATAGTACTAATCTTGACGCAAGATAGGTGCATGGTTTTGCAATGAACGCACTATAGGCTCGAAAATCACTTTGGACACACCCGATAGAACACCTAAGTGACCTGAGTCATGTGAAATCTCATTTCGGTCCTATTGGAGAGAGTCTTAGTATTTGAGCAAGATAGGTGCACGGCTTGCGCCAAGCGCACCATAGACATGAAAATCGTTTTGGACACACCTGATAGAACACCTAGGTGACGTGGGTCATGTGGAATCTTATTTCGGTCCGTTTAGAGACAGTGATAGTATCGGTGTAAGATAGGTGCACGGTTCGCGTCAAACATACCGTAGGCTCAGAAATCGTTTTGAATGCACTCGATGGTACTCCTACGTGATGAGGCTCAAGTGGATGCATGTTTCGGTCCGTTTGGAGATAGTGCTAATCTTGACGCAAGATAGGGTTTTGCGCTGAACTTACCACAGGCCCAAAAATCATTTTGGACACACCCGATAGAACACCTAGGTGACGTGGGTCATATAAAATCTCATTTCGGTCCGTTTAGAGACAATGTTAGTATCAGTGCACGGTTTGCGCCAAACATACCATAGCCTCAGAAATCATTTTGAACACACCGGATGGTACTCCTAGGTGACGAGGCTCAAAGGTGACGAGGCTCAAGTGGATGCTCGTTTCGGTCCATTTGGAGATAGTGCTATTCTTAACGCAAGATAAGTGCACGGTTTGCGCTAAACGTACCATAGGCTCGAAAATCACTTTGGACACACCCGATAGAACACCAAGGTGACTTAGGTCATGTGGAATCTCATTTCAGTCTGTTTGGAGAGAGTCTTAGTATTGGAGCAAAATAGGTGCACGGCTTGCGCAGAGCTTACCACAGGCTTGAAAATCATTTTGGACACACCTGATAGAACACCTAGGTGACCTGGCTCAAATGGATGCTCGTTTTGGTCCGTTTGGAGAGTGTTATTCTTAATGCAAGATAAGTGCACAATTTGCGCTGAATGTACCACAGGCTCGAAAAATCGCTTTGGACACACATGATAGAACACCTAGGTGACCTGGCTCATGTGGAATCTTATTTTGGTCCGTTTGGAGAGAGTCTTAGTATTGGAGCAAGATAGGTGCACGGCTTGCGCCGAGCTTACCATAGGCTTGAAAATCATTTTGGACACACCTGATAGAACACCTAGGTGACGTGGGTCAAGTGGATGCTCGTTGCGGTCTGTTTGGAGATAGTGTTATTCTTAACGCAAGATAAGTGCACGGTTTGAGCTGAACGTACCATAGGCTCGAAAATCGCTTTGGACACACCCGATAGAACACCTAGGTGACCTGGATCATGTGGAATCGTATTTTGGTCCGTTTGGAGAGAGTCTTAGTATTGGAGCAAGATAGGTGCACGGCTTGCACCGAGCTTACCATAGGCTTGAAAATCGTTTTGGACACACCTGATAGAACACCTAGGTGACTTGGGTCAAGTGGATGCTCGTTTCAGTCTGTTTGGAGATATTGCTATTCTTAACGCAAGATAAGTGCACGATTTGCGCTGAACGTACCACAGGCTCGAAAAATCACTTTGGACAAACCTAATAAAACACCTAGGTAACCTGGGTCATGTGGAATCTCATTTCGGTCCGTTTGGAGAGTCTTAATATTGGAGAAAGATTGGTGCATGGTTTTGCACTGAACATACCACAGGCACAAAAATCATTTTAGACACACCCAATAGAACACCTAGCTGACGTGGGTCATGTGAAATCTCATTTCGGTCTGTTTGGAGATAGTGCTATTCTTAACGCAAGATAAGTGCACGATTTGCGCTGAACGTAACACAGGCTCGAAAAATCGCTTTGGACAAACCTGATAAAACGCCTAGGTGACCTGGGTAATGTGGAATCTCATTTCGGTCTGTTTGGAGAGTCTTAATATTGGAGAAAGATTGGTGCATGGTTTTGCACTGAACATACCACAGGCACAAAAATCATTTTGGACATACCCAATAGAACACCTAGCTGACGTGGGTCATGTGAAATCTCATTTCGGTCCGTTTAGAGACAGTATTAGTATCGGTGCAAGATAGGTGCACGGTTTGCGCCAAACATACCATAGCCTCAGAAATCATTTTGAACGCACCAGATGGTACTCCTAGGTGACGAGGCTCAAGTGGATGCTCGTTTCGGTCCGTTTGAAGATAGTGCTATCCTTAACGCAAGATATGAGCACGGTTTGCGCTGAACGTACCACAAGCTCGAAAATCGCTTTGGACACACCCGATAGAACACCTAGGTGACCTGGGTCCTGTGGAATCTCATTTCGATCCGTTTAGAGACAGTGTTAGTATCACTGTAAGATAGGTGCACGGTTTGCGCCAAACGTACTGTAGGCTCAGAAATCGTTTTTAACACACTTGATGGTACTCCTAGGTGATGAGGCTCAAGTGGATGCTCATTTTGGTATGTTTGGAGATAGTACTAATCTTGACACAAGATAGATGCATGGTTTTTGCATTGTACGTACCACAGGCTCGAAAATCGCTTTGGACACACCCGTAGAACACCTAGGTGACCTGGGTCATGTGGAATCTCATTTCGGTCCGTTTGGAGAGAGTCTTAGTATTGGAGCAAGATAGGTGCACGGTTTGCACCAAACGTACCATAGGCTCAGAAATCGTTTTGAACTCACCCGATGGTACTCCTACGTGATGAGGCTCAAGTGGAGCAAGATAGGCGCACCATTGGCTTAAAAATCGTTTTGGACACACCTGATAGAACACCTAGGTGACATGGGTCATGTGGAATCTCATTTCGGTCTGTTTAGAGATAGTGTTAGTGTCGGTGTAAGATAGGTGCACGGTTTGCACCAAACGTACCGTAGGCTCAGAAATCGTATTGAACGCACCCGATGGTACTCCTACGTGATGAGGCTCAAGTGGATGCTCGTTTTGGTCTGTTTGGAGATAGTGCTAATCTTGACGCAAGATAGGTGTATGGTTTTGCACTGAACATACCACAGGCATAAAAATAATTTTGGACACACCCGATAGAACACCTAGGTGACGTGGGTCATGTAAAATCTCATTTTGGTCCGTTTAGAGATAGTGTTAGTATCGGTGCAAGATAGGTGCACGGTTTGCGCCAAACATACCACAGCCTCAGAAATTGTTTTGAACGCACCCGATGGTACTCCTAGCCTCCTAGGTGATGAGGCTCAAGTGGATGCTCATTTCGGTCTGTTTGGAGATAGCGCTATTCTTAACGCAAGATAAGTGCACGGTTTGCGCTAAACGTACCACAGGCTCGAAAATCGCTTTGGACACACCCGATAGAACACCTAGGTGACCTGAGTCATGTGGAATCTCGTTTCGGTCCATTTGGAGAGTCTTAGTATTGGAGCAAGACAGGAGCACGGTTTGCGCCAAACGTACCGTAGGCTCAGAAATCGTTTTGAATGCACCCGATAGTACTCCAACGTGATGAGGCTCAAGCGGATGCTCGTTTTGGTCCGTTTAGAGACAGTGTTAGTATCGGTGTAAGATAGGTGCACGGTTTATGCCAAACATACTGTAGGCTCAGAAATCGTTTTGAATGCACCCGATGGTACTCCTACGTGATGAGGCTCAAGTGGATGCTCGTTTCGGTCCGTTTGGAGATAGTGCTAATCTTGACGCAAGATAGGTGCATGGTTTTGCGCTGAACATACCACAGGCTCAAAAATCATTTTTGACACACCCGGTAGAACACCTTGGTGACGTGGGTCATGTAAAATCTCATTTTGGTCCGTTTAGAGACAGTGTTAGTATCGGTGCAAGATAGGTGCACGGTTTGCGCCAAACATACCACATCCTCAGAAATCGTTTTGAACGCACCCGATGGTACTCCTAGGTGACGAGGCTGAAGTGGATGCTCGTTTCGGTCCGTTTATAGATAGTGCTATTCTAAACGCAAGATAAGTGCACGGTTTGCGCTGAATGTACCACAGGTTGAAAATCGCTTTGGACACACCCGATAGAACACCTCGGTGGCCTGGGTCATGTGGAATCTCATTTTGGTCTGTTTGGAGAGAGTCTTAGTATTGGAGCAAGTTAGGTTCACGGCTTGCGCCGAGCTTACCATAGGCTTGCCAAACGTTTTGGACACTCCTGATGTAACAGCTAGGTGACGTGGGTCAAGTGGATGCTCGTTTCGGTCCGTTTGGAGATAGTGCTATTCTAAACGCAAGATAAGTGCACGGTTTGCGCTGAATGTACCACAGGCTCGAAAATCGCTTTAGACACACCCGATAGAACACCTAGGTGACCTGGGTCATGTGGAATCTCATTTCGGTCCGTTTGGAGAGTCTTATTATTAGAGCAAGATTGTTGCACGGCTTGTGCCGAGCGTACCATAGGCTTGAAAATCGTTTTGGACACACCTGATAGAACACCTAGGTGACGTGGGCAATGTGGAATCTCATTTCGGTCCGTTTAGAGACAACGTTAGTATCGGTGTAAGATAGGTGCACGGTTTGCGCCAAATGTACCGTAGGCTCAGAAATCGTTTTTGAATGCACCCGATGGTACTCCTACCTGATGAGGCTCAACTGGATGCTCGTTTCGGTCCGTTTGGAGATAGTGCTATTCTTGAGGCAAGATTGGTGCATGGTTTTGCGCTAAACATACCACACGCTCGAAAATCATTTTGGACACACCCGATAGAACACCTAGGTGACGTGGGTCATGTGGAATCTTATTTTAGTCCGTTTAGAGACAGTGTTAGTATCAGTGTAAGATAGGTGCACGGTTTGCGCCAAACGTACCATAGGCTCAGAAATCGTTTTGAACGCACTCGATGGTACTCCTAGGTGATGAGGCTCAAGTGGATGCTCGTTTCGGTCTGTTTGGAGATAGTACTAATCTTGACGCAAGATAGGTGCATGGTTTTGCGCTAAACGTACCACAGGCTCGATAATCGCTTTGGACACACCCGATAGAACACCTAGGTGACCTGGGTCATGTGGAATCTCGTTTCGGTCCATTTGGAGAGTCTTAGTATTGGAGCAAGATAGGAGCACGGTTTGCGCCAAACGTACCATAGGCTCAGAAATCGTTTTGAATGCACCCGATAGTACTCCAACGTGATGAGGCTCAAGTGGATGCTCGTTTTGGTCCGTTTAGAGACAGTGTTAGTATCGGTGTAAGATAGGTGCACGGTTTACGCCAAACATACTGTAGGCTCAGAAATCGTTTTGAATGCACCCGATGGTACTCCTACGTGATGAGGCTCAAGTGGATGCTCGTTTCGGTCCGTTTGGAGATAGTGCTAATCTTGACGCAAGATAGGTGCATGGTTTTGCGCTGAACATACCACAGGCTCAAAAATCATTTTTGACACACCCGGTAGAACACCTTGGTGACGTGGGTCATGTAAAATCTCATTTTGGTCCGTTTAGAGACAGTGTTAGTATCGGTGCAAGATAGGTGCACGGTTTGCGCCAAACATACCACATCCTCAGAAATCGTTTTGAACGCACCCGATGGTACTCCTAGGTGACGAGGCTGAAGTGGATGCTCGTTTCGGTCCGTTTATAGATAGTGCTATTCTAAACGCAAGATAAGTGCACGGTTTGCGCTGAATGTACCACAGGCTTGAAAATCGCTTTGGACACACCCGATAGAACACCTCGGTGACCTGGGTCTTGTGGAATCTCATTTCGGTCTGTTTGGAGAGAGTCTTAGTATTGGAGCAAGATAGGTTCACGGCTTGCGCTGAGCTTACCATAGGCTTGCCAATCATTTTGGACACTCCTGATAGAACAGCTAGGTGACGTGGGTCAAGTGGATGCTCGTTTCGGTCCGTTTGGAGATAGTGCTATTCTAAACGCAAGATAAGTGCACGGTTTGCGCTGAATGTACCACAGGCTCGAAAATCGCTTTAGACACAACCGATAGAACACCTAGGTGACCTGGGTCATGTGGAATCTCATTTCGGTCCGTTTGGAGAGTCTTATTATTAGAGCAAGATTGTTGCACGGCTTGTGCCGAGCGTACCATAGGCTTGAAAATCGTTTTGGACACACCTGATAGAACACCTAGGTGACGTGGGCAATGTGGAATCTCATTTCGGTCCGTTTAGAGACAACGTTAGTATCGGTGTAAGATAGGTGCACGGTTTGCGCCAAATGTACCGTAGGCTCAGAAATCATTTTTGAATGCACCCGATGGTACTCCTACCTGATGAGGCTCAACTGGATGCTCGTTTCGGTCCGTTTGGAGATAGTGCTATTCTTGATGCAAGATAGGTGCATGGTTTTGCACTGAACATACCACAGGCTCAAAAATCATTTTGGACACACCGATAGAACACCTAGGTGACGTGGGTCATGTAAAATCTCATTTCGGTCTGTTTAGAGACAGTGTTAGTATTAGTGCAAGATAGGTGCATGGTTTGCGCCAAACATACCATAGCATCAGAAATCATATTGAACGCACCCGATGGTACTCCTAGGTGACGAGGCTCAAGTGGATGCTCGTTTCGGTCCGTTTGAGATAGTGCTAATCTTGACGCAAGATTGGTGCATGGTTTTGTGCTGAACATACCACACGCTCAAAAATCATTTTGGACACACCCGATAGAACACCTAGGTGACGTGGGTCATGTGGAATCTCGTTTTGGTCTGTTTAGAGACAGTGTTAGTATCTATGTAAGATAGTTGCATGGTTTGCCCCAAACGTGCCGTAGGCTCAGAAATCATTTTGAACGCACTCGATGGTACTCCTAGGTGATGAGGATCAAGTGGATGCTCGTTTCGGTCTATTTGGAGATAGTACTAATCTTGACGCAAGATAGGTGCATGGTTTTGCACTGAACGTACCACAGGCTCAAAAATCACTTTGGACACACCCGATAGAACACCTAGGTGACCTGGGTCATGTGGAATCTCATTTCGGTTCGTTTGGAGAGAGTCTTAGTATTGGAGCAAGATAGGTGCACGGCTTGCGCCGAGCGCACCACAGGCTTGAAAATCGTTTTGGACACACCTGATAGAACACCTAGGTGACGTGGGTCATGTGGAATCTCATTTCGGTCCGTTTACAGACAGTGTTAGTATCGGTGTAAGATAGGTGCACGGTTCGCGCCAAACGTACCGTAGGCTCAGAAATCGTTTTGAATGCACCCGATGGTACTCCTATGTGATGAGGCTCAAGTGGATGCTCGTTTCGGTCCGTTTAGAGATAGTGCTAATCTTGACGCAAGATAGGTGCTTGGTTTTGCGCTGAACTTACCACAGGCCCAAAAATCATTTTGGACACACCCGATAGAACACCTAGGTGACGTGGGTCATGTAAAATCTCATTTCGGTCCGTTTAGAGACAATGTTAGTATCAGTGCACGGTTTTCGTCAAACATACCACAGCCTCAGAAATCATTTTGAACGCACCGGATGGTACTCCTAGGTGACGAGGCTCAAGTGGATGCGCGTTTCGGTTCATTTGGAGATAGTGCTATTCTTAACGCAAGATAAGTGCACGGTTTGCGCTGAACGTACCACAGTCTCAAAAATCGCTTTGGACACACCTGATAGAACACCTAGGTGACCTGGGTCATGTGGAATCTCATTTCGGTCCATTTGGAGATAGTGCTAATCTTGACGCAGATTGATGCTTGGTTTGGCGCTGAACATACCAAACGCTCAAAAATCATTTTGGACACACCCGATAGAACACCTAGGTGACCAGGGTCATGTGGAATCTCATTTTGGTCCATTTGGAGAGAGTGTTAGTATCGGTGTAAGATAGTTGCATGATTTGCACCAAACGTACCGTAGGCTCAGAAATCGTTTTGAACGCACCTGATGGTACTCCTAGGTGACGAGGCTCAAGTGGATACTCGTTTCGGTCCATTTGGAGATAGTGCAATTCTTAACGCAAGATAAGTGAACGGTTTGCGCTAAACGTACCACAGGCTCAAAAATCGCTTTGGACACACCCGATAGAACACCAAGGTGACTTAAGTCATGTGGAATCTCATTTCAGTCTGTTTGGAGAGTCTTAGTATTAGAGCAAGATAGGTGCACGGCTTGCACTGAGCTTACCATAGGCTTGAAAATCATTTTAGACACACCTGATAGAACACCTAGGTGATGTGGGTCAAATGGATGCTCGTTTCGGTCCGTTTGGAGATAGTGTTATTCTTAAAGCAAGATAAGTGCACGGTTTGCGCTGAACGTACTACATGCTCAAAAATCGCTTTGGACACACCCGATAGAACACCTAGGTGACCTGGGTCATGTGGAATCTTATTTTGGTCCGTTTGGAGAGAGTCTTAGTATTGGAGCAAGATAGGTGCACGGCTTGCGCCGAGCTTACCATAGGCTTGAAAATCATTTTGGACACACCTGATAGAACACATAGGTGACGTGGGTCAAGTGGATGCTCGTTTAGGTCTGTTTGGAGATAGTGTTATTCTTAACGCAAGATAAGTGCACGGTTTGCGCTGAACGTAATATAGGCTCAAAAATCGCTTTGGACACTCCCGATAGAACACCTAGGTGACCTGGGTCATGTGGAATCTTATTTTGGTCCGTTTGGAGAGAGTCTTAGTATTGGAGCAAGATAGGTGCACGGCTTGCGCCGAGCTTACCATAGGCTTGAAAGTCGTTTTGGACACACCTGATAGAACACCGAGGTGACTTAGGTCAAGTGGATGCTCGTTTCGGTCTGTTTGGAGATAGTGCTATTCTTAACGCAAGATAAGTGCATGATTTGCGCTGAACGTACAACAAGCTCGAAAAATCGCTTCGGACAAACCTGATAAAACACCTAGGTGACCTGGGTCATGTGGAATCTCATTTCGTTCCATTTGGAGAGTCTTAATATTGGAGAAAGATTGGTGTATGGTTTTGCATTAAACATACCATAGGGACAAAAATCATTTTGGACACACCCAATAGAACACTTAGGTGACGAGGGTCATGTGAAATCTCATTTCGGTCCGTTTAGAGATAGTATTTGTATCGGTGCAAGATAGGTGCACGGTTTGCGCCAAACATACCATAGCCTCAGAAATCATTTTGAACGCACCAGATGGTACTCCTAGATGCTCAAGTGCTTGCTCGTTTCGGTCCGTTTGAAGATAGTACTATTCTTAACGCAAGATATGAGCACGGTTTGCGCTGAACGTACCACAAGCTCGAAAATCGCTTTGGACACACCCGATAGAACACCTAGGTGACCTAGGTCATGTGGAATGTCATTTCGGTCTGTTTGGAGAGAGTCTAAGCATTGGAGCAAGATAGGTGCACGACTAACGACGAGTGTACCATAGGCATGAAAATCGTTTTGGATACACCTGATAGAACACCTAGGTGACGTAGGTCAAGTGGAATCTCATTTCGGTCCGTTTACAGACAATGTTACTATCGGTGTAAGATAGGTGCACGGTTTGCACCAAACGTACCGTAGGCTCAGAAATCGTTTTGAACGCACCCGATGGTACTCCTAGATGACGAGGCTCAAGTGGATGCTCGTTTCGGTCGATTTGGAGATAGTTCTAATCTTGACAAAAGATTGGTGCATGGTTTTGCGCTGAACATACCACACGCTCAAAAATCATTTTGGACACACCCAATAGAACACCTAGGTGACGTGGGTCAAGTGGAATCTCATTCCGGTCCGTTTACAGAAAATGTTACTATCAGTCTAAGATAGGTGCACGGTTTGCGCCAAACGTACCATAGGCTCATAAATCATTTTGAACGCACTCGATGATACTCCTAGGTGATGAGGCTCAAGTGGATGCTCGTTTCGGTCTGTTTGGAGATAGTACTAATCTTGACGCAAGATAGGTGCATGGTTTAGCGATGAACTTACCACAGGCTCGAAAATCGCTTTGGACACACCCGATAGAACACCTAGGTGACCTGGGTCATGTGGAATCTCATTTCGGTCTGTTTAGAGACAGTGTTAGTATCGGTGCAAGATAGGTGCACGGTTTGCGCCAAACATACCACATCCTCAGAAAATCGTTTTCAACGCACCCGATGGTACTCCTAGGTGATGAGGCTCAAGTGGATGCTCGTTTCGGTCCGTTTGGAAATAGTGCTATTCTAAACGCAAGATAAGTGCACGGTTTGCGTTGAATGTACCACAGGCTCGAAAATCGCTTTGGGCACACCCGATAGAACACCAAGGTGACTTAAGTCATGTGGAATCTCATTTCAGTACGTTTGGAGAGAGTCTTAGTATTGGAGCAAGATAGGTGCACGGCTTGCGCTGAGCTTACCATAGGCTTGAAAATCATTTTGGACACACCTGATAGAACACCTAGGTGATGTGGGTCAAATGGATGCTCGTTTCGGTCCGTTTGGAGATAGTGTTATTCTTAAAGCAAGATAAGTGCACGATTTACGCTAAATGTACCATAGGCTCGAAAATCGCTTTGGACACACCCGATAGAACACCTAGGTGACCTGGGTCATGTGGAATCTTATTTTGGTCCGTTTGGAGAGAGTCTTAGTATTCGAGCAAGATAGGTGCGCGGCTTGCGCCAAGCTTACCATAGGCTTGAAAATCGTTTTGTACACACCTAATAGAACATATAGGTGACGTGGGTCAACTGGATGCTCGTTTTGGTCTGTTTGGAGATAGTGCTATTCTTAGTGGAAGATAAGTGCACGATTTGCGCTGAACGTACAACAAGCTTGAAAAATCGCTTTGGACAAACCTGATAAAACACCTAGGTGACCTGGGTCATGTGGAATCTCATTTCGTTCCATTTGGAGAGTCTTAATATTGGAGAAAGATTGGTGCATGGTTTTGCACTGAACATACCACAGGCACAAAAATCATTTTGGACACACCCAATAGAACACCTAGGTGACGTGGGTCATGTGAAATCTCATTTCGGTCCGTTTAGAGACAGTATTTGTATCGGTGCAACATAGGTGCACGGTTTGCACCAAACATACCATAGCCTCAGAAATCATTTTGAACGCACCAGATGGCACTCCTAGATGCTCAAGTGCATGCTCGTTTCAGTCCGTTTGAAGATAGTACTATTCTTAACGCAAGATATGAGCACGGTTTGCGCTGAACGTACCACAAGCTCGAAAATCGCTTTGGACACACCCGATTGAACACCTAGGTGACCTAGGTCATGTGGAATGTCATTTCGGTCTGTTTGGAGAGAGTCTAAGCATTGGAGCAAGATAGGTGCACGGCTAACGACGAGTGTACCATAGGCATGAAAATCGTTTTGGATACACCTGATAGAACACCTAGGTGACGTAGGTCAAGTGGAATCTCATTTCGGTCCGTTTACAGACAATGTTACTATCGGTGTAAGATAGGTGCACGGTTTGCACCAAACGTACCGTAGGCTCAGAAATCGTTTTGAACGCACCCGATGGTACTCCTAGATGACGAGGCTCAAGTGGATGCTCGTTTCGGTCCATTTGGAGATAGTTCTAATCTTGACGCAAGATTGGTACATGGTTTTGCGCTGAACATACCACACGCTCAAAAATCATTTTGGACACACCCGATAGAACACCTAGGTGACGTCGGTCAAGTGGAATCTCATTCCGGTCCATTTACAGACAATGTTACTATCGGTGTAAGATAGGTGCACGGTTTGCGCCAAACATACCATAGGCTCATAAATCATTTTGAACGCACACGATGGTACTCCTAGGTGATGAGGCTCAAGTGGATGCTCGTTTCGGTCTGTTTGGAGATAGTACAAATCTTGACGCAAGATAGGTGCATGGTTTAGAGATGAACTTACCACAGGCTCGAAAATCGCTTTGGACACACCCGATAGAACACCTAGGTGACCTGGGTCATGTGGAATCTCATTTCGGTCTGTTTAGAGACAGTGTTAGTATCGGTGCAAGATAGGTGCACGGTTTGTGCCAAACATACCACATCCTCAGAAATCGTTTTCAACGCACCCGATGGTACTCCTAGGTGATGAGGCTCAAGTGGATGCTCGTTTCGGTCTGTTTGGAGATAGTGCTATTCTAAACGCAAGATAAGTGCACGGTTTGCGTTGAATGTAGCACAGGCTTGAAAATTACTTTGGGCACACCCGATAGAACACCAAGGTGACTTAAGTCATGTGGAATCTCATTTCAGTACGTTTGGAGAGAGTCTTAGTATTGGAGCAAGATAGGTGCACGGCTTGCGCTGAGCTTGCCATAGGCTTGAAAATCATTTTGGACACACCTGATAGAACACCTAGGTGATGTGAGTCAAATGGATGCTCGTTTCGGTCCGTTTGGAGATAGTGTTATTTTCTTAAAGCAAGATAAGTGCACGATTTACGCTGAATGTACCATAGGCTCGAAAATCGCTTTGGACACACCCGATAGAACACCTAGGTGACCGGGGTCATGTGGAATCTTATTTTGGTCCGTTTGGAGAGAGTCTTAGTATTCGAGCAAGATAGGTGCACGGCTTGCGCCAAGCTTACCATAGGCTTGAAAATCGTTTTGTACACACCTAATAGAACACATAGGTGACGTGGGTCAAGTGGATGCTCGTTTTGGTCTGTTTGCTGATAGTGCTATTCTTAGTGGAAGATAAGTGCACGATTTGCGCTGAACGTACAACAAGCTCAAAAATCGCTTTGGACAAACCTGATAAAACACCTAGGTGACCTGGGTCATGTGGAATCTCATTTCGTTCCATTTGGAGAGTCTTAATATTGGAGAAAGATTGGTGCATGGTTTTGCACTGAACATACCACAGGCACAAAAATCATTTTGGACACACCCAATAGAACACCTAGGTGACGTGGGTCATGTGAAATCTCATTTCGGTCCGTTTAGAGACAGTATTTGTATCGGTGCGAGATAGGTGCACGGTTTGCGCCAAACATACCATTGCCTCAGAAATCATTTTGAACGCACCAGATGGTACTCCTAGATGCTCAAGTGCATGCTCGTTTCGGTCCGTTTGAAGATAGTACTATTCTTAACGCAAGATATGAGCACGGTTTGCGCTGAACGTACCACAAGCTCGAAAATCGCTTTGGACACACCCGATTGAACACCTAGGTGACCTAGGTCATGTGGAATGTCATTTCGGTCTGTTTGGAGAGAGTCTAAGCATCGGAGCAAGATAGGTGCACGGCTAACGACGAGTGTACCATAGGCATGAAAATCGTTTTGGATACACCTGATAGAACACCTAGGTGACGTAGGTCAAGTGGAATCTCATTTCGGTCCGTTTACAGACAATGTTACTATCGGTGTAAGATAGGTGCACGGTTTGCACCAAACGTACCGTAGGCTCAGAAATCGTTTTGAACGCACCCGATGGTACTCCTAGATGACGAGGCTCAAGTGGATGCTCGTTTCGGTCCATTTGGAGATAGTTCTAATCTTGACGCAAGATTGGTACATGGTTTTGCGCTGAACATACCACACGCTCAAAAATCATTTTGGACACACCCGATAGAACACCTAGGTGACGTGGGTCAAGTGGAATCTCATTCCGGTCCATTTACAGACAATGTTACTATCGGTGTAAGATAGGTGCACGGTTTGCGCCAAACGTACCATAGGCTCATAAATCATTTTGAACGCACTCGATGGTACTCCTAGGTGATGAGGCTCAAGTGGATGCTCGTTTCGGTCTGTTTGGAGATAGTACAAATCTTGATGCAAGATAGGTGCATGGTTTAGAGATGAACTTACCACAGGCTCGAAAATCGCTTTGGACACACCCGATAGAACACCTAGGTGACCTGGGTCATGTGGAATCTCATTTCGGTCTGTTTAGAGACAGTGTTAGTATCGGTGCAAGATAGGTGCACGGTTTGTGCCAAACATACCACATCCTCAGAAATCGTTTTCAACGCACCCGATGGTACTCCTAGGTGATGAGGCTCAAGTGGATGCTCGTTTCGGTCTGTTTGGAGATAGTGCTATTCTAAACGCAAGATAAGTGCACGGTTTGCGTTGAATGTACCACAGGCTTGAAAATCGCTTTGGGCACACCCGATAGAACACCAAGGTGACTTAAGTCATGTGGAATCTCATTTCAGTACGTTTGGAGAGAGTCTTAGTATTGGAGCAAGATAGGTGCACGGCTTGCGCTGAGCTTGCCATAGGCTTGAAAATCATTTTGGACACACCTGATAGAACACCTAGGTGATGTGAGTCAAATGGATGCTCGTTTCGGTCCGTTTGGAGATAGTGTTATTTTCTTAAAGCAAGATAAGTGCACGATTTACGCTGAATGTACCATAGGCTCGAAAATCGCTTTGGACACACCCGATAGAACACCTAGGTGACCGGGGTCATGTGGAATCTTATTTTGGTCCGTTTGGAGAGAGTCTTAGTATTCGAGCAAGATAGGTGCACGGCTTGCGCCAAGCTTACCATAGGCTTGAAAATCGTTTTGTACACACCTAATAGAACACATAGGTGACGTGGGTCAAGTGGATGCTCGTTTTGGTCTGTTTGGTGATAGTGCTATTCTTAGTGGAAGATAAGTGCACGATTTGCGCTGAACGTACAACAAGCTCAAAAAATCGCTTTGGACAAACCTGATAAAACACCTAGGTGACCTGGGTCATGTGGAATCTCATTTCGTTCCATTTGGAGAGTCTTAATATTGGAGAAAGATTGGTGCATGGTTTTGCACTGAACATACCACAGGCACAAAAATCATTTTGGACACACCCAATAGAACACCTAGGTGACGTGGGTCATGTGAAATCTCATTTCGGTCCGTTTAGAGACAGTATTTGTATCGGTGCGAGATAGGTGCACGGTTTGCGCCAAACATACCATTGCCTCAGAAATCATTTTGAACGCACCAGATGGTACTCCTAGATGCTCAAGTGCATGCTCGTTTCGGTCCGTTTGAAGATAGTACTAGTCTTAACGCAAGATATGAGCACGGTTTGCGCTGAACGTACCACAAGCTCGAAAATCGCTTTGGACACACCCGATTGAACACCTAGGTGACCTAGGTCATGTGGAATGTCATTTCGGTCTGTTTGGAGAGAGTCTAAGCATTGGAGCAAGATAGGTGCACGGCTAACGACGAGTGTACCATAGGCATGAAAATCGTTTTGGATACACCTGATAGAACACCTAGGTGACGTAGGTCAAGTGGAATCTCATTTCGGTCCGTTTACAGACAATGTTACTATCGGTGTAAGATAGGTGCACGGTTTGCACCAAACGTACCGTAGGCTCAGAAATCGTTTTGAACGCACCCGATGGTACTCCTAGATGACGAGGCTCAAGTGGATGCTCGTTTCGGTCCATTTGGAGATAGTTCTAATCTTGACGCAAGATTGGTACATGGTTTTGCGCTGAACATACCACACGCTCAAAAATCATTTTGGACACACCCGATAGAACACCTAGGTGACGTGGGTCAAGTGGAATCTCATTCCGGTCCATTTACAGACAATGTTACTATCGGTGTAAGATAGGTGCACGGTTTGCGCCAAACGTACCATAGGCTCATAAATCATTTTGAACGCACTCGATGGTACTCCTAGGTGATGAGGCTCAAGTGGATGCTCGTTTCGGTCTGTTTGGAGATAGTACAAATCTTGACGCAAGATAGGTGCATGGTTTAGAGATGAACTTACCACAGGCTCGAAAATCGCTTTGGACACACCCGATAGAACACCTAGGTGACCTGGGTCATGTGGAATCTCATTTCGGTCTGTTTAGAGACAGTGTTAGTATCGGTGCAAGATAGGTGCACGGTTTGTGCCAAACATACCACATCCTCAGAAATCGTTTTCAACGCACCCGATGGTACTCCTAGGTGATGAGGCTCAAGTGGATGCTCGTTTCGGTCTGTTTGGAGATAGTGCTATTCTAAACGCAAGATAAGTGCACGGTTTGCGTTGAATGTAGCACAGGCTTGAAAATCGCTTTGGGCACACCCGATAGAACACCAAGGTGACTTAAGTCATGTGGAATCTCATTTCAGTACGTTTGGAGAGAGTCTTAGTATTGGAGCAAGATAGGTGCACGGCTTGCGCTGAGCTTGCCATAGGCTTGAAAATCATTTTGGACACACCTGATAGAACACCTAGGTGATGTGAGTCAAATGGATGCTCGTTTCGGTCCGTTTGGAGATAGTGTTATTTTCTTAAAGCAAGATAAGTGCACGATTTACGCTGAATGTACCATAGGCTCGAAAATCGCTTTGGACACACCCGATAGAACACCTAGGTGACCGGGGTCATGTGGAATCTTATTTTGGTCCGTTTGGAGAGAGTCTTAGTATTCGAGCAAGATAGGTGCACGGCTTGCGCCAAGCTTACCATAGGCTTGAAAATCGTTTTGTACACACCTAATAGAACACATAGGTGACGTGGGTCAAGTGGATGCTCGTTTTGGTCTGTTTGGTGATAGTGCTATTCTTAGTGGAAGATAAGTGCACGATTTGCGCTGAACGTACAACAAGCTCAAAAAATCGCTTTGGACAAACCTGATAAAACACCTAGGTGACCTGGGTCATGTGGAATCTCATTTCGTTCCATTTGGAGAGTCTTAATATTGGAGAAAGATTGGTGCATGGTTTTGCACTGAACATACCACAGGCACAAAAATCATTTTGGACACACCCAATAGAACACCTAGGTGACGTGGGTCATGTGAAATCTCATTTCGGTCCGTTTAGAGACAGTATTTGTATCGGTGCGAGATAGGTGCACGGTTTGCGCCAAACATACCATAGCCTCAGAAATCATTTTGAACGCACCAGATGGTACTCCTAGATGCTCAAGTGCATGCTCGTTTCGGTCCGTTTGAAGATAGTACTATTCTTAACGCAAGATATGAGCACGATTTGCGCTGAACGTACCACAAGCTCAAAAATCGCTTTGGACTCAAGATGGCAACGGGTACGTACCCGACGGGTAGTGCCCACCCGTACCCGTACCCGTACCCGCAAAATTTTACCCGTCGGGTTACCCGTACCCGCATGCGGGTAAAAAAATAGTTCCATACACGTACCCGCCGGGTAATTCTCACCCGACGGGTAACCCGTACCCGATAGCATACCCGAAAATTACCTAAAAATATCAAATAGTCACATACAAAAATAAATCATTATAAGCTTTCAACAAGTTACAAACATGCTAACAAACATTATTAGCATCATTACAACAAAGACAATCTACTAGAAATATAGTGGATGTCTCAATAGGCCAAATTCATGACTTATATGCGCTAAAATAACTGAGGTTGACTAGTTTTTTTTGCGGGTATGTCTTACCCGTGGGTATGCGGGTATGGGTAGTATACACCCGCACCCGTACCCGCATACCCGATGGGTATAGGATTTTGTCCAATAACGTACCCACGGGTAGAAAATTCATTCCATACCCGCCTCTTTATCGGGTAATACCCGTCGGGTACTCGGGTTTCGGGTACCCGTTGCCATCTCTACTTTGGACACACCTGATAGAACACCTAGGTGACCTAGGTCATGTGGAATGTCATTTCGGTCTGTTTGGAGAGAGTCTAAGCATTGGAGCAAGATAGGTGCATGGCTAACGACGAGTGTACCATAGGCTTGAAAATCGTTTTGGACACACCTGATAGAACACCTAGGTGACGTGGATCAAGTGGAATCTCATTTCGGTCTGTTTACAGACAATGTTACTATCGGTGTAAGATAGGTGCACGGTTTGCACCAAATGTACCGTAGGATCAGAAATCATTTTGAACGCACCCGATGGTACTCCTAGATGACGAGGCTCAAGTGGATGCTCGTTTCGGTCCGTTTGGAGATAGTGCTAATCTTGACACAAGATTGGTGCATGGTTTTTGCGCTGAACATACAACACGCTCAAAAATCATTTTGGACACACCCGATAGAACACCTAGGTGACGTGGGTCAAGTGGAATCTCATTCCGGTCTGTTTACACACAATGTTACTATCGGTGTAAGATAGGTGCACGGTTTGCGCCAAACGTACCATAGGCTCATAAAATCATTTTGAACACACTCGATGGTACTCCAAGGTGATGAGGCTCAAGTGGATGCTCGTTTCGGTCTGTTTGGAGATAGTACTAATCTTGACGCAAGATAGGTGCATGGTTTAGCGCTGAACTTACCACAGGCTCGAAAATCGCTTTGGACACACCCGATAGAACACGTAGGTGACCTGGGTCGTGTGGAATCTCATTTCGGTCCGTTTGGAGAGAGTCTTAGTATTGGAGCAAGATAGGTGCACAGTTTACGCCAAACGTACCGTAGGCTGAGAAATCGTTTTGAATGCACCCGATAGTACTCCTTCGTGATGAGGCTCAAGTGGATGCTCGTTTCGGTCTGTTTAGAGACAGTGTTATTATCTGTGTAAGATAGGTGCACGGTTTACGCCAAATGTACCGTAGGCTCAGAAATCGTGTTGAATGCACCCGATGGTACTCCTACGAGATGAGGCTCAAGTGGATGCTCGTGTCGGTCCGTTTGGAGATAGTGCTAATCTTGACGCAAGACAGGTGCATGGTTTTGCGCTAAACATACCACAGGCTCAAAAATCATTTTGGACACACCCGACAGAACACCTTGGTGACGTGGGGCATGTAAAATCTCATTTTGGTCCGTTTAAAGACAGTGTTAGTATCGGTGCAAGATAGGTGCACGGTTTGCGCCAAACATACCACATCCTCAGGAATCATTTTCAACGCACCCGATGGTACTCCTAGGTGACGAGGCTCAAGTGGATTCTCGTTTCGGTCCGTTTGGAGATAGTGCTATTCTAAACGCAAGATAAGTGCACGGTTTGCGCTGAATGTACCATAGGCTTGAAAATCGCTTTGGACACACCCGATAGAACACCTAGGTGATCTGGGTCATGTGGAATCTCATTTCGGTCCGTTTGGAGAGAGTCTTAGTATTGGAGCAAGATAGGTTCACGGCTTGCTTCGAGCTTACCATAGGCTTGCCAATCATTTTGGACACTCCTGATAGAACAGCTAGGTGACGTGGGTCAAGTGGATGCTCGTTTCAGTCCATTTGAAGATAGTGCTATTCTTAACGCAAGATAAGTGCACGGTTTACGCTGAACGTACCATAGGCTCGAAAATCGCTTTGGACACACCCGATAGAACACCTAGGTGACTTGGGTCATGTGGAATCTCATTTTGGTCCATTTGGAGGGAGTCTTAGTATTAGAGCAAGATAGGTGCATGACTTGTGCCAAGCGTACCATAGGCTTGAAAATCATTTTGGACACACCTGATAGAACTCCTAGGTGACATGGGTCAAGTGGAATCTCATTTCGGTCCATTGAGAGATAGTGTTAGTATCGGTGTAAGATAGGTGCATGGTTTGCACCAAACGTACTGTAGGCTCAGAAATCGTTTTGAACGCACTTGATGGTACTCCTAGGTGATGAAGCTCAAGTGGATGCTCGTTTCGGTCTGTTTGGAAATAGTACTAATCTTGATGCAAGATAGGTGCATGGTTTTGCGCTGAACGTACCACAGGCTCGAAAATCGCTTTGTACACACCTGATAGAACACCTAGGTGACCTGGGTCATGTGGAATCTCATTTCGGTCCGTTTGGAGATAGTCTTTGTATTGCAGCAAGATAGGTGCACGGTTTGCACCGAGCTTACCATTGGCTTGAAAATCGTTTTGGACACACCTGATAGAACACCTAGGTGACGTGGGTCAAGTGGATGCTCGTTTCGGTCTGTTTGGAGATAGTGCTATTCTTAACGCAAGATAAGTGCACGGTTTGCGCCGAACGTACCACAGGCTCGAAAATCGCTTTGGACACACCTGATAGAACACCTAGGTGACCTAGGTCATGTGGAATCTCATTTCGGACCGTTTGGAGAGTCTTAGTATTAGAGCAAGATTGGTGCATGGTTTTGCGCTGAACATACCATAGGCTCAAAAATCATTTTGGATACACCCGATGGAACACCTAGGTGACGTGGGTCTTGTACTCATTTCGGTCCGTTTAGAGATAGAGTTAGTATCGGTGCAAGATAGGCGCACGATTTGCACCAAACATACCATAGCCTCTGAAATCATTTTGAACGCACCAGATGGTACTCCTAGGCGACGAGGCTCAAGTGGATGCTCGTTTCGGTCCGTTTGGAGATAGTGCTATTCTTAACACAAGATATGTGCACGGTTTGCGCTGAACGTACCACAGGCTCGAAAATCACTTTGGACACACCCGATAGAACACCTAGGTGACCTGGGTCATGTGGAATCTCATTTTGGTCTGTTTGGAGAGAGTCTTAGTATTGGAGCAAGATAGGTGCATGGCTTGCGCCGAGCGCACCATAGGCTTGAAAATCGTTTTGGACACACCTGATAGAACACCTTGGTGACGTGGGTCATGTGGAATCACATTTCGGTCTGTTTGGAGAGAGTCTTAGTATTGGAGCAAGATAGGTGCACGGCTTGCGCCAAACGTACCGTAGGCTTAGAAATTGTTTTGAATGCACACGACGGTACTCCTACGTGATGAGGCTCAACTGGATGCTCGTTTCCGTCCGTTTGGAGATAGTGCTATTCTTAACGCAAGATAGGGCATGGTTTTCCACTGAATATACCACAGGCTAAAAAATCATTTTGGACACACCCGATCGAACACCTAGGTGACCAGGGTCATGTGGAATCTCATTTTGGTCCATTTGGAGAGAGTCTTAGTATTGGAGCAAGATAGGTGCACGGCTTGCGTCGAACGCACCATAGGCTTGAATATCATTTTGGACACACCTGATAGAACACCTAGGTGACGTGGGTCATGTAGAATCTCATTTCGGTCCGTTAAGAGACAACATTAGTATCGGCGTAAGATAGGTGCACGGTTTGCGCCAAACATACCGTAGGCTCAGAAATCGTTTTTGAACGCACCCGATGGTACTCCTACGTGATGAGGCCCAAGTGGATCCTCCTTTCGGTCCATTTGGAGATAGTGCTAATCTTGACGCAAGATAGGTGCATGGTTTTGCGCTGAACATACCACAGGCTTAAAAATCATTTTGGACACACCCGATAGAACACCTAGGTGACGTGGGTCTTGTAAAATCTCATTTCGGTCCGTTTAGAGACAGTGTTAGTATTGGTGCAAGATAGGTGCACGGTTTGCGCCAAACATACTATAGCCTCAGAAATCATTTTGAATGCACCAGATGGTACTCCTAGGCGATGAGGCTCATGTGGATGCTCGTTTCGGTCCGTTTGGAGATAGTGCTATCCTTAACGCAAGATATGTGCACGGTTTGCGCTGAACGTACCACAGGCTCGAAAATCGCTTTGGACACACCCGATAGAACACCTAGGTGACCTAGGTCATGTGGAACTCATTTCGGTGCGTTTGGAGAGAGTCTTATTATTGGAGCAAGATAGGTGCACGGCTTGCGCCGAGCGCACCATAGGCTTGAAAATCGTTTTGGACACACCTGATCGAACACCTAGGTGACGTGGGTCATGTGGAATCTCATTTCGGTCCGTTTAGAGACGGTGTTAGTATTGGTGTAAGATAGGTGCACGGTTTGCGCCAAACGTACCGTAGGCTTAGAAATTGTTTTGAATGCACACGACCATACTCCTATGTGATGAGGCTCAACTGGATGCTCGTTTCGGTCCATTTGGAGACAGTGCTATTCTTAATGCAAGATAGGTGCATGGTTTTCCGCCGAATATACCACAGGCTCAAAAATCATTTTGGACACACCCAATAGAACACCTAGGTGACCTGGGTCATGTGGAATCTCATTTTGGTCCATTTGGAGAGAGTCTTAGTATTGGAGCAATATAAGTGCACGGCTTGCGTCGAATGCACTATAGGCTTGAAAATTGTTTTGGACACAACTGATAGAACAACTGGGTGACGTGGGTCATGTGGAATCTCATTTTGGTCTGTTAAGAGACAGCGTTAGTATCGGTGTAAGATAGGTGCACGGTTTGCGCCAAACGTACCGTAGGCTCAGAAATCATTTTTGAACGCACCCAATGCTACACCTTCGTGATGAGGCCCAAGTGGAAGCTCCTTTTGGTCCATTTGGAGATAGTGCTAATCTTGTCGCAATATAGGTGCATGGTTTTGCGCTGAACATACCATAGGCTCAAAAATCATTTTGGACACACCCGATAGAACACCTAGGTGATGTGGGTCATGTAAAATCTCATTTCAGTCCGTTTAGAGACAGTGTTAGTATCGGTGCAAGATAGGTGCATGGTTTGCGCCAAACATACCATAGCCTCAGTAATCATTTTCAACGCGCCCGATGGTACTCCTAGGTGACGAGGCTCAAGTGGATGCTCGAAAATCATTTTGGACACACCTGATAGAACACCTAGGTGACTTGGGTCATGTGGAATCTCATTTTGGTCCATTTGGAGAGAGTCTTAGTATTGGAGCAAGATAGGTGCACGGCTTGCGCCAAACGTACCGTAGGCTCAGAAATCGTTTTGAAGGCACTCGAGGGTATTCCTGGGTGATGAAGGTCAAGTGGATGCTCGTTTCAGTCTGTTTGGAGATAGTACTAATCTTGACGCAAGATAGGTGCATGGTTTTAAGCTGAACGTACCACAGGCTCAAAAATTGCTTTGGACACACCCGATAGAACACCTAGGAGACCTAAGTTACGTGGAATCTCATTTTGGTCCGTTTGGAGATAGAGCTAATCTTGACGCAAGATAGGTGCATGGTTTTGCGCTGAACTTACCACAGGCTAAAAAATCATTTTGGACACACCTGATAGAACACCTAGGTGACGTGGGTCATGTAAAATCTCATTTCGATCCGTTTAGAGACAAAGTTAGTATTAGTTTAAGATAGGTGCATGGTTTGTACCAAACATACCACATCCGCAGAAATCATTTTGAAGGCACCCGATGGTACTTCTAGGTGATGAGGCTCAAGTGGATGCTCGTTTCAGTCCGTTTGGAGATAGTGCTATTCTTAAAGCAAGATAAGTGCACAGTTTGCGCTGAACGTACCACAGGCTCAAGTGGATGCTCGTTTTGGTCCGTTTGCAGATAGTGCTAATCTTGATACAAGATAGGTGCATGATTTTGCGTTGAACATACCATAGGCTCAAAAATCATTTTGGACACACCCGATCGAACACCTAGATGACGTGGGTCATGTAAAATCTCATTTCGGTCCGTTTAGAGACAGTGTTAGTATTGGCGCAAGATAGGTGCACGGTTTGCGCCAAACATACCATAGCCTCAGAAATCGTTTTGAACACACCCGATGGTACAACTAGGTGACGTGGCTCAAGTGGATGCTCGTTTCGGTCAGTTTGGAGATTTTGCTAATCTTAACGCAAGATTGGTGCATGGTTTTGCGCTGAACATACCACACGCTCAAAAATCATTTTGGACACACCTGATAGAACACCTAGGTAACGTGGGTCATGTGGAATCTCGTTTCGGTCCATTTAGAGACAGTGTTAGTATCGGTGTAAGATAGGTGCACGGTTTGCGCCAAACGTACCGTAGGCTCAGAAATCGATTTGAACGCACTCGATTGTACTCCTAGGTGATGAGGCTCAAGTGGATGCTCGTTTCGGTCCGTTTGGAGATAGTGCTAATCTTGACGCAAGATAGGTGCATGGTTTTGCGCTGAACATACCACAGGCTCAAAAATCATTTTGGACACACCCGATAGAACACCTAGGTGACCTACGTCATGTGGAATCTCATTTTGGTCCATTTGGAGAGAATCTTAGTATTGGAGCAATATAGGTGCACGGCTTGCGTCGAACTTACTATAGGCTTGAAAATCGTTTTGGACACACCTGATAGAACACCTAGGTGACATGGGTCATGTGGAATCTCATTTCAGTCCGTTAAGAGACAACATTAGTATCGGTGTAAGATAGGTGCACGGTTTGTGCCAAACGTACTGTAGGCTCAGAAATCATTTTTGAACGCACCCAATGCTACTCCTACGTGATGAGGCCTAAGTGGATGCTCCTTTCGTTCCATTTGGAGATAGTGCTAATCTTGACGCAAGATAGGTGCATGGTTTTGCGCTGAACATACCACAGGCTCAAAAATCATTTTGGACACACCTGATAGAACACCTAGGTGACGTGGGTCTTGTAAAATCTAATTTTGGTCCGTTTAGAGACAGTGTTAGTATTGGTGCAAGATAGGTGCACGGTTTGCGCCAAACATACCATAGCCTCAGAAATCATTTTGAACACACCAGATGGTACTCCTAGGTGAAGATGCTCAAGTGGATACTCGTTTCGATCCATTTGGAGATAGTGCTAATCTTAATGCAAGATATGTGCACGGTTTGCGCTGAACGTACCACATGCTCGAAAATTGCTTTGGACACAACTGATAGAACACCTAGGTGACCTAGGTCATGTGGAATCTCATTTTGGTACGTTTGGAGAGAGTCTTAGCATTGGAGCAAGATATGTGCACGGTTTATGCCAAACGTACCGTAGGCTCTGAAATCGTTTTGAATGCACCCGATAGTACTCCTACGTGATGAGGCTCAAGTGGATGCTCGTTTCGGTCCGTTTGGAGATAGTGCACGGTTTATGTCAAACGTACCGCATGGTTTTGCGCTAAACATACCACAGGATCAAAAATCATTTTGGACACACCCGATAGAACACCTTGGTGACGTGGGTCATGTAAAATCTCATTTTGGTCCATTTAGAGACATTGTTAGTATCGGTGCAAAATAGGTGCATGGTTTGCGCCAAACATACCACTTCCTCAGAAATGTTTTTCAACGCACCTGATGGTACTCCTAGGTGACAATGCTGAAGTGGATGCTCGTTTCGGTCCGTTTGGAGATAGTTCTATTCTAAACGCAAGATAAGTGCACGGTTTGCGCTGAATGTAGAATTTGGAGGGAGTCTTAGTATTGGAGCAAGATAGGTGCACGGCTTGCGCCGAGTGTAACATAGGCTTGAAAATCGTTTTTGACACACCTGATCGAACTCCTAGGTGACGTGGGTCAAGTGGAATCTCATTTTGGTCCGTTGAGAGACAGTGTTAGTATCGGTGTAAGATAGGTGCACGGTTTGCACCAAAGGTACTATAGGCTCAAAAATCGTTTTGAACGCACTCGATGGTACTCCTAGGTGATGAAGCTTAAGTGGATGCTCGTTTCGGTCTGTTTGGAGATAGTACTAATCTTGACGCAAGATAGGTGCATGGTTTTGCGCTGAACGTACCATAGGCTCGAAAATCACTTTGGACACACCCGATAGAACACCTAGGTGACCCCGGTCATGTGGAATCTCATTTCGGTCCGTTTGGAGAGAGTCTTAGTATTGGAGCAAGATAGGTGCACGGTTTGCGCCGAGCTTACCATTGGCTTGAAAATAATTTTGGACACACCTGATAGAACACCTAGGTGACGTGGGTCATGTGGAATCTCATTTCGGTCCGTTTAGAGACAATGTTAGTATCGGTGTAAGATAGGTGCACGGTTTGCGCCAAATGTACCGTAGGCTTAGAAATTGTTTTGAATGCACACGACGGTACTCCTACGTGATGAGGCTCAACTGGATGCTCATTTCGGTCCGTTTGGAGACAGTGCTATTCTTAACGCAAGATAGGTGCATGGTTTTCCACTGAATATACTGCAGGCTCAAAAATTATTTTGGACACACCCGATCGAACACCTAGGTGACCAGGGTCATGTGGAATCTCATTTCGGTCCATTTGGAGAGAGTCTTAGTATTGGAGCGATATAGGTGCACGGCTTGCGTCGAACGCACTATAGGCTTGAAAATTGTTTTGGACACACCTGATAGAACACCTAGGTGATGTGGGTCATATGGAATCTCATTTCGGTCCGTTAAGAGACAGCGTTAGTATCGGTGTAAGATAGGTGCATGGTTTGCGCCAAACGTATCATAGGCTCATAAATCGTTTTTGAACGCACCCAATGCTATTCCTACGTGATGAGGCCCAAGTGGATGCTCCTTTGGGTCCATTTGGAGATAGTGCTAATCTTGACGCAATATAGGTGCATGGTTTTGCGCTGAACATACCACAGGCTCAAAAATCATTTTGGACACACCCGATAGAACACCTAGGTGACGTGGGTCATGTAAAATCTCATTTCGGTCCATTTAGAGACAGTGTTAGTATTGGTGCAAGATAGGTGCACGGTATGCGCCAAACATACCATAGCCTCAGAAATCATTTTGAATGCGTCCGATGGTACTCCTAGGTGACGAGGCTCAAGTGGATGCTCGTTTCGGTCCGTTTGGAGATAGTCCTATTCTTAACGCAAGATAAGTGCATGGTTTGCGCTGAACGTACCACAGGCTCAAAAATCGCTTTGGACACACCCGATAGAACACCTAGGTGACCTGGGTCATGTGGAATCTCATTTCGGTCTGTTTGGAGAGAGTCTTAGTATTGGAGCAAGATAGGTGCACGGCTTGCGCCGAGCGTACAATAGGCTCGAAAATCGTTTTGGACACACCTGATAGACAACCTAGGTGATGTGGGTCAAGTGGAATCTCATTTTGGTCCATTTAGAGACAATGTTAGTATCGGCGTAAGATAGGTGCACGGTTTGCGCCAAACGTACCGTAGGCTTAGAAATAGTTTTGAATGCACACGATGGTACTTCTACGTGATGAGGCTCAACTGGATGCTCGTTTCGGTCCGTTTGGAGATAGTGCTATTCTTAACGCAAGATAGGTGCATGGTTTTCCACTGAATATACCACAGGCTCAAAAATCATTTTGGACACACCCGATAGAACACCTAGGTGACCTAGGTCATGTGGAATCTCATTTTGGTCCATTTGGAGAGAGTCTTAGTATTGGAGCAATATAGGCTCACGGCTTGCGTCGAACGCACTATAGGCTTGAAAATCGTTTTGGACACACCTGATAGAACACCTAGGTGACATGGGTCATATGGAATCTCATTTCGTTCCGTTAAGAGACATCGTTAGTATCGGTGTAAGATAGGTGCACGGTTTGCGCCAAACGTACCGTAGGCTCAGAAATCGTTTTTGAACGCACCCAACGCTACTCCTACGTGATGAGGCCTAAGTCGATGCTCCTTTCGGTCCATTTGGAGATAGTGCTAATCTTGACGCAATATAGGTGCATGGTTTTGCGCTGAACATACCATAGGCTCAAAAATCATTTTGGACACACCCGACAGAACACCTAGGTGACGTGGGTCATGTAAAATCTCATTTCGGTCCGTTTAGAGACAGTGTTAGTATTGGTGCAAGATAGGTGCACGGTTTGCGCCATACATACCATAGCCTCAGAAATCATTTTGAACGCACCCGATGGTACTCCTAGGCGACGAGGCTCAAGTGGATGCTCGTTTCGGTCCGTTTGGAGATAGTGCTATTCTTAAGGCAAGATATGTGCGTGGTTTGCGCTGAACGTACCACAGGTTCGAAAATCACTTTGGACACTCCCGATAGAACACCTAGGTGACCTAGGTCATGTGGAATCTCATTTTGTTTCATTTGGAGAGAGTCTTAGTATTGGAGCAATATAGGCTCATGGCTTGCGTCGAACGCACTATAGGCTTGAAAATCGTTTTGGACACACCTGATAGAACACCTAGGTGACATGGGTCATGTGGAATCTCATTTCGGTCCGTTAAGAGACAGCGTTAGCATCGGTGTAAGATAGGTGCACGGTTTGCGCCAAACGTACCGTAGGCTCAGAAATCGTTTTTGAACGCACCCAACGCTACTCCTACGTGATGAGGCCTAAGTGGATGCTCCTTTCGGTCCATTTGGAGATAGTGCTAATCTTGACGTAATATAGGTGCATGGTTTTGCGCTGAACATACCATTGGCTCAAAAATCATTTTGGACACACCCGATAAACACCTAGGTGACGTGGGTCATAAAATCTCATTTCGATCCGTTAGAGACAGTGTTAGTATTGGTGCAAGATAGGTGCACGGTTTGCGCCAAACATACCATAGCCTCAGAAATCATTTTGAACGCGCCCGATGGTACTCCTAGGTGACGAGGCTCAAGTGATGCTCGTTTCGGTCCGTTTAGGGATAGTCCTATTCTTAACGCAAGATAAGTGGTTGCGCTAACGTACCACAGGCTCAAAAATCGCTTGGACACACCGATAGAACACCAGGTGACCTAGTCATGTGGAATCTCATTTCGGTCTGTTTGAGAGAGTCTTAGTATTGAGCAAGATAGGTGCACGGCTTGCGCCGAGCTACATAGGCTCGAAAATCGTTTTGGACACACCTGATAGACAACCTAGGTGATGTGGGTCAAGTGGAATCTCATTTTGGTCCATTTAGAGACAATGTTAGTATCGCGTAAGATAGGTGCACGGTTTGCGCCAAACGTACCGTAGGCTTAGAAATATTTGAAATGCACACGATGGTACTTCTACGTGATGAGGCTCAACTGGATGCTCGTTTCGGTCCGTTTGGAGATAGTGCTATTCTTAACGCAAGATAGGGCATGGTTCCACTGAATATACCACAGGCTCAAAAATCATTTTGACACACCCGATAGAACACCTAGGTGACCTAGGTCATGTGGAATCTCATTTTGGTCCATTTGGAGAGAGTCTTAGTATTGAGCAATATAGGCTCACAGCTTGCGTCGAACGCACTATAGCTTGAAAATCGTTTTGGACACAACTGATAACACCTAGGTGACACGGGTCATGTGGAATCTCATTTCGGTCCGTTAAGAGACAGCGTTAGTATCGTGTAAGATAGGTGCACGGTTTGCGCCAAACGTACCGTAGGTCAGAAATCGTTTTTGAACGCACCCAACGCTACTCCTACGTGATGAGGCCTAAGTGGATGCTCCTTCGGTCCATTTGAGATAGTGCTAATCTTGACGCAATATAGTGCATGGTTTTGCGCTGAACATACCATAGGCTCAAAAATCATTTTGGACACACCCGATAGAACACCTAGTGACGTGGGTCATGTAAAATCTCATTCGGTATGTTTAGAGACAGTGTTTAGTATTGGTGCAAGATAGGTGCACGGTTTGCGCCAAACATACCATTGCCCTCAGAAATCATTTTGAACGCGCTCGATGGTACTCCTAGGTGACGAGGCTCAAGTGGATGCTCGTTTCGGTCCGTTTAGAGATAGTCCTATTCTTAAGCAAGATAAGTGCACGGTTTGCGCTGAACGTACCCAGGCTCAAAAATCGCTTTGCACACACCCGATAGAACACCTAGGTGACCTGGTCATGTGGAATCTCATTTCGGTCTGTTTGAGAGAGTCTTAGTATTGGAGCAAGATAGGTGCACGGCTTGCGCCGAGCGTACCACAGGCTTGAAAATCATTTTGGACACACCTGATAGACAACCTAGGTGACGTGGGTCAAGTGGAATCTCATTTTGATCCATTTAGAGACAATGTTAGTATCGGTGTAAGATAGGTGCACGTTTGCGCCAAACGTACCGTAGGCTTAGAAATTGTTTTGAACACGCCCGATGGTACTCCTACGTGATGAGGCTCAACTGGATGCTCGTTTCGGTCCGTTTGGAATAGTGTGCTATTCTTAACGCAAGATAGGTGCATGGTTTTCCGTTGAATATATCACAGGCTCAAAAATCATTTTGGACCCACCCGATAGAACACCTAGGTGACCTGGGTTATGTGGAATCTCATTTTGGTCCATTTGGAGAGAGTCTTAGTATTGGAGCAATATAGGTGCACGGCTTGCGTCGAACTTACTATAGGTTTGAAAATCATTTTGGACACACCTGATAGAACACCTAGGTGACATTGGTCATGTGGAATCTCATTTCGGTCCGTTAAGAGACAACGTTAGTATCGGTGTAAGATAGGTGCACGGTTTGCGCCAAACGTATTATAGGCTCAGAAATCATTTTTGAACGCACCCAATGCTACTCCTACGTGATGAGGCCTAAGTGGATGCTCCTTTCGGTCCATTTGGCGATAGTGCTAATCTTGACGCAATATAGGTGCATGGTTTTGCGCTGAACATAACACAGGCTCAAAAATCATTTTGGACACACCCCTGATAGAACACCTAGGTGACCTGGGTCATGTGGAATCTCATTTTGGTCCATTTTGAGAGAGTCTTAGGATTAGAGCAATATAGGTGCCCCGCTTGCATCGAACGCACTATAGGCTTGAAAATCGTTTTGGACACACC
>CM036224.1:29333516-29385130 GCA_020631735.1 Saccharum officinarum | reverse complement strand
TCGGTTTGCGCCAAACGTACCGTAGGCTTAGAAATTGTTTTGAATGCACACGACGGTACTCCTACGTGATGAGGCTCAACTGGATGCTCGTTTCGGTCCGTTTGGAGATAGTGCTATTCTTAAGGCAAGATAGGTGCATGGTTTTCCACTGAATATACCACAGGCTCAAAAATCATTTTGGCCACACCCGATAGAACACCTAGGTGACCTAGGTCATATGGAATCTCATTTTGGTCCATTTGGAGAGAGTCTTAGTATTGGAGCAATATAGGCTCACGGCTTGCATCGAACGCACTGTAGGCTTGAAAATCGTTTTGGACACACCTGATAGAACACCTAGGTGACATGGGTCATATGGAATCTCATTTCGTTCCGTTAAGAGACATCGTTAGTATCGGTGTAAGATAGGTGCATGGTTTGCGCCAAACGTACCGTAGGCTCAGAAATTGTTTTTGAACGCACCCAACCCTACTCCTACGTGATGAGGCCTAAGTCGATGCTCCTTTCGGTCCATTTGGAGATAGTGCTAATCTTGACGCAATATAGGTGCATGGTTTTGCGCTGAACATACCATAGGCTCAAAAATCATTTTGGACACACCCGATAGAACTCCTAGGTGACGTGGGTCATGTAAAATCTCATTTCGGTCCGTTTAGAGACAGTGTTAGTATTGGTGCAAGATAGGTGCACGGTTTGCGCCAAACATACCATAGCCTCAGAAATAATTTTGAACGCGCCCGATGGTACTCCTAGGTGACGAGGCTCAAGTGGATGCTCATTTCGGTCCGTTTGGAGATAGTCCTATTCTTAACGCAAGATAAGTGCACGGTTTGCGCTGAACGTACCACAGGCTCAAAAATCACTTTGGACACACCCGATAGAACACCTAGGTGACCTGGGTCATGTGGAATCTCATTTCGGTCTGTTTGGAGAGAGTCTTAGTATTGGGGCAAGATAGGTGCACGGCTTGCGTCGAGCGTACCATAGGCTCGAAAATCGTTTTGGACACACCTGATAGGCAACCTAGGTGACGTGGGTCAAGTGGAATCTCATTTTGGTCCATTTAGAGACAATGTTAGTAGATAGGTGCATGGTTTGCGCCAAACGTACCGTAGGCTTAGAAATTGTTTTGAATGCACACGATGGTACTCCTACGTGATGAGGCTCAACTGGATGCTCGTTTCGGTCCGTTTGGAGATAGTGCTATTCTTAAGGCAAGATAGGTGCATGGTTTTCCACTGAATATACCACAGGCTCAAAAATCATTTTGGCCACACCCGATAGAACACCTAGGTGACCTAGGTCATGTGGAATCTCATTTTGGTCCATTTGGAGAGAGTCTTAGTATTGGAGCAATATAGGCTCACGGCTTGCGTCGAACGCACTGTAGGCTTGAAAATCGTTTTGGACACACCTAATAGAACACCTAGGTGACATGGGTCATATGGAATCTCATTTCGTTCCGTTAAGAGACATCGTTAGTATCGGTGTAAGATAGGTGCACGGTTTGCGCCAAACGTACCGTAGGCTCAGAAATCGTTTTTGAACGCACCCAACGCTACTCCTACGTGATGAGGCCTAAGTCGATGCTCCTTTCGGTCCATTTGGAGATAGTGCTAATCTTGACGCAATATAGGTGCATGGTTTTGCGCTGAACATACCATAGGCTCAAAAATCATTTTGGACACACCCGATAGAACACCTAGGTGACGTGGGTCATGTAAAATCTCATTTCGGTCCGTTTAGAGACAGCGTTAGTATTGGTGCAAGATAGGTGCACGGTTTGCGCCAAACATACCATAGCCTCATAAATCATTTTGAACGCGCCCGATGGTACTCCTAGGCGACAAGGCTCAAGTGGATGCTCGTTTCGGTCCGTTTGGAGATAGTTTTATTCTTAACGCAAGATATGTGCACGGTTTGCGCTGAACGTACCACAGGCTCGAAAATCACTTTGGACACTCCCGATAGAACACCTAGGTGACCTAGGTCATGTGGAATCTCATTTTGTTCCATTTGGAGAGAGTCTTAGTATTGGAGCAATATAGGCTCATGGCTTGCGTCGAACGCACTATAGGCTTGAAAATCGTTTTGGACACACCTGATAGAACACCTAGGTGACATCGGTCATGTGGAATCTCATTTCGGTCAGTTAAGAGACAGCGTTAGCATCAGTGTAAGATAGGTGCACGGTTTGCGCCAAACGTACCGTAGGCTCAGAAATCGTTTTTCAACACACCCAACGCTACTCCTACGTGATGAGGCCTAAGTGGATGCTCCTTTCGGTCCATTTGGAGATAGTGCTAATCTTGACGCAATATAGGTGCATGGTTTTGCGCTGAACATACCATAGGCTCAAAAATCATTTTGGACACACCCGATAGAACACCTAGGTGACGTGGGTCATGTAAAATCTTATTTCGGTCCGTTTAGAGACAGTGTTAGTATTGGTGCAAGATAGGTCCACAGTTTGCGCCAAACATACCATAGCCTCAGAAATCATTTTGAACGCGCCCGATGGTACTCCTAGGTGACGAGGCTCAAGTGGATGCTCGTTTCGGTCCGTTTAGAGATAGTCCTATTCTTAACGCAAGATAAGTGCACGGTTTGCGCTGAACGTACCACAGGCTCAAAAATCGCTTTGGACACACCCGATAGAACACCTAGGTGACCTAGGTCATGTGGAATCTCATTTCGGTCTGTTTGGAGAGAGTCTTAGTATTGGAGCAAGATAGGTGCACGGCTTGCGCCGAGCGTACCATAGGCTCGAAAATCGTTTTGGACACACCTGATAGACAACCTAGGTGACGTGGGTCAAGTAGAATCTCATTTTGGTCCATTTAGAGACAATGTTAGTATCGGTGTAAGATAGGTGCACGGTTTGTGCCAAACGTACCATAGGCTTAGAAATTGTTTTGAATGCACACGTTGGTACTCCTACGTGATGAGGCTCAACTGGATGCTCGTTTCAGTCCGTTTGGAGATAGTGCTATTCTTAACGCAAGATAGGTGCATGGTTTTCCACTGAATATACCACAGGCTCAAAATCATTTTGGACACACCCGATAGAACACCTAGGTGACCTAGGTCATGTGGAATCTCATTTTGGTCCATTTGGAGAGAGTCTTAGTATTGGAGCAATATAGGCTCACGGCTTGCGTCGAACGCACTATAGGCTTGAAAATCGTTTTGGACACACCTGATAGAACACCTAGGTGACATGGGTCATGTGGAATCTCATTTCGGTCCGTTAAGAGACAGCGTTAGTATCGGTGTAAGATAGGTGCACGGTTTGCGCCAAACGTACCGTAGGCTTAGAAATCGTTTTTGAACGCACCCAACGCTACTCCTACGTGATGAGGCCTAAGTGGATGCTCCTTTCGGTCCATTTGGAGATAGTGCTAATCTTGACGCAATATAGGTGCATGGTTTTGCGCTGAACATACCATAGGCTCAAAAATCATTTTGGACACACCCGATAGAACACCTTGGTGACGTGGGTCATGTAAAATCTCATTTCGGTCCGTTTAGAGACAGTGTTAGTATTGGTGCAAGATAGGTGCACGGTTTGCGCCAAACATACCATTGCCTCAGAAATCATTTTGAACGCGCTCGATGGTACTCCTAGGTGACGAGGCTCAAGTGGATGCTCGATTCGGTCCGTTTAGAGATAGTCCTATTCTTAAAGCAAGATAAGTGCACGGTTTGCGCTGAACGTACCACAGGCTCAAAAATCGCTATGCACACACCCGATAGAACACCTAGGTGACCTAGGTCATGTGGAATCTCATTTCGGTCTGTTTGGAGAGAGTCTTAGTATTGGAGCAAGATAGGTGCACGGCTTGCGCCGAGCGTACCACAGGCTCGAAAATCATTTTGGACACACCTGATAGACAACCTAGGTGACGTGGGTCAAGTGGAATCTCATTTTGATCCATTTAGAGACAATGTTAGTATCGGTGTAAGATAGGTGCACGGTTTGCGCCAAACGTACCGTAGGCTTAGAAATTGTTTTGAACACGCCCGATGGTACTCCTACGTGATGAGGCTCAACTGGATGCTCGTTTCGGTCCGTTTGGAGATAGTGCTATTCTTAACGCAAGATAGGTGCATGGTTTTCCGTTGAATATATCACAGGCTCAAAAATTATTTTGGACCCACCCGATAGAACACCTAGGTGACCTAGGTCATGTGGAATCTCATTTTGTTCCATTTGGAGAGAGTCTTAGTATTGGAGCAATATAGGCTCACGGCTTGCGTCGAACGCACTATAGGCTTGAAAATCATTTTGGACACACCTGATAGAACACCTAGGTGACATGGGTCATGTGGAATCTCATTTCGGTCCGTTAAGAGACAGCGTTAGTATCGGTGTAAGATAGGTGCACGGTTTGCGCCAAACGTACCGTAGGCTTAGAAATTGTTTTGAACACGCCCGATGGTACTCCTACGTGATGAGGCTCAACTGGATGCTCGTTTCGGTCCGTTTGGAGATAGTGCTATTCTTAACGCAAGATAGGTGCATGGTTTTCCATTGAATATATCACAGGCTCAAAAATCATTTTGGACCCACACGATATAACACCTAGGTGACCTGGGTTATGTGGAATCTCATTTTGGTCCATTTGGAGAGAGTCCTAGTATTGGAGCAATATAGGTGCACGGCTTGCGTCGAACTTACTATAGGTTTGAAAATCGTTTTGGATACACCTGATAGAACACCTAGGTGACATTGGTCATGTGGAATCTCATTTCGGTCCGTTAAGAGACAACGTTAGTATCGGTGTAAGATAGGTGCACGGTTTGCGCCAAACGTACTGTAGGCTCAGAAATCATTTTTGAACGCACCCAATGCTACTTCTACGTGATGAGGCCTAAGTGGATGCTCCTTTCGATCCATTTGGAGACAGTGCTAATCTTGACGCAATATAGGTGCATGGTTTTGCGCTGAACATACCACAGGCTCAAAAATCATTTTGGACACACCCTCGATAGAACACCTAGGTGACCTGGGTCATGTGGAATCTCATTTTTGTCCATTTTGAGAGAGTCTTAGTATTAGAGCAATATAGGTTCCCGGCTTGCGTCGAACGCACTATAGGCTTGAAAATCGTTTTGGACACACCTGATAGAACACCTAGGTGACGTGGGTCATGTGGAATCTCATTTCGGTCCATTAAGGGACAGCGTTAGTATCGGTGTAAGATAGGTGCACGGTTTGCGCCAAACGTACCGTAGGCCCAGAAATCGTTTTTGAATGCACCCAACGCTACTCCTACGTGATGAGGCCTAAGTGGATGCTCCTTTCGGTCCATTTGGAGATAGTGCTAATCTTGACGCAATATAGGTGCATGGTTTTGCGCTGAACATACCATAGGCTCAAAAATCATTTTGGACACACCCGATAGAACACCTTGGTGACGTGGGTCATGTAAAATCTCATTTCGGTCCGTTTAGAGACAGTGTTAGTATTGGTGCAAGATAGGTGCACGGTTTGCGCCAAACATACCATTGCCTCAGAAATCATTTTGAACGCGCTCGATGGTACTCCTAGGTGACGAGGCTCAAGTGGATGCTCGATTCGGTCCGTTTAGAGATAGTCCTATTCTTAACGCAAGATAAGTGCACGGTTTGCGCTGAACGTACCACAGGCTCAAAAATCGCTATGCACACACCCGATAGAACACCTAGGTGACCTAGGTCATGTGGAATCTCATTTCGGTCTGTTTGGAGAGAGTCTTAGTATTGGAGCAAGATAGGTGCACGGCTTGCGCCGAGCGTACCACAGGCTCGAAAATCATTTTGGACACACCTGATAGACAACCTAGGTGACGTGGGTCAAGTGGAATCTCATTTTGATCCATTTAGAGACAATGTTAGTATCGGTGTAAGATAGGTGCACGGTTTGCGCCAAACGTACCGTAGGCTTAGAAATTGTTTTGAACACGCCCGATGGTACTCCTACGTGATGAGGCTCAACTGGATGCTCGTTTCGGTCCGTTTGGAGATAGTGCTATTCTTAACGCAAGATAGGTGCATGGTTTTCCGTTGAATATATCACAGGCTCAAAAATTATTTTGGACCCACCCGATAGAACACCTAGGTGACCTAGGTCATGTGGAATCTCATTTTGTTCCATTTGGAGAGAGTCTTAGTATTGGAGCAATATAGGCTCACGGCTTGCGTCGAACGCACTATAGGCTTGAAAATCATTTTGGACACACCTGATAGAACACCTAGGTGACATGGGTCATGTGGAATCTCATTTCGGTCCGTTAAGAGACAGCGTTAGTATCGGTGTAAGATAGGTGCACGGTTTGCGCCAAACGTACCGTAGGCTTAGAAATTGTTTTGAACACGCCCGATGGTACTCCTACGTGATGAGGCTCAACTGGATGCTCGTTTCGGTCCGTTTGGAGATAGTGCTATTCTTAACGCAAGATAGGTGCATGGTTTTCCATTGAATATATCACAGGCTCAAAAATCATTTTGGACCCACACGATATAACACCTAGGTGACCTGGGTTATGTGGAATCTCATTTTGGTCCATTTGGAGAGAGTCCTAGTATTGGAGCAATATAGGTGCACGGCTTGCGTCGAACTTACTATAGGTTTGAAAATCGTTTTGGATACACCTGATAGAACACCTAGGTGACATTGGTCATGTGGATGCTCATTTCGGTCCGTTTAGAGATAGTCCTATTCTTAACGCAAGATAAGTGCACGGTTTGCGCTGAACGTACCACAGGATCAAAAATCGCTTTGGACACACCCGATAGAACACCTAGGTGACCTGGGTCATGTGGAATTTCATTTCGGTCTGTTTGGAGAGAGTCTTAGTATTAGAGCAAGATAGGTGCACGGCTTGCTTCGAGCGTACCACAGGCTCAAAAATCGTTTTGGACACACCTGATAGACAACCTAGGTGACGTGGGTCAAGTGGAATCTCATTTTGATCCATTTAGAGACAATGTTAGTATCGGTGTAAGATAGGTGCACGGTTTGCGCCAAACGTACCGTAGGCTTAGAAATTGTTTTGAACACGCCCGATGGTACTCCTACGTGATGAGGCTCAACTGGATGCTCGTTTCGGTCCATTTGGAGATAGTGCTAATTTTGACGCAATATAGGTGCATGGTTTTGCGCTAAACATACCACAGGCTCAAAAATCATTTTGGACACACCCGATAGAACACCTAGGTGACCTGGGTCATGTGGAATCTCATTTTGGTCCATTTTGAGAGGGTCTTAGTATTAGAGCAATATAGGTGCCCGGCTTGCGTCGAACGCACTATAGGCTTGAAAATCGTTTTGGACACACCTGATAGAACACCTAGGTGACGTGGGTCATGTGGAATCTCATTTCGGTCTGTTAAGGGACAGCGTTAGTATCGGTGTAAGATAGGTGCACGGTTTGCGCCAAACGTACCGTAGGCTCAGAAATCGTTTTAGAACGCACCCGATGGTACTCCTACATGATGAGGCCCAAGTGGATGCTCCTTTCGGTCCATTTGGAGATAGTGCTAATCTTAACGCAAGATAGGTGCATGGTTTTGCGCTGAATATACCACAGGCTTAAAAATCATTTTGGACACACCCGATAGAACACCTAGGTGACGTGGGTCATGTAAAATCTCATTTTAGTCCATTTAGAGACAGTGTTAGTATTGGTGCAAGATAGGTGCACGGTTTGCGCCAAACATACCATAGCCTGAGAAATCATTTTGAACGCACCAGATGATACTCCTAGGCGATGAGACTCAAGTGGATGCTCGTTTTGGTCTGTTTGGAGATAGTGCTATTCTTAACGCAAAATATGTGCATGGTTTACGCTGAACGTACCACAGGCTCAAAAATCACTTTGGACACACCCGATAGAACCCCTAGGTGACCTAGGTCATGTGGAATCTCATTTCGGTGCGTTTGGAGAGAGTCTTAGTATTGGAGCAAGATAGGTGCACGGCTTGCGCTGAGCGCACCATAGACTTGAAAATCGGTTTGGACACACCTGATCGAACACCTAGGTACGTGGGTCATGTGGAATCTCATTTCAGTCCGTTTAGAGACAGTGTTTGTATCGGTGTAAGATAGGTGCACGGTTTGCGCCAAACGTACCGTAGGCTTAGAAATTGTTTTGAATGCACACGACGGTACTCCTACGTGATGAGGCTCAACTGGATGCTCGTTTCGGTCCGTTTGGAGATAGTGCTATTCTTAACGCAAGTTAGGTGCATGGTTTTCCGCTGAATATACCACAGGCTCAAAAATCATTTTGGACACACCCGATAGAACACCTAGGTGACCTGGGTCATGTGGAATCTCATTTTAGTCCATTTATTGAGAGTCTTAGTATTGCAGCAATATAGGTGCCCGGCTTGCGTCGAACGCACTATAGGCTTGAAAATCGTTTTGGACACACCTGATAGAACACCTAGGTGACGTGGGTCATGTGGAATCTCATTTCGGTCCGTTAAGAGACAACGTTAGTGTTGGTGTAAGATAGGTGCACGGTTTGCGCCAAACGTACCGTAGGCTCAGAAATCGTTTTAGAACGCACCCGATGGTACTCCTACGTGATGAGGCCCAAGTGGATGCTCCTTTCAGTCCATTCTAGAGATAGCGCTAATCTTGATGCAAGATAGGTGCATGGTTTTGCGCTGAACATACCACAGGCTTAAAAATCATTTTGGACACACCCGATAGAATACCTAGGTGACGTGGGTCATGTAAAATCTCATTTCGGTCCGTTTAGAGACAGTGTTAGTATTGGTACAAGATAGGTGCACGGTTTGCGCCAAACATACCATAGCCTCAGAAATCATTTTGAACGCACCAGATGGTACTCCAAGGCGACGAGGCTCAAGTGGATGCTCGTTTCGGTCTGTTTGGAGATAGTGCTATTCTTAACGCAAGATATGTGCATGGTTTGCGCTGAACGCACCATAGGCTCAAAAATCACTTTGGACACACCCGATAGAACACCTAGGTGACCTAGGTCATGTGGAATCTCATTTCGGTGCATTTGGAGAGAGTCTTAGTATTGGAGCAAGATAGGTGCACGGCTTGCGCCGAGCGCACCATAGACTTGAAAATCGTTTTGGACACACCTGATCGAACACCTAGGTACGTGGGTCATGTGGAATCTCATTTCGGTCCATTTAGAGACAGTGTTAGTATCCGTGTAAGATAGGTGCACGGTTTGCGCCAAACATACCGTAGGCTTAGAAATTGTTTTGAATGCACACGACGGTACTCCTACGTGATGAGGCTCAACTGGATGCTCGTTTTGGTCCATTTGGAGATAGTGCTATTCTTAACGCAAGATAGGTGCATGGTTTTCCGCAGAATATACCACAGGCTCAAAAATCATTTTGGACACACCTGGTAGAACACCTAGGTGACCTGGGTCATGTGGAATCTCATTTTGGTCCATTTGTTGAGTGTCTTAGTATTGGAGCAATATAGGTGCCCGGCTTGCGTCGAATGCACTATAGGCTTGAAAATCGTTTTGGACACACCTGATAGAAGATGATTCATCCGGCCCAGGTGGGGTTGGCCGAGGCCCAATAAATTAAGGTTGCCTGGACCCCAACAGTTCTTATGCACAACCACTCGGGGAAAGGCCCAATGTCCCTAAAAGACTAGTCCGATAGGGGAAGGGTGACTCTCTCTTTTAAGGTGTTTTCCTCCTCCCAAGCTAAGCAAGGTGGGATTATTCAGAGGCTCACACGGTCGCCGCCCGACTACAACTAGGCCACTTGGCCTTTTTTTTGTTGCGTCTTTGCTAGCGGGTAATAGTGGAGGATGTCCTCATCATTCCCACCCCCTTAAACAAGGGCCCAGCTCTGATACCAAATGAAACATCTAGCCCAGGTGGGGTTGGCCGAGGCCCAATAAATTAAGGTTGCCCAGACCCCAACAGTTCTTATGCACACCCACTCGGGGAAAGGCCCAATGTCCCTAAAAGACTAGTCCGATAGGGGAAGGGTGGCTCTCTCTTTTAAGGTGTTTTCCTCCTCCCAAGCTAAGCAAGGTGGGATTATTCAGAGGCTCACACGGTCACCGCCCGACTACAACTAGGCCACTTGACCTTTTTTTGTTGCGTCTTTGCCAGCGGGTAATAGTGGAGGATGTCCTCATCAGAAGACCTAGGTGACGTGGGTCATGTGGAATCTCATTTTGGTCCGTTAAGAGACAGCGTTAGTATCGGTGTAAGATAGGTGCACGGTTTGCGCCAAACGTACCGTAGGCTCAGAAATCATTTTTGAACGCACCCGATGATACTCCTACGCAAGATAGGTGCATGGTTTTGCGCTGAACATACCACAGGCTTAAAAATCATTTTGGACACACCCGATAGAACACCTAGGTGACATGGATCATGTAAAATCTCATTTCGGTCCGTTTAGAGACAGTGTTAGTATTGGTGCAAGATAGGTGCACGGTTTGCGCCAAACATACCATAGCCTCAGAAATCATTTTGAACGCACCAGATGGTACTCCTAGGCGACGAGGCTCAAGTGGATGCTCGTTTCGGTCCGTTTGGAGATAGTCCTATTCTTAACGCAAGATAAGTGCACGGTTTGCGCTGAACGTACCACAGGCTCAAAAATCACTTTGGACAGACCCGATAGAACACCTAGGTGACCTGGGTCATGTGGAATCTCATTTCGGTCTGGTTGGAGAGAGTCTTAGTATTGGAGAAAGATAGGTGCACGGCTTGCGCCGAGCGTACCGTAGGCTCGAAAATCATTTTGCACACATCTGATAGAACACCTAGGTGACGTGGTTCAAGTGGAATCTCATTTTGGTCCATTTAGAGACAGTGTTAGTATCGGTGTAAGATAGGTGCACGGTTTGCGCCTAACGTACCGTAGGCTTAGAAATTGTTGTGAATGCACACGACGGTACTCCTACGTGATGAGGCTCAACTGGATGCTCATTTCGGTCCATTTGGAGATAGTGCTATTCTTAACGCAAGATAGGTGCATGGTTTTCCGCTGAATGTACCATAGGCTCAAAAATCATTTTGGACACACCCGATAGAACACCTAGGTGACCTGGGTCATGTGGAATCTCATTTCGGTCTGGTTGGAGAGGGTCTTAGTATTGGAGCAAGATAGGTGCACGGCTTGCGCCGAGCGTACCGTAGGCTCGAAAATCGTTTTGCACACACCTGATAGAACACCTAGGTGACGTGGTTCAAGTGGAATCTCATTTTGGTCCATTTAGAGACAGTGTTAGTATCGGTGTAAGATAGGTGCACGGTTTGCGCCTAACATACCGTTGGCTTAGAAATTGTTTTGAATGCACACGACGGTACTCCTACGTGATGAGGCTCAACTAGATGCTCGTTTCGGTCCATTTGGAGATAGTACTATTCTTGACGCAAGATAGGTGCATGGTTTTCCGCTGAATATACCACAGGCTCAAAAATCATTTTGGACACACCCGATAGAACACCTAGGTGACCTGGGTCATGTGGAATCTCATTTTGGTCCATTTGGAGAGAGTCTAAGTATTGGAGCAATATAGGTGCACGGCTTGCGTCAAACGCACTATAGGCTTGAAAATTGTTTTGGGCACACCTGATAGAACACCTAGGTGACGTGGGTCATGTGGAATCTCATTTCGGTCCGTTAAGAGACAGCGTTAGTATCGGTGTAAGATAGGTGCACGGTTTGCGCCAAACGTACCGTAGGCTCAGAAATCGTTTTTGAACGCACCCAGTGCTATTCTTACGTGATGAGGCCCAAGTGGATGCTCCTTTCGGTGCATTTGGAGATAGTGCTAATCTTGACGCAAGATAGGTGCATGGTTTTGCGCTGAACATACCACAGGCTCAAAAATCATTTGGGACACACCCGATAGAACACCTAGGTGACGTGGGTCATGTAAAATCTCATTTCGGTCCGTTTAGAGACAGTGTTAGTATTGGTGCAAGATAGGTGCACGGTTTGCGCCAAACATACCATAGCCTCAAAAATCATTTTGAACGTGCCCGATGGTACTCCTAGGCGACGAGGCTCAAGTGGATGCTCGTTTCGGTCCGTTTGGAGATAGTGCTATTCTTAACGCAAGATATGTGCACGGTTTGCGCTGAACGTACCACAGGCTCAAAAATCGCTTTGGACACACCCGATAGAACACCTAGGTGACCTAGGTCATGTGGAATCTCATTTCGGTCTGTTTGGAGAGAGTCTTAGTATTGGAGCAAGATAGGTGCACGGCTTGCGCCGAGCGCACCATAGGCTCGAAAATCGTTTTGGACACACCTGATCGAACACCTAGGTCACATGGGTCAAGTGGAATCTCATTTTGGTCCATTTAGAGACAATGTTAGTATCGGTGTAAGATAGGTGCACGGTTTGCGCCAAACGTACCGTAGGCTTGGAAATTGTTTTGAATGCACACGACAGTACTCCTACATGATGAGGCTCAACTGGATGCTCGTTTCGGTCCGTTTGGAGATAGTGCTATTCTTAACGCAAGATAGGTGCAAGGTTTTCCGCTGAATATACCACAGGCTCAAAAATCACTTTGGACACACCCGATAGAACACCTAGGTGACCTGGGTCATGTGGAATCTCATTTTGGTCCATTTGGAGAGAGTCTTAGTATTGGAGCAATATAGGTGCACGGCTTGCGTCGAACGCACTATAGGCTTGAAAATCGTTTTGGACACACCTGATAGAACACCTAGGTGACGTGGGTCATGTGGAATCTCATTTCGGTCCGTTAAGAGACAGTGTTAGTATCGGTGTAAGATAGGTGCACGGTTTGCGCCAAACGTACCGTAGGCTCAGAAATCGTTTTTGAATGCACCCGATGGTACACCTACGTGATGAGGCCCAAGTGGATGCTCCTTTCGTTGCATTTGGAGATAGTGCTAATCTTGACGCAAGATAGGTGCATGGTTTTGCGCTGAACATACCACAGGCTCAAAAATCATTTGGGACACACCCGATAGAACACCTAGGTGACGTGGGTCATGTAAAATCTCATTTCGGTCCGTTTAGAGACAGTGTTAGTATTGGTGCAAGATAGGTGCACGGTTTGCGCCAAACATACCATAGCCTCAGAAATCATTTTGAACGCACCAGATGGTACTCCTAGGCGACGAGGCTCAAGTGGATGCTCGTTTCGGTCCGTTTGGAGATAGTGCTATTCTTAACGCAAGATATGTGCACGGTTTGCGCTGAACGTACCACAGGCTCAAAAATCGCTTTGGACACACCCGATAGAACACCTAGGTGACCTAGGTCATGTGGAATCTCATTTCGGTGCGTTTGGGGAGAGTCTTAGTATTGGTGCAAGATAGGTGCACGGCTTGCGCCGAGCGCACCATATACTTGAAAATCCTTTTGGACACACCTGATCGAACACCTAGGTGACATGGATCAAGTGGAATCTCATTTCGGTCCGTTTAGAGACAGTGTTAGCATCGGTGTAAGATAGGTGCACGATTTGCGCCAAACGTACCGTAGGCTTAGAAATTGTTTTGAATGCAGACGACGGTACTCGTACGTGATGAGGCTCAACTGGATGCTCGTTTCGGTCCATTTGGAGATAGTGCTATTCTTAACGCAAGATAGGTGCATGGTTTTCCGCTGAATATACCACAGGCTCAAAAATCATTTTGGACACACCCGATAGAACACCTAGGTGACCTGGGTCATGTGGAATCTCATTTTGGTCCATTTGGAGAGAGTCTTAGTATTGGAGCAATATAGGTGCACGGCTTGCGTCGAACGCACTATAGGCTTGAAAATCATTTTGGACACACCTGATAGAACACCTAGGTGACGTGGGTCATGTGGAATCTCATTTCGGTCCGTTAAGAGACAGCGTTAGTATCGGTGTAAGATAGGTGCACGGTTTGCGCCAAACGTACCGTAGGCTCAGAAATCGTTTTTGAACGCACCCAATGCTATTCTTACGTGATGAGGCCCAAGTGGATGCTCCTTTCAGTCCATTTGGAGATAGTGCTAATCTTGACGCAATATAGGTGCATGGTTTTGCGCTGAACATACCACAGGCTCAAAAATCATTTTAACACACCCGATAGAACACCTAGGTGACGTGGGTCATGTAAAATCTCATTTCGGTCCATTTAGAGACAGTGTTAGTATTGGTGCAAGATAGGTGCACGGTTTACGCCAAACATACCATAGCCTCAGAAATCATTTTGAACGCACCAGATGGTACTCCTAGGCGATGAGGCTCTAGTGGATGCTCGTTTCGGTCCGTTTGGAGATAGTCCTATTCTTAACGCAAGATAAGTGCACGGTTTGCGCTGAACGTACCACAGGCTCAAAAATCGCTTTGGACACACCCGATAGAACACCTAGGTGACCTGGGTCATGTGGAATCTCATTTCGGTCTGTTTGGAGAGAGTCTTAGTATTGGAGCAAGATAGGTGCACGGCTTGCGCCGAGCGTACCATAGGCTCGAAAATCATTTTGGACACACCTGATAGAACACCTAGGTGACGTGGGTCATATGGAATCTCATTTTGGTCCATTTAGAGACAATGTTAGTATCGGTGTAAGATAGGTGCACGGTTTGCGCCAAACGTACCGTAGGCTCAGAAATTGTTTTGAATGCACACGATGGTACTCCTACGTGATGAGGCTCAACTGGATGCTCGTTTCGGTCCGTTTGGAGATAGTGCTATTCTTAACGCAAGATAGGTGCATGGTTTTCCGCTGAATATACCACAGGCTCAAAAATCATTTTGGACACACCCGATAGAACACCTAGGTGACCTAGGTCATGTGGAATCTCATTTTGGTCCATTTGGAGAGAGTCTTAGTATTGGAGCAATATAGGTGCACGGCTTGCGTCGAACGCACTATAGGCTTGAAAATCGTTTTGGACACACCTGATAGAACACCTAGGTGACATGGGTCATGTGGAATCTCATTTCGGTCCGTTAAGAGACAGCGTTAGTATCGGTGTAAGATAGGTGCACGGTTTGCGCCAAACGTACCGTAGGCTCAGAAATCGTTTTTGAACGCACCCAACGCTACTCCTACGTGATGAGGCCTAAGTGGATGCTCCTTTCGGTCCATTTGGAGATAGTGCTAATCTTGACGCAATATAGGTGCATGGTTTTCGCTGAACATACCACAGGCTCAAAAATCATTTTGGACACACCCGATAGAACACCTAGGTGACGTGGGTCATGTAAAATCTCATTTCGGTCCGTTTAGAGACAGTGTTAGTATTGGTGCAAGATAGGTGCACGGTTTGCGCCAAACATACCATAGCCTCAGAAATCATTTTGAACGCGCCCGATGGTACTCCTAGGTGACGAGGCTCAAGTGGATGCTCGTTTCGGTCCGTTTAGAGATAGTCCTATTCTTAACGCAAGATAAGTGCACGGTTTGCGCTGAACGTACCACAGGCTCAAAATCGCTTTGGACACACCCGATAGAACACCTAGGTGACCTGGGTCATGTGGAATCTCATTTCGGTCTGTTTGGAGAGAGTCTTAGTATTGGAGCAAGATAGGTGCACGGCTTGCGCCGAGCGTACCATAGGCTCGAAAATCGTTTTGGACACACCTAATAGACAACCTAGGTGACGTGGGTCAAGTAGAATCTCATTTTGGTCCATTTAGAGACAATGTTAGTATCGGCGTAAATAGGTGCACGGTTTGTGCCAAACGTACCGTAGGCTTAGAAATTGTTTTGAATGCACACGATGGTACTCCTACGTGATGAGGCTCAACTGGATGCTCGTTTCGGTCCGTTTGGAGATAGTGCTATTCTTAACGCAAGATAGGTGCATGGTTTTCCACTGAATATACCACAGGCTCAAAAATCATTTTGGACACACCCGATAGAACACCTAGGTGACCTAGGTCATGTAGAATCTCATTTTGGTCCATTTGGAGAGAGTCTTAGTATTAGAGCAATATAGGTGCACGGCTTGCGTCGAACGCACTATAGGCTTGAAAATCGTTTTGGACACACCTGATAGAACACCTAGGTGACATGGGTCATGTGGAATCTTATTTCGGTCCGTTAAGAGACAGCGTTAGTATCGGTGTAAGATAGGTGCACGGTTTGCGCCAAACGTACCGTAGGCTTAGAAATCGTTTTTGAACGCACCCAACGCTACTCCTACGTGATGAGGCCTAAGTGGATGCTCCTTTCGGTCCATTTGGAGATAGTGCTAATCTTGACGCAATATAGGTGCATGGTTTTGCGCTGAACATACCACAGGCTCAAAAATCATTTTGGACACACCCGATAGAACACCTAGGTGACGTGGGTCATGTAAAATCTCATTTCGGTCCGTTTAGAGACAGTGTTAGTATTGGTGCAAGATAGGTGCACGGTTTGCGCCAAACATACCATAGCCTCAGAAATCATTTTGAACGCGCCCGATGGTACTCCTAGGTGACGAGGCTCAAGTGGATGCTCGTTTCGGTCCGTTTAGAGATAGTCCTATTCTTAACGCAAGATAAGTGCACGGTTTGCGCTGAACGTACCACAGGCTCAAAAATCGCTTTGGACACACCCGATAGAACACCTAGGTGACCTGGGTCATGTGGAATCTCATTTCGGTCTGTTTGGAGAGAGTCTTAGTATTAGAGCAAGATAGGTGCACGGCTTGCGCCGAGCGTACCACAGGCTCAAAAATGTTTTGGACACACCTGATAGACAACCTAGGTGACGTGGGTCAAGTGGAATCTCATTTTGATCCATTTAGTGACAATGTTACTATCGGTGTAAGATAGGTGCACGGTTTGCGCCAAACGTACCGTAGGCTTAGAAATTGTTTTGAACACGCCCGATGGTACTCCTACGTGATGAGGCTCAATTGGATGCTCGTTTCGGTCCGTTTGGAGATAGTGCTATTCTTAACTCAAGATAGGTGCATGGTTTTCCGTTGAATATATCACAGGCTCAAAAATCATTTTGGACCCACCCGATAGAACACCTAGGTGACCTGGGTTATGTGGAATCTCATTTTGGTCCATTTGGAGAGAGTCTTAGTATTGGAGCAATATAGGTGCACGGTTTGCGCCAACACATACCATAGCCTCATAAATCATTTTGAACGCGCCCGATGGTACTCCTAGGTGACGAGGCTCAAGTGGATGCTCGTTTCGGTCCGTTTGGAGATAGTCCTATTCTTAACGCAAGATAAGTGCACGGTTTGCGCTGAGCGTACCACAGGCTCAAAAATCGCATTGGACACACCCGACAGAACACCTAGGTGACCTGGGTCATGTGGAATCTCATTTTAGTCCGTTTGGTGAGAGTCTTAGTTTTGGAGCAAATTAGGTGCACGGCTTGCGCCGAGCGTACCATAGGCTCAAAAATCATTTTGGACACACCTGATAGAACACCTAGGTGACGTGGGTCAAGTGGAACCTCATATTGGTCCATTTAGAGACAGTGTTAGTATCGGTGTAAGATAGGTGCACGGTTTGCGCCAAACGTACCGTAGGCTCAGAAATCATTTTGAACGCACTCGAGGGTATTCCTAGGTGACGAAGGTCAAGTGGATGCTCGTTTCAGTCTGTTTGGAGATAGTACTAATCTTGACGCAAGATAGGTGCATGGTTTTGCGCTGAACGTACCACAGGCTCGAAAATCACTTTGGACACACCCGATAGAACACCTAGGTGACCTAAGTCATGTGGAATCTCATTTCGGTCCGTTTAGAGATAGAGCTAATCTTGACGCAAGATAGGTGCATGGTTTTGCGCTGAACTTACCACAGGCTCAAAAATCATTTTGGACACACCCGATAGAACACCTAGGTGACGTGGGTCATGTAAAATCTCATTTCGATCCGTTTAGAGACAAAGTTAGTATCAGTGCAAGATAGGTGCATGGTTTGCGCCAAACATACCACATCCTCAGAAAATCGTTTTGAAGGCACCCGATGGTACTTCTAGGTGACGAGGCTCAAGTGGATGCTCGTTTCGGTCCGTTTGGAGATAGTGCTATTCTTAAAGCATGATAAGTGCATAGTTTGCGCTGAACGTACCACATGCTCAAGTGGATGCTCGTTTCGGTCCGTTTGCAGATAGTGCTAATCTTGATGCAAGATATGTGCATGGTTTTGCGCTGAACTTACCACAGGCTCAAAAATCATTTTGGACACACCCGATAGAACACCTAGGTGACATGGGTCATGTAAAATCTCATTTCGGTCTGTTTAGAGACAGTGTTAGTATTGGTGCAAGATAGGTGCACGGTTTGCGCCAAACATACCATAGCCTCAGAAATTGTTTTGAACACACCCGATGGTACTCCTAGGTGACGAGGCTCAAGTAAATGCTCATTTCGGTCTGTTTGGAGATAGTGCTAATCTTGACGCAAGATTGGTGCATGGTTTTGCGCTGAACATACCAAAACACTCAAAAATCATTTTGGACACACCCGATAGAACACTTAGGTAACGTGGGTCATGTGGAATCCTTTCGGTCCGTTTAGAGACAGTGTTAGTATCGGTGTAAGATAGGTGCACGGTTTGCGCCAATCGTACCGTAGGCTCAGAAATCGATTTGAACGCACTCGATTGTACTCCTAGGTGATGAGGCTCAAGTGGATGCTCGTTTCGGTCCGTTTGGAGATAGTGCTAATCTTGACGCAAGATAGGTGCATGGTTTTGCGCTGAACATACCACAGGCTTAAAATCATTTTGGACACACCCGATAGAAGACCTAGGTGACGTGGGTCATGTAAAATCTAATTTTGGTCCGTTTAGAGACAGTGTTAGTATTGGTGCAAGATAGGTGCACAGTTTGCACCAAACATACCATAGCCTCAGAAATCATTTTGAACACACCAGATGGTACTCCTAGGTGACGAGGCTCAAGTGGATGCTCGTTTCGGTCCGTTTGGACATAGTGCTAATCTTAACGCAAGATATGTGCACAGTTTGCGCTGAACGTTCCACATGCTCGAAAATCGCTTTGGACACACCCGATAGAACACCTAGGTGACCTGGGTCATGTGGAATCTTATTTCGGTCCGTTTGGAGAGTCTTAGCATTGGAGCAAGATAGCTGCACAGCTAACACCGAGCATACCATAAGCTCGAAAATCGTTTTGGACACACCTGATAGAACACCTAGGTGACGTGGGTCAAGTGGAATCTTATTTCGGTCCGTTTAGAGAAAAGTGTTAGTATCGGTGTAAGATAGGTGCACGGTTTGCACCAAACGTACTGTAGGCTCAGAAACGTTTTGAACACACTCGATGGTAATCCTAGGTGATGAAGCTCAAGTGGATGCTCGTTTCGGTCTGTTTGGAGATAGTACTAATCTTGACGCAAGATAGGTGCATTGTTTTGCGCTGAACGTACCACAGGCTCGAATATCGCTTTGGACACACCAGATAGAACACTTTTGTGACTTGGGTCATGTGGAATCTCATTTCGGTCCATTTAGAGAGAGTCTTAGTATTGGAGTAGGATAGGTGCACGGCTTGCGCCGAGCTTGCCATAGCTTGAAAATCGTTTTGGACACAACTGATAGAACAACCAGGTGACGTGGGTTAAGTGGATGCTCATTTCGGTCTGTTTGGAGATAGTCCTATTCTTAACGCAAGATAAGTGCACGGTTTGCGCTGAACGTACCACAGGCTCGAAAATTGCTTTGGACACACCTGATAGAACACCTAGGTGACCTGGGTCATATGGAATCTCATTTCGGTCCATTTGGAGAGTCTTAGTATTGGAGCAATATGGGTGCATGGTTTTGCGCTGAACATACCACAGGCTCAAAAATCATTTTAGACACACCCGATAGAACACCTAGGTGACGTGGGTCATGTAAAATCTAATTTTGGTCCGTTTAGAGACAGTGTTAGTATTGGTGCAAGATAGGTGCACGGTTTGCGCCAAACATACCATAGCCTCAGAAATCATTTTGAACGCGCCAGATGGTACTCCTATGTGACGAGGCTCAAGTGGATGCTCGTTTTGGTCCATTTGGAGATAGCGCTAATCTTAACGCAAGATATGTGCACGGTTTGCGCTGAACGTACCACATGCTCGAAAATCGCATTGGACACACCCGATAGAACACCTAGGTGACCTGGGTCATGTGGAATATCATTTCGGTCCGTTTGGAGAGTCTTAGCATTGGAGCAAGATAGGTGCACGGCTAACGCCGACCGTACCATAAGCTTGAAAATCATTTTGGACACACCTGATAGAACACCTAGGTGACGTGGGTCAAGTGGAATCTGATTTCGGTCCGTCTAGAGACAGTGTTAGTATCGATGTAAGATAGGTGCACGGTTTGCGCCAAACGTACTATAGGCTCAGAAATCGTTTTGAACGCACTCGATGGTACTCCGAGGTGATGAAGCTCAAGTGGATGCTCGTTTCGGTCTGTTTGGAGATAGTGCTATTCTTAACGCAAGATAAGTGCACGGTTTGTGCTGAACGTACCACAGGCTCGAAAATCGATTTGGACACACCTGATAGAACACCTAGGTGACCCAGGTCATGTGGCATCTCATTTCGGTCCGTTTGGAGAGTCTTAGTATTGGAGCAAGATTGGTGCATGGTTTTGCGTTGAACATACCACAGGCCCAAAAATTATTTTGGACACACCCAATGGAACACCTAGGTGACGTGGGTCACGTAAAATCTCATTTTGGTCCGTTTAGAGACAGTGTTAGTATCGGTGCAAAATAGGTGCACGGTTTGCGCCAAACATACCATAGCCTCAGGAATCATTTTGAACGCACTAGATGGTACTCCTAGGTGACGAGGCTCAAGTGGATGCTCGTTTCGGTCCGTTTGGAGATAGTGCTATTCTTAATGCAAGATAGGTGCACGGTTTGCGTTGAACGTACCACAAGCTCAAAAATCGCTTTGGACACACCCGATAGAACACCTAGGTGACCTGGGTCAGGTGGAATCTCATTTCAGTCCGTTTGGAGAGACTTATTATTGGAGCAAGATAGTTGCACGGCTTGCGCCGAGCGTACTATAGGCTCGAAAATCATTTTGGACACACCTGATAGAACAGCTAGGTGACGTGGGTCAAGTGGATGCTCGTTTCAGTCCGTTTGGAGATAGTGCTATTCTTAACGCAAGATAAGTGCACAGTTTGTGCTGAACGTACCACAGGCTCCAAAATCGCTTTGGACACATCCGATAAAACACCTAGGTGACCTGGGTCATGTGGAATCTCATTTCGGTCCATTTGGAGAGTCTTATTATTGGAGCAAGATAGTTGCACGGCTTGCGCCGAGCGTACCATAGGCTTGAAAATCATTTTGGACACACCCGATAGAACACCTAGGTGACGTGGGTCATGTGAAATCTCATTTTGGTCCGTTTAGGGATAGTGTTAGTATCGGTGTAAGATTGGTGCATGGTTTGCGCTAGATGTACCATAGGCTTAGAAATTGTTTTAAATGCACACAATGGTACTCCTACATGATGAGGCTCAACTGGATGCTCGTTTCGGTCCATTTGGAGATAGCGCTATTCTTAACGCAAGACAGGCGCATGGTTTTCCGCTGAATATACCATAGGCTCAAAAATCATTTTGGACACACCCGATAGAACACCTAGGTGACGTGGTTCATGTGGAATCTCGTTTCGGTCCGTTTAGAGACAGTGTTAGTATCGGTGTAAGATAGGTACACGGTTTGCGCCAAATGTACCGTAGGCTCAGAAATCATTTTGAACGCACTCGATGGTACTCCTAGGTGATAAGGATCAAGTGGATGCTCGTTTCGGTCTGTTTGGAGATAGTCCAAATCTTGGCGCAAGATAGGTGCATGGTTTTGCACTGAACGTACCACAGTCTCAAAAATCGCTTTGGACACACCTGATAGAACGCCTAGGTGACTTGAGTCATGTGGAATCTCATTTTGGTCCGTTTGGAGAGAGTCTTAGTATTGGAGCAAGATAGGTGCACGGCTTACGTCGAGCGCACCATATGCTTGAAAATCGTTTTTGGACACAGCTGATAGAACACCTAGGTGACGTGGGTCATGTGAAATCTCATTTCGGTCCGCTTAGAGACAGTGTTAGTATCGGTGTAAGATAGGTGCACGGTTTGCGCCAAACGTACCGTAGGCTCAGAAATTGTTTTGAATGCAACCGATGGTACTCCTACATGATGAGGCTCGAGTGGATGCTCGTTTCGTTCTGTTTGGAGATTGTGCTAATCTTGACGCAAGATAGGTGCATGGTTTTGCGCGGAACTTACCATAGGCTCAAAAATCTTTTTGGACACACCCGATAGGACACCTAGGTGACGTCGGTCATGTAAAATCTCATTTCGGTCCGTTTAGAGACAGTGTTAGTATCGGTGCAAGATAGGTGCACGGTTTGCGCCAAACATACCACATCCTCAGAAATCGTTTTGAACACACCCGATGGTACTCCCCGGTGACGAGGCTCAAGTGGATGCCCCTTTCGGTCCATTTGGAGATAGTGCTATTCTTAAGGTAATATAAGTCACGTTTTGCGCTGAACATACCATAGGCTCAAAAATCATTTTGGACATACCCGATAGAACACCTAGGTGACCTAGGTCACGTGGAATCTCATTTCGATCCGTTTGGAGAGAGTCTTAGTATTGGAGCAAGATAAGTGCACGGCTTGCGCCGAGCTTACCATAGGCTTGAAAATCGGTTTGGACACACCTAATAGAACACCTAGGTGACGTGGGACAAGTGCATGCTTGTTTCGGTCCGTTTGGAGATAGTGCTATTCTTAACGCAAGATAAGTGCACTGTTAGCGCTGAACGTACCACAGGCAAGAAAATCGCTTTGGACACACCCGATAGAAACCCTAGGTGACCTGGGTCATGGGGAATCTCATTTCGGTCCGTTTGGAGAGAGTCTTTGTATTGGAGCAAGATAGGTGCACGACTTGGGTCGAGCTTACCATAGGCTTGAAAATCGATTTGGACACACCTGATAGAACACCTAGGTGACGTGGGACAAGTGGATGCTCGTTTCGATCCGTTTTGAGATAGTGCTATTCTTAACGCAAGATAAGTGCACGGTTTGCGCTGAGCATACCATAGGCTTGAAAATCATTTTGGACACACCCGATAGAACACCTAGATGATGTGGGTCATGTGGAATCTCATTTTAGTCGGTTTAGAGACAGTGTTAGTATCAGTGTAAGATAGGTGCATGGTTTGCGCCAAACGTACCGTAGGCTTAGAAATTGTTTTGAATGCACACGATGATACTCCTACGTGATGGGCTCAACTGGATGTTCGTTTCGGTCCGTTTGGAGATAGTGCTATTCTTAACGCAATATAGGTGCATGGTTTTCCACTGAATATATCACAGGCTCAAAAACCATTTTGGACACACCCAATAGAACACCTAGGTGACCTGGGTCATATGGAATCTCATTTCGGTCCGTTTCGAGATTGTGCTATTCTTAACGCAAGATAAGTGCACGGTTTTTGCTGAACGTACCACAGGCTCGAAATTGCTTTGGACACAACTGATAGAACACCTAAGTGACCTAGGTCTTGTGGAATCTCATTTCGTTCCATTTGGAGAGTCTTAGTATTGGAGCAAGATTGGTGCATGGTTTTGCACTGAACATACCACAGGCTCAAAAATCATTTTGGACACACCCAATAGAACGCCTAGGTGACGTGGGTCATGTAAAATCTCATTTCGGTCGGTTTAGAGACAGTGTTAGTATCATTGCAAGATAGGTGCACGGTTTGCGCCAAACATACCATAGCCTCATAAATCATTTTGAACGCACTAGATGGTACTCCTAGGTGACGAGGCTCAAGTGGATGCTCGTTTTGGTCCGTTTGGAGATAGTGCTATTCTTAACGGAAGATATGTGCACGGTTTGCGTTGAACGTACCACAGGCTCAAAAATCGCTTTGGACACACCAGATAGAACACCTAGGTGACCTGGGTCATGTGCAATCTCATTTCGATCCGTTTGGAGAGAGTCTTAGCATCAAGTCAGGTGCACAGCTAACGCCGAGCGTACCATAGGCTCGAAAATCGTTTTGGACACACCTGATAGAATACATAGGTGACGTGGGTCAAGTGGAATCTCATTTCGATCCGTTTAGAGACAGTGTTAGTATTGGTGTAGCATAGGTGCACGATTTGCACCAAAGGTACCGTAGGCTCAGAAATCATTTTGGATGCACCCTGATGGTATTCCTAGATGACGAGGTTCAAGTGGATGCTCGTTTCGGTCCGTTTGGAGATACTGCTATTCTTAACGCAAGATTGGTGCATGGTTTTGCGCTGAACATACCACAGGCTCAAAATTCATTTTGGACACACCCAATAGAACACCTAGGTGACGTGGGTTATGTGGAATCTCATTTCGGTCCGTTTAGAGATAGTGTTAGTATCGAGGCAACATAGGTGCACGGTTTGCGCTAAACATACCAAAGCCTCAGAATCATTTTGAACGCACCCGATGGTACTCCTAGGTAACGAGCCTCAAGTGGATGGTCGTTTCGATCCGTTTGGAGATAGTGCTAATCTTGACGCAAGATTGGTGCATGGTTTTGCGCTGAACATACCACACACTCAAAAATCATTTTGGACACACTCGATAGAACACCTAGTTGACGTGGGTCATGTGGAATCTCGTTTCGGTCCGTTTAGAGACAGTGTTAGTATCGGTGTAAGATAGATGCACGGTTTGTGCCAAACGTATTGTAGGCTCTGAAATCATTTTGAAAGCACTCGATGGTACTCCTAGGTGATGAGGATCAAGTGGATGCTCGTTTCGGTCTGTTTGGAGATAGTACTAATCTTGACGCAAGACAGGTGCATGGTTTTGCACTAAACGTACCACAGGCTCAAAACTCACTATGGACACACTCGATAGAACACCTAGGTGACGTGGGTCATGTGGAATCTCATTTCGGTCCGTTTAGAGACAGTGTTAGTATCGGTGCATGATAGGTGCACGGTTTGCGCCAAACATACCATAGCCTCAGAAATCATTTAGAATGCACCCGATGGTACTCCTAGGTGACGAGGCTCAAGTGGATGCTCGTTTCGGTCCGTTTGGAGATAGTGCTATTTTTAATGCAAGATAGGTGCACGGTTTGCGCTTAACGTACCATAGGCTCAAAAATCGCTTTGGACACACCCGATAGAACACCTAGCTGACCTGGGTCATGTGGAATCTCATTTCGGTCCGTTTGGAGAGAGTCTTAGAATTGGAGCAAGAAAGTTGCATGGCTTGCGCCGAGCGTACCATAGGCTTGAAAATCGTCTTGGACACACCGGATAGAACACCTAGGTGACGTGGGTCATGTGGAATCTCGTTTCGGTCTATTTAGAGACAGTGTTAGTATCGGTGTAAGATAGGAGCACGGTTTGCGCCAAACGTACTGTAGGCTCAGAAATCATTTCGAACGCACCCGATGGTATTCCTAGGTGACGAGGCTCAAGTGGATGCTCGTTTCGATCCGTTTGGAGATAGTGCTAATCTTAACGCAAGATTGGTGCATGGTTTTGCGTTGAATGTACCACAGGCTCAAAGATTGCTTTGGACACATCCGATAGAACACCTAGGTGACCTGGGTCATGAGGAATCTCATTTCGATCTGTTTGGAGAGAGTCTTAGTATTGGAGCAAGATAGGTGCACGGCTTGCGCCGAGCGTACCATAGGCTTGAAAATCGTTTTGGACACACCTGATAAAAACATCTAGGTGACGTGGGTCATGTGGATTCTCATTTTGGTACGTTTACAGACATTGTTAGTACCGTAGGCTCACAAATCGTTTTGAATGCACACGATGGTACTCCTAGGTGATGAGGCTCAAGTGGATGCTCGTTTTGGTCGGTTTGGAGACAGTGCTAATCTTGACGCAAGATTGGTGCAAGGTTTTGCGCTGAACATACTACAGGCTCAAAAATCATTTTGGACACACCCGATAGAACACCTAGGTGACGTGGGTCATGTGGAATCTCATTTCGGTCCGTTTAGAGACAGTGTTAGTATCGGTGCAAGATTGGTGCACGGTTTGTGCCAAACATACCATAGCCTCAGAAATCATTTTGAATGCATTCGATGGTACTCCTTGGTGACGAGGCTCAAGTGGATGATCGTTTTTGTCCGTTTGGAGATAGTGCTATTCTTAACGCAAGATAGGTGCACGGTTTACGCTGAACGTACCACAGCCTCAAAAATCGCTTTGGACACACCTGATAGAACACCTAGGTGACCTAGGTCATGTGGAATCTCATTTCGGTCCGTTTGAAGAGTGTTAGTATTGGAGCAAGATAGGTGCACGGCTTTGGACACACCTGATAGAACACCAAGGTGATGTGGGTCAAGTAGAATCTCATATCGGTCCCTTTAGAGACTGTGCTAGTATCGGTGTAAGATAGGAACACGGTTAACGCCAAACGTACCGTAGGCTCAGAAATCATTTTGAACGCACTCGATGGTACTCCTAGGTGATGAGGCCCAAGTGGATGCTCGTTTCGGACGGTTTGGATATAGTATTAATCTTGACGCAAGATAGGTGCATGGTTTTACGCTGAACATACCACAGGCTCAAAAATCATTTTGGACACACCCGATAGAAACACCTAGGTGACGTGGGTCATGTGGAATCTCATTTTGGTTCGTTTGGAGACAGTGTTAGTATCGGTGTAAGATAGGTGCACGGATTGCACCAAATGTACCGTAGGCTTAGAAATCGATTTGAATGCACCCGATGGTACTCCTAGGTGATGAGGCTCAAGTGGATGCTCGTTTTGGTCTGTTTGGAGACAATGCTAATCTTGACGCAGCATTGGTGCAAGGTTTTGTGCTGAACATACCACGGGCTCAAAGTTTATTTTGGACACACCCGATAGAACACCTAGGTGACGTGGGTCATGTGGAATCTCATTTTGGTCCGTTTACAGACATTGTTAGTATCAGTGTAAGATAGGTGCACGGTTTGCGCCAAACGTACCGTGGGCTCAGAAATCGTTTTGAACACACCCGATGGTACTCCGAGGTGACGTGGGTCATGTGGAACCTCGTTTCGGTCTGTTTAGAGACAGTGTTAGTATCGGTGTAAGATAGGAGCACGGTTTGCGCCATACGAACCGTAGGCTCAGAAATCATTTCGAACGCACCCGATGGTACTCCTAGGTGACGAGGCTCAAGTGGATGCTCGTTTCGGTCCGTTTGGAGATAGTGCTAATCTTAACGTAAGATTGGTGCATGGTTTTGCGCTAAATGTACCACAGGCTCAAAAATCGCTTTGGACACATCTGATAGAACACCTAGGTGACCTGGGTCATGAGGAATCTCATTTCGGTCCGTTTGGGGAGAGTCTTAGTATTGGAGCAAGATAGGTGCACGGCTTGCGCCGAGCGTACCATAGGCTTGAAAATCGTTTTGGACACACCTGATAGAACACCTAGGTGACGTGGGTCATGTGGAATCTCATTTTGGTCCGTTTACAGACATTGTTAGTATCGGTATAAGATAGGTGCACGGTTTGCACCAAACGTACCGTAGGCTCAGAAATCGTTTTGAATGCACACGATGGTACTCCTAGGTGATGACGCTCAAGTGGATGCTCGTTTTGGTCGATTTGGAGACAGTGCTATTCTTGACGCAAGATTGGTGCAAGGTTCTACGCCGAAAATACCACAGGCTCAAAATTCATTTTGGACACACCCGATAGAACACCTAGGTGACGTGGGTCATGTGGAATCTCATTTCGGTCCGTTTAGAGACAGTGTTAGTATCGGTGCAGGATTGGTGCACGGTTTGTGCCAAACATACCATAGCCTCAGAAATCATTTTGAACACACCCGATGGTACTCCTAGGTGACGAGGCTCAAGTTGATGCTCGTTTCGGTCCGTTTGGAGATAGTGCTATTCTTAACGCAAGATAAGTGCACGGTTTGCGCTGAACGTACCACAGGCTCGAAAATTGCTTTGGACACATCCGATAGAACACCTAGGTGACCTTGGTCATGTGGAATCTCATTTCGGTCCGTTTGGAGAGAGACTTAGTATTGGAGCAAGAAAGATGCACGGCTTGCGCCGAGCGTACCATAGGCTTGAAAATTATTTTGGACACACCTAATAGAACACCTAGGTGACGTGGGTCATGTGGAATCTCATTTTGGTCCATTTAGAGACAGTGTTAGTATCGGTGTAAGATAGGTGCACGGTTTGCGCCAAACGTACCGTGGGCTCAGAAATCGTTTTGAACACACCCGACGGTACTCCTAGGTGACGTGAGTCATGTGGAATCTCGTTTCGGTCTGTTTAGAGACAGTGTTTGTATCGGTGTAAGATAGGAGCACGGTTTGCGCCAAACGTACCGTAGGCTCAGAAATCATTTCGAACGCACCCGATGGTACTCCTAGGTAACGAGGCTCAAGTGGATGCTCGTTTCGGTCCGTTTGGAGATAGTGCTAATCTTAACGCAAGATTGGTGCATGGTTTTGCGCTGAATGTACCACAGGCTCAAAAATCGCTTTGGACACATCCGATAGAACACCTAGGTGACCTGGGTCATGAGGAATCTCATTTCGGTCCGTTTGGAGAGTCTTAGTATTGGAGCAAGATAGGTGCACGGCTTGCGCCGAGCGTACCATAGGCTTGAAAATCGTTTTGGACACGCCTGATGATACGCTCAGGGGGTCCCGATCTTCACGACGTAGGATGATCACCGATAACTAGCTGAAGAACAGCCGGATAACTTGCTGCAGGCAGCGATAACTAGTGCAACCTGGCAAATAAAACTCGAAGCCAACCACCGTCTTTAACCGGCAACCTGAATCGAGGATTCGCCCAACCACACTCTCAAAGAACCAACCAACACAACCTACAATCAATCGAGGAAACCTCGAAGGGAGTAGGAGCACCAATTGGGAGCGGATGAAGCCGCCGCTTCTGTAAATCTCGCAAAGGAAATCACAAGAGCAAAGGGGTAGAGATCTCTCTCAATATTTGTTAGCACACAGCTGAACAAAAGGGGGGTTTGTATTCTATTATCAAAAGTCTGCGATTGCAATGAGTCTAGGAGGTATTTATACTAGCAACAGCCCCGCTAGATAGGTGAAAACTCGAAAAGAAAAAATATAAGACGCACTATGTGAACGGGCCTCCTCGAGATGCCTTCCTGGAGAGTTTTCGCGTGGCTGCTGGTCTTCAGCGCAGTCTTCAGTGTTTTGGCAATAACTCTATCTTGGAAACTCCAAATGACATGCGGTTTGTTGGGTTGGAAAGTTAACTTGATAACCTTTCACATCATGTGCAGCATGTACCACGAAATATTGTAGATTGGTATAGTTTTGCATGGGAACTTGGACATCAGGCTGACTGCTGACTAGCTGACCAGTCTGTACTAAATCAGTCGAATCTCAACATTGGAGAATCCAAATCAAGTGAGAGAACTTGGGCTTGAAACTAGACTTGATAAGCTTTCCAACAAGTCCTCATGGGCCTTCATAGCTTTTGCGAGCAAAACGTTGTGACTGATTCTTTCTGATGGTTCTGTCACACGGGACTGGCTCGAACGTGATCCTCCTCTTTGGTTCACCCTTGGTGTCTTCTTGTCATCCTCCGTGGTGCACCTAAGCAATAGCAACGTGCACGACTTAGGCAGTATATAATTCTCATTAACATTAAAATGATTTTCAGAAAGTAGCGCGTGCACCTCTTGTTGTAGCTTCTTGGCTCGACTACGTGTAATTGGTCCATCAAAGACTTGGACTGGTGTTGGTGTAACTTGACTTGGAGGTTGTAACATATTGTTGGTTGTCGTGGTCATATCATCCTCCCCCCCTTGAAAAAGAGTCGTCCTCGACTCTAATCCGTCGAAGTCCCAAAATTGTGCTAGGTCAACAGGGGTAGATGCTATGTTTCTGTTGCAATCTCCTTCTTCCATCACAGCAATGTGTTTGAATCTGTAATCATATAAACCAAGTAGTAGTCTTATAGGTGGAAACCAAAAGGATTTAGAATCAAGTTTAGCTTTCACCTTGAATGGATCCTTAGAATTAAGAGTGAATGTTGATGTCCTTGGTATGATCCTATCATCCTTCCTCTCTTCAAAAAAACTTGTCCTCTGCTTTTGCTTTCCTGAAAACAGTCTAAAGAAAATAGAGAGTGGATGCATATGCCAATTGCTATGATTACTTGTTGAAGATTGTTCATTATCTTCTTTATAATTCATATGCACATTATTTCCTTTTCGATGAGATGAATAGTTTCTCAGATTTTGTGAACCTGAAATTAACTTTGAAAATGGAAGCACAAAAATTTCTTTTAAACCACTCATTTGATTCAGGTTATCATGTTTTATCTTTGCAAAATCAAACATTTCAATAGATGTGAACGAAGCATGTCTGGTATTCCAATAATTCTTGATGCTCAACTCATGCAAAGGTTTAGTAATGTACCTTTCATACTCAATGGTTCCACATGTATATAGAAAGACTTTGGGTGGATGAACCAAACACATTTGCACAAGATTTCTTTGTTTCAGTGAAGAATATGAACAAGAAAATAACACTGATTGTTCTGAACAGCAAGCTCTAAACAACCTTTTTATTTCAAATAAAGAAAAGTATGGTTCACAAGATGTACAACTCATTTTATTCAACTTCAATTCAGCAATGTTGTGACATGTTATGCAAAGAGCACAAACATAAAATTTATTTATAATGTAGTGTCCAATGATATTAAATGTAAACTTATAGTTGTAGGCACTATTCAAAGATTTCATAGATGATATATCAAGAACACTTTCAACCATTTTATTAATATTAACAAATTCATCAAGCTTGACATAGAACATACATTCAGCAAGAGATATTCTTCTAAAGAATTCAGCATGACTAATCAATTTCACATGGCCCACATTATCGACATGTAAATTATCATATATTTCAGTCAAAGTATAGCAATGGTCATGCATGATTGAACAATGTTTGTCAACTTTCAAAATTTCAGCACTTGTATCAACATGTGGATCAATCAAATCAGCACAAAGATTTTGTGTATACTCAATTTCAGTTGAAGCAAATTTGTCATCACAATTACTGGTCAATATATGTTGTAGATTCAGTTCTAAATTGTTTGCATTACCTTTCAGATTTTGTGATGGTACATGAATGATGCATTGTATCTCTGAACTTTTACCTTTTTCCTTGTCATGGTTCAGGTTTTGCACAGCATAGAGTTGGTTCTCAATAGTGGCAACCCTCGCATTTCTCTGGCCAAGTTTGGGGGTCTTTTGAGCAGTCATCTCCTCTGAATCTTCTTTATAGACCTGCATGTTGGGAGAAACAACACTAAGAGTAGACATTAGTGGGTTAGTGTTAAAATCATCCGTGCATGCCTTGCAATAAAGCTCTCTCTTTTTGTGTGGTGTATCTCTCACACTCATATTGTGGATACTCTCAATCTCACATTTGGTGGAATCACACAACTCACTTTTGTTTTCACTCTCACTCAATTTGGCTATGTGGCACTCATTCTCACACGGGATTTGATGCATAATATTTTCAATGTCTTCTAGAGCAACATATGAATATCTTCCATCATTCATGATGTAATCGATTGCCATTGGGGTAGTAATGGTGGCAGCAACACCATCAGGTCTATCCTCTTCAAACAATGATGATCTCTCAATTGCTGATGTGGATTCATCCCCACTAATATTGCCTTCAATCTGAACTTTCTGTGGCATTGGAACAGCAATAGATGCAACCAAATAATCATCTTTGACCTCTTCCAAAGATGCCGAACTAGCATTAGTATAAGTGGAATCATGTGCACTAATCTTTCCTTCAATAATCTCAACACTCTGTGACATGGGGGAGCACAAAATTTCAGCACCACTGTCCAATAATTCATCACATAATGCAGCTGATGGTACAACACATCTTGACACCACATTTGTGCTTGGAACCATGTTGGTTCGAAACTTCAGATCCATTAGATCATGATGAACTTCATCTTGGATAGATTTATTATTTGCAATATATGGCACAATGGCATCATCTTTGTGCGCACATTCAGCTCTCAAACTGAAACATTGATTGGCCTTCAAATTCAGATTAGATTCACCTTCAAAAATCAGAGTGTTGTCAACCTCTTGGTCATAATTGGGTACTGATTTTTCATCAGATGACATAGAAAATTTCTGGACAAATTTGGAGCATATAACTTCTCCACTTTTAGTACTAGAATAAGACTCAGAACTTTTAAGATCTGCAGCACTTGTGTTCAAACATGGTGGCAGTGCTTCTTGATGAAAATTTTTTAGATTTCCATGGCGTGGAACTATAGCATGTTCCCTCAACTCAACACACAAAGGATCAGCCTTGATCAGAGAAGTATCTTCTCTAGTTTTACAACTCAACTGATGATCTTCTACAACTTGCATAGTGGCTTCTGCTACCTCACTTTGTGTGTCATGTGCAGCAGAATTTTCTTCTTGATCTTGCTCAAAACTGAGACAAACATTGACGGGAACATTTGCAACTTTATTCTCATCAACCTCAGATTGTAAATGGCACTTTGGAATAGCAACAACATCAAGAGATGGTGTAACACTATGATCCATTGTAATGTCACACACCTCACCATTTTCCATATCAATTTGGGACATAGAGCCTTCTTGCTGCACAACAAAGTTCTTCTTGGAGTTGAATTGTTGATGTTCACTTCTCTTGGTACTAGAATCAACTAAAGAAACTTTTGGGACAACATGTCCTCTCTTCTTGCATGGACTTGATGATTGCTTCTTTCCAACAATGGAGGACATAATGGGCTGCAACTTAGCACTTTTATCTTGGCACAAACTAATGTTCTGTGTGACCTTGCCGTGCTGCACCTTCATAACTTTCTTTTCCTCTCTAATTGCACAACTTAGAAGATCTTGCATACTTCTAAAATATTTGCCCTCAAGTGCAGCAGCAATGTTACCATTAAGACCTCTCTCGAAATATTCCATTGCATTCATGTCATCAACAACATTTGCACGATGCAAGGAAGAATTCAGCTTATCATAATATGCTTGGACAGATTTACTACCTTGCTTCACACGCTGCAAACGACGAAGCAAAATCAGCCGATATTCCCTTGGAACAAATTCTTTTCTCATGGCCTTCTTCAAATCTTCCCAATTCTTGATGAGATGCTTATGTGGATATTGTTTCCACCAATCATGAGCATAATCTTCAAATTCAAGCACAACTCGTGATATCTCCTTGGCTTCTGAAAAATCTTGAACCTCAAGTTCAATCTCCATTTCTTCTGCCCAAACGAGAAATTCCTCCGGATCATTACTTCCATAGAATGGAAGATTGGTATATCTTCGGCCTGTCATGGTTATTGCATATGCAAAATAGCAAGCTTATATGTGGTATAGGAAAATATGTAGAACTCTCACAACCTCACCTCTCTTACCAACCAAAGCTCTTATGAATTCCCTGTCGCGGATTACAGAGAAACAAATGTGTGGTGGTAACTGAAAGTGATGGCGAGGCGAATACAAGACTAGAGAGTACAGATTACAGTGGTTTTTATGTGGAGCTTGGTGGAGAATAAAACAAGGAATGCAATCTAAATTCTAGTTATTGTAATATTAAGTAACAATCCAAACTAGAAGTTCCCTGTCTAGTGCTGATCACAGAATTTGAATGAGATTGAAATCGATCACACACACACGCAAGGAAATTTCAGATTTGATGCAAACAAGGAGTATGATTGGGATGCAAGTGTTGCGATCAAACCTAACCAAAATTTTGCACCAAACAAGGATAGCACACTAGTTGCACTACTTGATATGAAAACTTTTAGCACTTGTGCACATAAACCTATTGATCTTTCAACCTTTCTTTCTCAGTTTTTCTCTATTCTTTTTTTTTTTACTTTTCTTTCTTCTCTTTTTTTTTGACACACTTTTTTTTATAACTAAACACAAAGACCAGATTTAGACACTTGCACAATTAAGATAAGAACAAAACACAACCGGTAGCTATAATAGGATCAAAGTTTACGCGAAGGACATGATATGCGTTTTTAGATTTTTTTTTGTAGGGATTTTCAGATATATAAAGAGGCTCAAAGGACACGCAAAGGATAATGATCAGCAACTAAAACAAAGACTCTAATGAACTGAAACTTAACAAAACTCACTAAAATAACAGATTGAAACAAAGGGCTAAACGAATGTATTTTTTTAGGCTTTTTGGTGGATAGGACGAAACAAAATATATAAGTAGCTAAGGGAAAGAAATCCTACCGTAGTAACGAAAGCTCTGATACCAGATGATACGCTCAGGGGGTCCCGATCTTTACGACGTAGGATGATCACCGATAACTAGCTGAAGAACAGCCGGATAACTTGCTGCAGGCAGCGATAACTAGTGCAACCTGGCAAATAAAACTCGAAGCCAACCACCGTCTTTAACTGGCAACCTGAATCGAGGATTCGCCCAACCACACTCTCAAAGAACCAACCAACACAGCCTACAATCAATTGAGGAAACCTCGAAGGGAGTAGGAGCACCAATTGGGAGCGGATGAAGCCGCCGCTTCTGTAAATCTCGCAAAGGAAATCACAAGAGCAAAGGGGTAGAGATCTCTCTCAATATTTGTTAGCACACAGCTGAACAAAAGGGGGGTTTGTATTCTATTATCAAAAGTCTGCGATTGCAATGAGTCTAGGAGGTATTTATACTAGCAACAGCCCTGCTAGATAGGTGGAAACTCGAAAAGAAAAAATATAAGACGCACTATGTGAACGGGCCTCCTCGAGATGCCTTCCTGGAGAGTTTTCGCGTGGCTGCTGGTCTTCAGCGCAGTCTTCAGTGTTTTGGCAATAACTCTATCTTGGAAACTCCAAATGACATGCGGTTTGTTGGGTTGGAAAGTTAACTTGATAACCTTTCACACCATGTGCAGCATGTACCACGAAATATTGTAGATTGGTATAGTTTTGCATGGGAACTTGGACATCAGGCTGACTGCTGACTAGCTGACCAGTCTGTACTAAATCAGTCGAATCTCAACATTGGAGAATCCAAATCAAGTGAGAGAACTTGGGCTTGAAACTAGACTTGATAATCTTTCCAACAAGTCCTCATGGGCCTTCATAGCTTTTGCGAGCAAAAAGTTGTGACTGATTCTTTCTGATGGTTCTGTCACACGGGACTGGCTCGAACGTGATCCTCCTCTTTGGTTCACCCTTGGTGTCTTCTTGTCATCCTCCGTGGTGCACCTAAGCAATAGCAACGTGCATGACTTAGGCAGTATATAATTCTCATTAACATTAAAATGATTTTCAGAAAGTAGCGCGTGCACCTCTTGTTGTAGCTTCTTGGCTCGACTACGTGTAATTGGTCCATCAAAGACTTGGACTGGTGTTGGTGTAACTTGACTTGGAGGTTGTAACATATTGTTGGTTGTCGTGGTCATATCACCTGATAGAACACCTAGGTGATGTGGGTCATGTGGAATCTCATTTTGGTCCGTTTACAGACATTGTTAGTATCGGTATAAGATAGGTGCACGGTTTGCGCCAAATGTACCGTAGGCTCAGAAATCGTTTTGAATGCACATGATGGTACTCCTAGGTGATGACGCTCAAGTGGATGCTCGTTTTGGTCGATTCGGAGACAGGGCTAATCTTGACGCAAGATTGGTGCAAGGTTCTGCGCTGAACATAACACAGGCTCAAAATTCATTTTGGTGTCACCCGATAGAACACCTAGGTGACGTGGGTCATGTGGAATCTCATTTTGGTCCGTTTAGAGACAGTGCTATTATCGGTGCAGGATTGGTGCACAGTGTGTGCCAAACATACCATAGGCTCAGAAATCATTTTGAACACACCCGATGGTACTCCTAGGTGACGAGGCTCAAGTGGATGCTCGTTTCGGTCCGTTTGGAGATAGTGCTAATCTTAACGCAAGATCGGTGCATGGTTTTGCGCTAAACGTACCATAGGCTCGAAAATTGCTTTGGACACATCTGACAGAACACCTAGGTGACCTGGGTCATGTGGAATCTCATTTCGGTCCGTTTGGAGAGAGTCTTAGTATTGGAGCAAAAAAGATGCACGGCTTGCGCCGAGCGTACCATAGGCTTGAAAATCGTTTTGGACACACCTGATAGGACACCTAGGTGACGTGGGTCATGTGGAATCTCATTTTGGTCCGTTTAGAGACAGTGTTAGTATCGGTGTAAGATAGGTGCACGGTTTGCGCCAAACGTACCGTGGGCTCAGGAATCGTTTTGAACACCCTCGATGGTACTCCTAGGTGACATGAGTCATGTGAAATCTCGTTTCGGTCTGTTTAGAGACAGTGTTAGTATCGGTGTAAGATAGGAGCACGGTTTGCACCAAACGTACCGTAGGCTCAGAAATCATTTTGAACGCACCCGATGGTACTCCTAGGTAACGAGGCTCAAGTGGATGCTCGTTTCGGTCCGTTTGGAGATAGTGCTAATCTTAACGCAAGATTGGTGCATGGTTTTGCGCTGAATGTACCACAGGCTCAAAAATCGCTTTGGACACATCCGATAGAACACCTAGTTGACCTGGGTCATGAGGAATCTCATTTCGGTCCGTTTGGAGAGTCTTACTATTGGAGCAAGATAGGTGCACGACTTGCGCCGAGCGTACCATAGGCTTGAAAATCATTTTGGACACACCTGATAGAACACCTAGGTGACGTGGGTCATGTGGAATCTCATTTTGGTCCGTTTACGGACATTGTTAGTATCGATGTAAGATAGGTGCATGGTTTGCGCCAAACGTACCGTAGGCTCAGAAATCGTTTTGAACGCACCCGATGGTACTCCTAGGTGATGAGGCTCAAGTGGATGCTCGTTTAGGTTTGTTTGGAGACAGTGCTAATCTTGACGCAAAATTGGTGCAAAGTTTTAACCTGAACATACCACATGCTCAAAAATCATTTTGGACACACCCGATAGAACACCTAGGTGACGTGGGTCATGTGGAATCTCAATTCAGTCCATTTAGAGACAGTGTTAGTATCGGTGCAAGATAGGTGCACGGTTTGGGCTAAACATACCATAGCCTCATAAATCTTTTTGAACGCACTCGATGGTACTCCTAGATGACGAGGCTCAAGTGGATGATCGTTTTGGTCCGTTTGGAGATAGTGCTATTATTAACGCAAGATAGGTGCACGGTTTGCGCTGAACGTACCACAGCCTCAAATATCACTTTAGACACACCCGATAGAACACCTAGGTGACCTGGGTCATGTGGAATCTTATTTTGGTCCATTTGGAGAGTGTTAGTATTGGAGCAAGATAGGTGCATGGCTTGCGCCGAGCGTACCATAGGCTTGAAAATCGCTTTGGACACACCTGATAGAACACCTAGGTGACGTGGGTCAAGTAGTATCTCATATCGGTCCGTTTAGAGACAGAGTTAGTATCGGTGTAAGATAGGTACATGGTTAACGCCAAACGTACCGTAGGCTCATATATCATTTTGAACGCACCCGATGGTACTCCTAGGTGACAAGGCTCAAGTGGATGCTCGTTTCGGTCCTTTTGGAGATAGTTCAAATCTTGACGCAAGATTGGTGCATGGTTTTGCGCTGAACGTACCATAGGCTCAAAAATCATTTTGGACACACCCGATAGAACACCTAGGAGACGTGGGTCATGTGGAATCTCATTTGGGTCCGTTTAGAGACAGTGTTAGTATCGGTGTAAGATAGGTGCACGGTTCTCGCCAAACATACCGTAGGCTCAGAAATCATTTTGAACGCACCTGATGGTACTCTTAGGTGATGAGGCTCAAGTGGATGCTCTTTTAGGTCTGTTTGGAGACAGTGCTAATCTCGACGTAAGATTGGTGCAAAGTTTTATGTTGAACATACCATAGGCTCAAAAATCATTTTGGACACACCCGATAGAACACCTAGGTGACGTGGTTCATGTGGAATCTCATGTTGGTCCGTTTAGAGACAGTGTTAGTATCGGTGTAAGATAGGTGCACGGTTTGCGCCAAACATACCGTTGGCTCAGATATCATTTTGAGCACACCCGATGGTACTCCTAGGTGACGGGGCTCAGGTGGATGCTCGTTTCGGTCCGTTTGGGGACAGTACAAATCTTGACGCAAGATTGGTGCATGGTTTTGCGCTGAACATACCACAGGCTCAAAGCTCACTTTGGACACACCCGATAGAAAACCTAGGTGGCCTAGGTCATGTGGAATCTCATTTCGGTCCGTTTGGAGAGAGTCCTAGTATTGGAGCAAGATAGGTGCACGGCGAGCCGTGCGTACCATAGGCTTGCAAATCGTTTTGGACACACCTGATATAACACCTAGGTGATGTGGGTCATGTGGAATCTCATTTCGGTCCGTTTAGAGACAATGTTAGTATCGGTGTAAGATAGGTGCACGGTTTTCACCAAACGTACCGTTGGCTCAGATATCGTTTTGAACGCACCGGATGGTACTCCTAGGTGACAAGGCTCAAGTGGATGCTCATTTCAGTCCGTTTGGAGATAGTACAAATCTTGATGCAAGATTGGTGCATGGTTTTGCGCTGAACGTACCACAGGCTCAAAAATCATTTTGGACACACCCGATAGAACACCTAGGTGACATGGGTCATGTGGAATCTCATTTTGGTCCATTTGGAGAGAGACATAGTATTGGAGCAAGATAGGTGCATGGCTTGCGCCGAGCGTACCATAGACTTGAAAATCATTTTGGACACACCTGATAGAACACCTAGGTGACGTGGGTCATGTGGAACCTCATTTTGTCCGTTTAGAGACAATGTTAGTATCGGTGTAAGATAGGTGCACGGTTTTTGCCAAAGGTACCGTTGGCTCAGATATCGTTTTGAACGCACCCGATGGTACTACTAGGAGACGAGGCTCAAGTGGATGCTCGTTTTGGTCCATATGGATATAGTACAAATCTTGACGCAAGATTGGTGCATGGTTTTGCGCTGAACGTACCACAGGCTCAAAAATCATTTTAGACACACCCGATAGAACACCTAGGTGACTTGGGTCATGTGGAATCTCATTTTGGTCCGTTTAGAGACAGTGTTAGTATATGTGTAAGATAGGTGCACGGTTTGCGCCAAACATACCGTAGGCTCAGAAATCGTTTTGAACGCACCCGATGGTACTCCTAGGTGATGAGGCCCAAGTGGATGCTCGTTTAGGTCTGTTTGGAGACAGTGCTAATCTTAACACAAGATTAGTGCAAAGTTTTATGTTGAACATACCACAGGCTCAAAAATCATTTTGGACACACACGATAGAACACCTAGGTGATGTGGGTCATGTGGAATCTCATTTCGGTCCGTTTAGAGACAGTGTTAGTATCAGTGCAGCATAGGTGCACTGTTTGAACCAAACATACCATAGCCTGAGAAATCATTTTGAACGCACCCGATGGTACTCCAAGGTGACGAGGCTCAAGTGGATGCTCGTTTCGGTCCGTTTGGAGATAGTGTTATTCTTAATGCAAGATAAGAGCACGGTTTGTGTTGAACATACCACAGGCTCGAAAATCGCTTTGGACACACCCGATAGAACACCTAGGTGACCTAGGTCATGTGGAATCTCATTTTGGTCCGTTTGGCGAGATTCTTAGAATTGGAGCAAGATAGGTGCACGGCTTGCGCCGAGTGTACCATAGGTGGGAAAATCAATTTGGACACACCTGATACAACACCTAGGTGACGTGGGTCATGTGGAATCTCATTTCGGTCCATTTAGAGACAATGTTTGTATCGGTGTAAGATAGGTGCACGGTTTGCGCCAAACAAACCGTTGGCTCAGATATCGTTTTGAACGCACCTGATGGTACTCCTAGTTGACGAGGCTCAAGTGGATGCTCGTTTCGGTCCGTTTGGAGATAGTACAAATCTTGACGCAAGATTGGTGCATGGTTTTGCGCTGAACGTACCACAGGCTCAAAACTCACTTTGGACACACCTGATAGAAAACCTAGGTGACCTGGGTCATGTGGAATCTCATTTCGGTCCGTTTGGAGAGAGACATAGTATTGGAGCAAGATAGGTGAACGGCTTGCACCGAGCGTATCATAGGCCTGAAAATCATTTTGGACACACCTGATAGAACACCTAGGTGACGTGGGTCATGTGGAATCTCATTTCGGTCCGTTTAGAGACAATGTTAGTTTCGGTGTAAGATAGGTGCACGGGTTTCGCCAAACGTACCGTTGGCTCAGATATCATTTTGAACGCACCAGATGGTACTCCTAGGTGACGAGGCTCAAGTGGATGCTCGTTTCGGTCTGTTTGGAGATAGTACAAATCTTGACGCAAGATTGGTACATGGTTTTGCGCTGAACGTACCATAGGCTCAAAAATCATTTTGGACACACCCGATAGAACACCTAGGTGACGTGGGTCATGTGGAATCTCATTTTGGTCCGTTTAGAGATAGTGTTAGTATCGGTGTAAGATAGGTGCACGGTTTGCGCCAAACATACCGTAGGCTCAGAAATCGTTTTGAACGCACCCGATGGTACTCGTAGGTGATGAGACTCAAGTGGATGTCGTTTAGGTCTATTTCGAGACAGTGCTAATCTTGATGGAAGATTGGTGCAAAGTTTTATGCTGAACATACCACAGGCTCATAAATCATTTTAGACACACCCGATAGAACACCTAGGTGACGTGGGTCATGTGGAATCTCATTTCGGTCCGTTTAGAGACAGTGTTAGTATCGGTGCAGCATAGGTGCACGGTTTGCGCCAAACATACCATAGCCTGAGAAATCATTTTGAATGCACCCGATGGTACTCCAAGGTGACGAGGCTCAAGTGGATGCTCATTTCGGTCCGTTTGGAGATAGTGCTATTCTTAACGCAAGATAAGTGCATAGTTTGCGCTGAACGTACCACAAGCTTGAAAATCGCTTTGGACACACTAGATAGAACACATAGGTGACCTAGGTCATGAGGAATCTCATTTCGGTCTGTTTGGAGTGAGTCTTAGAATTGGAGCAAGATAGGTGCACGGCTTGCGCCGAGCGTACCATAGGCTTTAAAATCGTTTTGGACACACCTGATACAACACCTAGGTGACGTGGGTCATGTGGAATCTCATTTTGGTCCATTTAGAGACAATGTTTGTATCGGTGTAAGATAGGTGCACGGTTTGCGCCAGACATACCATTGGCTCAGATATCGTTTTGAACGCACTCATGGTACTCCTAGTTGACGAGGCACAAGTGGATGCTCGTTTTGGTCCTTTTGGAGATAGTACAAATCTTGATGCAAGATTGGTGCATGGTTTTGCGTTGAACGTACCACAGGTTCAAAACTCACTTTGGACACACCTGATATAAAACCTAGGTGACCTGGGTCATGTGGAATCTCATTTCGGTCCATTTGGAGAGAGACATAGTATTGGAGCAAGATAGGTGCACGGCTTGCGCCGAGCATACCATAGGCTTGAAAATCGTTTTGAACACACCTGATAGAACACCTAGGTGACGCGGGTCATGTAGAATCTCATTTCGGTCCGTTTAGAGACAATGTTAGTATCGGTGTAAGATAGGTGCACGGTTTTCGCCAAACGTACCGTTGGCTCAGATATCGTTTTGAACGCACCCGATGGTACTCCTTGGTGATGAGGCTCAAGAGGATGCTCGTTTCGGTCCGTTTGGGGATAGTACAAATCTTGACGCAAGATTAGTGCATGGTTTTGCGCTAAATGTACCATAGGGTCCAAAATGATTTTTGAGCCTGTGGTATGTTCGGCGCAAACCGTGCACCTATCTTGAGTCCAGATTAGTACTATCTCCGAACAAACCAAATCGAGCTTCCACTTGAGCCTTGGCACCTAGGAATACCATCGGGTGCGTCCAAAATGATTTCTAAGCCTACGGTATGTTTGGCGCAAACCGTGCATCTTTCTTGCACCGACACTAATACTGTCTCCAAACGGACTAAAACGAGATTCCACATGACCAACGTCACCTAGCAGATCCATTGGGTGCGTCCAAAATGATTTTTGAGCCTATGGTACGTTCGACGCAAACTATCCACCTATCTTGCATCAAGATTAGCACTATGTCTAAATGGACCAAATCGAGCTTCCACTCTAGCCTCATTACCTAGCAATACCATCGGGTGCGCCCAAAGCGATTTCTAAGCCAATGGTACATTTGGCGCAAACCATGCACCTATTTTAACAGTCTCCAAACGGACCGAAATGAGATTCCACATGACCCACGTCACCTAGGTGTTCTATTGGGTGTGTCCAAAATGATTTCTGAGCCTGTGGAATGTTTGGCGCAAGCCATGCACCAATCTTGCGTCAAGATTAGCACTGTATCCAAACGGACTGAATCTAGCTTTCACTTGAGCCTTATCATCTAGGAGTACCATCGGGTGCGTCCAAAATAATTTCTGAGCCTATGGTACATTTGGTGCAAACCATGCACCTATCTTGTGTCAAGATTAGCACTAACCCCAAATGGACTGAATCCAACTTCCACTTGAGCCCCATCACCTACCATCGGGTGCGTCCAAAATGATTTCCGAGCCTATGGTACGTTCGACGCAAACCGTGAACCTATCTTGGGTCAAGATTAGCACTATATCCAAATGGACCGAATCGAGCTTTCACTCTAGCCTCATTACCTAGCAGTACCATCGGGTGCATCCAAAGCGATTTCTGATCCAATGATACATTTGGCGCAAACCGTGCACCTGTTTTAATACTGTCTCCAAACGGACCGAAATGAGATTTCACATGACCCACGTCACCAAGAAGTTCTATCAGGTGCGTCCAAAGCGATTCTAGATCTTGTGGTATGTTCAGTGCAAGCCATGCACCTATCATACCTCGAGATTAGTACTATATCCAAATGGACCGAATCTAGCTTCCACTTGAACCTCATCACCTTGGATACCTCGGGTGTGTCCAAAATGATTTCTAAGCCTATTGTACATTTGGCGCAAACCGTGCACCTATCTAACACTGTCTCCAAACGGACCAAAATGAGATTTCACATGACCCATGATACCTAGGAGTTCTATCATGTGCGTCCAAAACGATTTCTGAGTCAGTGGTATGTTCAGTGCAAACCGTACACCTATCTTGCATCGAGAATAGCACTATATCCAAACGGACGGAATCCAGCTTCCACTTGAGCCTCATCACCCAGGAGTACCATCGGGTGCATCCAAAATGATTTCTGAGCCTATGGTATGTTTTTGTGCAAACGGACCGAAATGAGATTTTACATGACCAACATCACCTAGGTGTTCTATTGGGTGTGTCCAAATTGATTACTGAGCATATGGTACGTTCGATGCAAGCCATGCACTTATCTTGTGTCAAGTTAGCTCTATCTCCAAATGAGACCGAAACAAGCGTTCACTTGAGCCTCGTCACCCAGGAGTACCATCGGGTGCATCTAAAACGATTTATGAGCTCATTGTACATTTGGTATAAACCGTGCACCTATCTTGCATCGACACAAACACTATCTCCAAATGGACCTAAATGAGATTCCCATGACCCACGTCACCTAAGAGTTCCATTGGGTGCATCGAAAATGATTTCTGAGCCTATGGTACGTTTGGCGCGAACCATGCACCTGATTTGCGTTAAGACTAGCACTATCTCCAAATAGACTGAATAAAGCTTCCACTTGATCCTCGTCACCTAGAAGTTCCATAGGGTGCATTAAAAATGATTTCTGAGCCAATGGTACATTTGGCGCAAACCGTGCATCTATCTTGCACCGATACTAACAGTCTCTAAATGGATCGAAACGAGATTCCACATGACCCACGTCACCGAGAAGTTCCATCGGGTGCGTCTAAAACGATTTCTGAGTCTGTGGTACGTTCGGAGCAAACTGTGCACCTGTCTTGCATCAAGATTAGCACTATCTCCAAATGGATCGAATCGAGCTTCCACTTGAGCTATGTCACCTAGGGGTACCTTCAGGTGCGTCCAAAATGATTTCTCAGCATATGGTACGTTTGGCGCAACCGTTCCCCTATCTTACGCCGATACTAACACTGTATCTAAACGGATCGAACGGAGATTCCACATGACCCACGTCACCTAGGTGTTGTACAGAGTGTGTCCAAAATGATTTTTGAGCCTATGGTATCTTCGGCGCAAACCTGCACCGATCTTGCGTCAAGATTAGCACTATCTCCAAATAGACCGAATCCAGCTTCCACTTGAGCCTCATCACCTAGGAGAACTATCGGGTCCGTGCCAAACGATGTCTGAGCCTATGGTACGTTCAGCGCAAACCGTGCACCTAACTTGCATCAAGATTAGCACTATCTCCAAACAGACCGAATCGACCTTCCTCATGATCCTCATCACCTAGAAGTATGATTGGCCGCCTCCAAAACGATTTCTGAGTCTATGGTACGTTTGGCACAAACCGTGCACCTATGTTGCACCGACACTAAAACTGTCTCCAAATAGACCGAAACAAGATTCCACATGACCCACCTCACCTAGAAGTTCTATCGGATGCATCCAAAATGATTTCTGAGCCTATGGTATGTTGGGCGCAAACCGTCCACCTATCTTGCGTTAAGACTAGCACTATCTCCAAACAGACTGAATCGAGCTTCCACTTGATCCTCGTCACCTAGAAGTATCATAGGGTGCGTCAAAAATGATTTCTGAGCCTATGTTACATTTGACACAAACTGTGCACCTATCTTGCACCGACACTGACACTATCTCCAAACGGACCGAGACAAGATTCCACATGACCCACGTCCCCGAGGAGTTCCATCGGGTGCGTCTAAAACGATTTCTGAGCATGTGGTCGTTCGATGCAAACCGTGCACATATCTTGCATCAAGATTTGCACTATGTCCAAATGGACCGAATCGAGCTTCCACTTGAGCCACGTCACCTAGGAGTACCATCAGGTACGTCCAAAATGATTTCTCAGCATATGGTACGTTTGGCGCAAACCGTTTCTCGATCTTGCTCCAATACTAACACTATCTCTAAACGGACCGAACAGAGATTTCACATGACCCACGTCACCTAGGAGTTCTATCGTGTGTGTCCAAAATGATTTTCAAGCCTATGGTATATTCGGTGCAAACCGTGCACCGATCTTGCGTCAAGATTAGTACTATCTCCAAATGGACCTAATCTAGCTTCCACTTGAGCTTCATCACCTAGGAGAACCATCGAGTGCGTCCCAAATGATTTCTGAGCCTACGGCACGATTGGCGCAAAGTATGGACCTATCTTGCACTGACACTAACACTATCTCCAAACGGACTGAAATAAGATTCCACATGACCCACGTCACCTAGGTATTCTATCGGGTGTGTCCAAAATAATTTCTGAGCCTATGGTACGTTCGACGCAAACCGTGCACCTATCTTGCGTGAAGATTAGTACTATCTCTAAACGGACCAAAATGAGCATCGACTTGGGCCTCGTCACCTAGGAGTATCATCGGGTGCGTCCAAAATAATTTTTGAGCCTATGGTACGTGTGGCACAAACCGTGCATTTATCTTGCACCAACACTAACACTGTCTCCAAATGAACTAAAACGAGATTCCACATGACCAATATCACCTAGGAGATCCATCGGGTGCGTCCAAAATGATTTCTAAGACTAGGGTACGTTCGGCACAAATCGTGCACCTATCTTTTGTTAGGACTTGCACTATCTCTAAACGAACCGAATTGAGCTTCCACTTGAGCCATGTCACCTAGGAGTGCCATCGGATGCGTCCAAAATGATTTCTGAGCAAATGGTATGTTTGGCGCAACCGTGCCCCTACCTTGCGCTGATACTGACACTGTCTCTAGTCAGATCGGACGGAGATTCTATATGACCCACGTCACCTAGGAGTTCTATTGAGTGTGTCCAAAATGATTTTCGAGCCTGTGGTATCTTCGGCGCAAATCATGCACCTATCTAGCGTAAGATTAGCACTATCTCCAAATGGATCGAATCCAGCTTCCACTTGAGCCTCATCACCTAGGAGAACCATCGGATGCATCCAAAACCATTTTGAGTCTATGTCACGTTTGGCGCAAACTGTGGACCTATCTTACACCAACACTATCACTATCTGCAAATGGACTGAAATGAGATTCCACATGACCCACGTTACATAGTTGTTCTATCGAGTGTGTCCAAAATTATTTCTGAGCATATGGTATGTTCGACGCAAACCGTGCACCTACCTTGCGTTAAACTTAGCACTATCTCGAAATGGACCGAAACGAGCATCCACTTGAGCCTCATCACCAAGGAGTACCATTGGGTGTGTTCAAAACGATTTCTGAGCCTATAGTACGTTTGGCGCAAACCGTGCACCTATCTGGCACTGACATTAACACTATCTCTAAATGGACTAAAACAAGATTCCACATGGCCAACATCACCTAGGAGATCCGTAGGGTGCGTCCAAAATACTTTTGGAGCCTAAGGTATGTTTGATGCAAACCATCCACCTATCTTGCGTTAAGCTTAGCAATATATCCAAACAGAATCATTCCAGCTTCCACTTGAGCCTGATCACCAAGGAGTGCCATAGTGTGCGTCCAAAATGATTTCTAAGCCTACAATACATTTGACGCAAACCGTGGACCCATCTTGCAACAACACAAACACTATCTAAAAATGGACCAAAATGAGATTACACATGATCTACATCACCTAGGAGTTATATCGGGTTTGTCCAAAATGATTTTCGAGCCTATAGTATGTTCAATGCAAACTGTGCTCCTATCTTGCGTCGAGATTAGCACTATATCCAAACAAATCGAATCCAGCTTCCACTTGAGCCACATCACCTAGGAGTACCATCGGTGCATCCAAAATGATTTCTGAGCCTATGTTATGTTTGACGCAAACCATGCACTTATCATGCACCAACACTAACACTATCTCCAGATGGACTAAGAAGAGATTCCACATGACCAACATCACCTAGGAGTTCCATCGGGTGTATCAAAAACAATTTTTGAGCCTATGGTTTGGCGCAAACCGTGCACCTATCTTGGTCAAGACTAGCACTATCTCCAAACAGACCGAATCAAACTTCCACTTGATTATCGTTACCAAGAAGTACCATCGGGTGTGTCCAATATGATTTCTGAGCCTATGGTACGTTTGGCGGAAACCGTGCACCTATCTTTCACTGACACTAACATTTGGTGGAAACTAGTGTCTGCTAGGAAATCCATATGGTGTGTCCAAAATGATTTCTGAGCCTATGGTATGTTCGACGCAAACAATACACCTATCTTGCTTTAAGAATAGCAATATCTCCAAACGGAACGAATCGAGCTTCCACTCTAGCCTCGTCACCTAGCAGTACCACGGGGTGCGTCCAAAATGATTTCTAAGCCTATGGTACGTTTGGCGCAAACCGTGCACCTATATAACATTGTCTCGAAACGGAGCGAAATGAGATTCCACATGATCCACGTCACCTAGGAGTTCAATCGGGTGTGCCAAAATGATTTTTGAGCTTATGATATGTTCGGCGCAAACCGTGCACCTATCTTATGTCAAGATTAGCACTATGTCCAAATGGACCCAATCCAGCTTCCATTTGTGCCTCATCACCTTGGAGTACCATCGGGTGCGTCCGAAACAATTTCTAAGCCTATGGTACATTGGCGCAAACCATGGACCTATCTTGCAGTGACACGAACACTATCTCCAAACGAACCAAAATGAGATTCCACATGACCCATGTCATCTAGGTGTTTTATCATGTGTATCCAAAATGATTTCCAAGCCTATGGTACGTTCAACGCAAACCATGTACCTATCTTGCATCAAGACTAGCACTATCTCCAAACGGACTGAAACGAGCATCCACTTGAGCCTTGTCTCCAGGGAGTACCATTAGGTGCGTCCAAAATGATTTTGAGCCTATGGTACGTTTGGCGCAAACCATGCACATATCTTACACCGACACTAACACTGTATCCAAACAGACCGAAACAAGATTCCACATGACCCATGTCACCTAGGAATTCCATCGGGTGCGTCCAAAACGATTTCTAAGTCTATGGTACCTTCGGCGCAAGCCGTGCACCTATCTTCCGTCAAGATATGCACTATCTCCATATAGATAGAATCGAGCTTCCACTTAATTCTCATCACCTAGAAGTATCATTGAGTGCGTCGAAAATGATTTCTGAGCCTATAGTACTTTCATGCAAACCGTGCATCTATCCTGCACCGACACTAACACTATGTCTAAATGGATCGAAACGGCATTCCACATTAACCACATCACCTAGGAGTTCCATCAGGTGCGTCCAAAATGATTTCTGAGCCTTTGGTACGTTTAGCACAAACCATGCACCTATCTTGTGTCAGGACTAGCACTATATCTAAATAGAGCGAATCGTGCTTCCCCTTGATCCTCGTCACCTAGAAGAGCCATTGGGTGCATCAAAATTGATTCCTGAGCCTATGGTACGTTTGACGCAAACCATGTACTTATCTTGCACCGACACTAACACTTGTCTCCAAATGGACCGAAACAAGATTCCACATGACCCACGTCACCTAGGAGTTCTATCGAGTGTGTCCCAAACAATTTTCAAGCCTATGGTATCTTCAGCGCAAACTGTGCACCTATCTTATGTCAAGATTAGCACTATCTCCAAAAGGACCAAATCTAGCTTCCACTTGAGCCTTGTCACCTAAGAGAAGCATCGGATGCATCCAAAACTTTTTCTGAGCCTATGGTACGTTTCACGCAAACCGTGGACCTATCTTGCGCCGACACTAACACAATCCCCAAACGCACCGAAATGAGCTTCCACATGACCCACGTCACCTTGGTGTTCTATCGAGTGTTTCCAAAACATTCTATTCCTATGGTATGTTCGATGCAAACCATGTATCTATCTTGCATAAAGATTAGCACTATATCCAAATGGACCGAAACGAGCATCCACTTGAGCCTCGTCACATGGAGTACCATCGGTTGCGTCTAAAATGATTTCTGAGAAAATGGTACATTTGGCACAAACCTTGTCCCTATCTTGCGCCGATACTAACACCATCTCTAAACGGACCGAACAGAGATTCCACATGACCCACGTCACTGAGGAGTTCTATCGAGTGTGTCCAAAATGATTTTTGATCCTGTTGTATCTTCGGCGTAAACTGTTCACCTATCTTGTGTCACAAGATTAGCACTATCTCCAAACGCACCGAATCCACCTTCCACTTGAGCCTCGTCACCTAGGAGAACCATTGAATGTGTCCAAAATGATTTCTGAGCCTATGGTACGTTTGGCTCAAACCATGGACGTATCTTGCACCAACACTAACACTATCTCTAAATAGACAGAAATGACGTTCCACGTGACCCACGTCACCTAGGTGTTCTATTCGACGCGAACCATGTACCTATCTTGCATCAAGATTAGCACTATCTCCAAACTGACCAAAACGAGCATCCACTTGAGCCTCATCACCTAGCAGTACCATTGGGTGCGTCCAAAACAACATTTTGAGCCTATGGTATGTTTGGCACAAACCGTGGACCTATTTTGCATCGACACTAACACTATCTCCAAACGGACCGAAATGAGATTCCACATGATCCACGTCACCAAGGAGTTCCATCTGGTGCGCCCAAAATGATTTCTGAGCCTACGGTACCTTCGGCACAAACCGTGTACCTATCTTGCGTCAAGATTAGCACTATCTCCATATAGACAGAATCGAGCTTCCACTTGATCCTCGTCACCTAGAAGTGTCATTGAGTGCGCCCAAAATGATTTCTGAGCCTATGGTGCGTTTGGCGCAAACCGTGGACCTATCTTACACCAATACTAACACTATCTCCAAACGTACAGAAATGATATTCCACATGATCCACGTCACCAAGGAGTTCCATCAGGTGTGTCCAAAATGATTTCTGAGCCTATGGTACATTTGGCGCAAAACCGTGCACCTATCTTGCGTCAGGACTAGCACTATCTCTAAACATAGCGAATCAAGCTTCTCCTTGATTCTCATCACCTAGAAGTAACATTGGGTGCACAAAAAATGACTTCTGAGCCTATGGTACGTTTGATGCAAACCGTGCACCTATCTTGCACCGACACTAACACTGTCTCCAAATGGACTGAAACAAGATTCCACATGACCCACGTCACTGAGGAGTTCCATCGGGTGCGTCTAAAATGATTTTCGAGCCTATGGTACATTCGAGCAAACCGTGCACCAATCTTGTGTCAAGATTAGCACTATCTCCAAACGGACCGAATCAAGCTTCCACTTGAGCCACATCACCTAGGAGGACCATCGGGTGCATTCAAATTAATTTCTGAGCAAATGGAATGTTTGGTGCAAACCGTGCCCCTATCTTGCGCCAATGCTAACTTTGTCTCTTAACGAATATGATGGAGATTCCACACGACCCACGTCACCTAGGAGTTCTATCGAGTGTGTCCACAACAACTTTTGAGCCTGTGGTATCTTCGGCGCAAACCGTGCACCTTTCTTGTGTCAAGTTTAGGACATTCTCCAAACATATCGAATCCACCTTCCGCTTGACCTCATCACCTAGGAGAACCATTGGATGCATCGAAAATGATATCTGAGCCTATGGTACATTTGGCACAAACGTGGACCTATCTTGCACTGACACTAACACTATCTTCAAACATACCAAATGAGATTCCATGTGATCCACGACACCAGGGTGTTCTATCGGGTGTGTTAAAACAATTTTCTGATCTACGGTATGTTCAACGCAAACGTGCCACCTCTCTTGCGTCAAGATTAGCACTATCTCAAATGGACTGAAACGAGCATCCACCTGAGCCTCGTCAGCTAGGAGAACCATCGATGCGTTCAAAATAATTTTCTAGGCCTATGGTACGTTAGGCGCAAACCGTGGACCTATATTGCACTGACACTAACACTATCTCCAAACTGATAGAAATGAGGTTCCACATGACCCATGTCACCTAGGTGTTCTCTCGAGTGTGTTCAAAATGATTTCTAAGCCTATGGTATGTTCGATGCAAACCGTGCACCTATCTTGCGTCAAGATTAGCACTATCTCCAAACAGACCAAAATGAGCATCCACCTTAGCCTCGTCACCTATGAGTGCCATCGGGTGCATCCAAACTGATTTCTAGGCAAATGGTACATTCGGCACAAATCGTGCCCCGATCTAGCGCCGATACTAGCATTGCCTCTAAACTAACCAAACGAAGATTCCACATGACCCACATTACCTAGGAGTTCTATCGAGTGTGTCCCAAATGATTTTTGAGCCTGTGGTATCTTTGGTGTAAACCATGCAACGATCTTGCATCAAGATTAACACTATTTCCAAACGGACCAAATCCAGCTTCCACTTGAACCTTCTCACCTAGGAGAACCATCGAGTGTGACCAAAACAATTTCATAGTCTATGGTATGTTTGGCGTAAGCTGTGGACCAATCTTGCACCGACACTAACACTATCTCCAACACATACCGAATTGAGATTTCACATGACCCATGTTACTAGGTGTCTATCGGTGTGTCGAAAACGATTTCTGAGCCTATGGTATATTCGACGCAAACCGTGCACCTATCTTGTGTCAAGAATAGCACTATCTCCAAACAGACCGA
>CM036224.1:29309864-29333416 GCA_020631735.1 Saccharum officinarum | reverse complement strand
AAAATGATTTCTGAGCCTACGGTACGTTTGGCGTAAACCATGGACATATCTTGAAACCAACACTAACACTATCTCCAAACGGACCGAAATGAGATTCCACATGAACCATGTCACCTAGGTGTTCTACAAGGTGTGTCCCAAACGATATTCTAGCCTATGGTACGTTCAATGCAAATCATGCACCTATCTTGCGTCAATATTAGCACTATCTCCAAATGGACCGAAATGAGCATCCACTTGACCCTCGTCATCTAGAAGTAGCATCGGGTGCGTTCAAAACAATTTCTCAGCCTATGGTACGTTCAGCGCAAATCGTGCACCTATCTTGCATCAAGATTAGCACTATCTCTAAACGGACCGAATCCAACCTCCACTTGAGCCTCATCACACTAGGAGAACCATCGATCGTCCAAAAAGATTCTGAGCTATGGTACATTTGGCGCAAAACATGGACCTATCTTGCACCGATAGTAACACTATCTCCAAACAGACTGAAATGAGATTCCACATGACCCACGTCACCTAGTTGTTCTATCAGGTGCGTCCAAAATGATTTCTGAGTCTATGGTACGTTTGACGCAAATTGTGCACCTATCTTGCGTCAAGATTAGCACTAAATCCAAATAGAATGAATAGAGCTTCCACCCTAGCCTCATCACCTAGCAGTACCATTAGGTGCGTCCAAAAGGATTTCTAAGCCTATGATATGTTTGGTGCAAACCGTGCACCTTTCTAACACTATCCCCAAATGGACCAATACAAGCATCCACTTGATCCTTGTCACCAAGGAGTACCATCGGGTGCGTCCAAAACGATTTCTAAGCCTATGTACGTTTGGCGCAAAACGTGCAGCTATCTTGCACTGACACTAACACTGTCTCCAAACGGACTGAAATGAGATTCCACATGAACCATGTCACCCAGGAGTTCCATCGGGTGCGTCCAAAACAATTTCTGAGCCTATGGTATGTTCGACACAAACCGTGCACCTATCTTGCTTTAGATTAGCACTGTCTCCAAATAAACCGAATCGAGCTTCCACTTGATCCTCGTTACCTAGAAGTATCATTGGGTGCATCCAAAATAATTTCTGAGCCTATAGTACGTTTGGTGCAAACCATGCTCCTGTCCTGCACCGACACTAATATTGTTTCTAAATGGGCCAAAACAAGATTTCATATTACCCACGTCACCTAGGAGTTCCATCGTGTTCGTCCAAAATGTTTTCGGAGCCTATGGTATGTTCGTCAAAAACCGTGCACCTATCTTGCGTCAAGATCAACCCTATCTCCAAACTGACTGAATCGAGCTTCCACTTGATCCTCGTCACCAGAAGTAGCACTGGGTGTGTCAAAAATAGTTTCTGAGCCCATCGTACATTTGACGTAAACCATGCACCTATCTTGCACCGACACAAACACTGTCTCCAAATGGACCAAAATGAGATTCCACACGACCCATGTCACCGAGGAGTTCCATCGGGCGCGTTTAAAACAATTTTTGAACCAATGGTACGTTCGGCGCAAACCGTGCAACTATCTTGACTCAAGATTAGCACTATCTCCAAACGGACCGAAATCGAGTTTCGACATGTGCCCCATCACCCAAGAGCACCATCGGGTGCTTCCAAAATGATTTCTGAGCATATGGTACATTTGGCCCAAACCGTGCACCTATCTTGCGTCGATACTACCACTTTCTCTAAACAGATCGAATGGAGATTCCACATGACCCACGTCACCTAATAGTTCTATTGAATGTGCCCAAAACGATTTTCGAGCTTGTGGTATCTTCGGTGCAAACTATGCACCTATCTTGCATCAAGATTAGCACTATCTCCAAATGGACCGAATTCAGCTTCCACTTGAGCCTTGTCCGATAGGAGAACCATCGGATGCGTCCAAAATGAATTTTGAGCCTATGGTACATTTGGCGCAAATGGTGGACCTATCTTGCACCAACACTAACATATCTCCAAACAGACCAAAATAAGATTCTATATGACCCATGTCACCCAGGAGTTCCATTAGGTGTGTCCCAAATGTTTTTTGACCCTATGGAATGTTCAACGCAAACCGTGTACATCTTGCGTCAAGATTAGCACTATCTCCAAACAGACCGAATCGAGCTTCCACTTGATCCTCATCACCTAGAAGTGTCATTGGGTGCGTCCAAAACAATTTCTAGGTCTATGGTACGTTTGGCACAAACCATGCACCTATCCTGCACTGACACTAACATTGTCTCCAAATGGGCCGAAACAAAATTCCATAAGACCTACGTCACCTAGGAGTTCCATCGGGTGCGTAAAAAATGATTTCTGAGCCTATGGTATGTTCGACGCAAACCGTGCACCCATCTTGCGTCAACACTAGCACTATCTGCAAACAGACCGAATCGAGCTTCCACTTGATCCTCGTCACCAGAAGTACCATTGGCTGCGTCAAAAATAATTTTTGAGCCCATCGTACATTTGACGTAAACCATGCAACTATCTTGCACCGACACTAACACTATCTCCAAACGGACTAAAACGAGATTCCACACGAGCCATGTCACCGAGGAGTTCAATCAGGTATGTCTAAAATAATTTCTGAGCCAATGGTATGTTTGACACAAACCGTGCACCTATCTTGTCTCAAGATTAGCACTACCTCCAAATGGACCAAATCAAACTTCCACTTGAGCCCCATCACCAAGGGGTACCATCGGGTGTGTCCAAAATGATTTCTAAGCATATGATACATTTGGCACAAGTTGTGCACCTATCTTGCTCTGATACTAACACTGTCTCTAAACGGACCGAATGGAGATTACACACAACCCACATCACCTAGGTGTTCTATCGAGTGTGCCCAAAATGATTTTCGAGCATGTGGCATCTTCGGCGCAAACTGTGCACATATCTTGCGTCAAGATTAGCACTATCTCCAAACGGACCGAATGCAGCATCCACTTGAGCCTCGTCACCTAGGAGAACCATTGGATGCATCCAAAACGATTTCTGAGCCTATGGTATGTTTGGTGCAAACGGTGGACCTATATTGCACCGACACTAACACTATCTCCAAACAGACCGAAATGAGATTCCACATGACCCATGTCTCCTATGTGTTCTATTGGGTGTGTCCAATATGATTTCTAAGCCTATGGTACGTTCGACGCAAACCGTACACCTATCTTGCGTCAAGATTAGCACTATCTCTAAACGGACCGAAACAAGCATCCACTTGAGCCTCGTCACCTAGGAGTACCATCAGGTGTGACCAAAACGATTTTTGAGCCTATGGTACGTTTGGTGCAAACCATGCACCTATCTTGCACTGACACTGACACTATCTCCAAATGGACTAAAACGAGATTCCACATGACCAACATCACCTAGGAGATCGATCTGGTGCATCCAAAATGATTTCTAAGCCCATGGTATGTTCGACGCAAACCTTGCACCTATATTGCATCAAGATTAGCACTATCTCCACATGGACCGAATTGAGCTTCCACTCTACCCTCGTGACCTAGCAGTACCATCGGGTGTGTCCAAAATGATTTCTCACCTATGGTATGTTTCGCGCAAACCGTGCACCTATCTAACACTATCTACAAATGGACTGAAATGAGCATCCACTTGAGCCTCGTCACCTAGGAGAACCATCAGATACGTCTAAAATGATTTCTGAGCCCATGATATGTTCGGCGCAAATTGTGGACCTATCTTGCACCAACACTAACACTATCTCTAAACGGACCGGAATGAGATTCCACATGACCCACGTCACCTAGGTGTTCTATCGGGTGTGTCGAAAATGATTTCTAAGCCTATGGTACCTTTGGCCAAACCCTGCACATATCTTGCGTGAACATTAGCACTATCTCCAAACAGACTGAATCGAGTTTCCACTTGATCCTCGTCACCTATAAGTATCATTGGATTCGTCCAGAACGATTTCTGAGCCAATGGTACGTTTGGCGCAAATTGTTCCCCTATCCTGCACTGACACTAACACTGTATCCATATGGACAGAAACAAGATTCCACATGACCCACGTCACCTAGGAGTTCCATCAAGTGCGTCCAAAACGATTTCTGAGCCTATGGTACGTTCGGTGCAAACCGTGCACCTTTCTTGCGTCAAGACTAGCACTATCACCAAACAGACCGAATCGAGCTTCCACTAGATCCTCGTCACCTAGAAGTACCATTGGGTGCGTCAAAAATGATTTCTGAGCCTATAGTACATTTGACGCAAACTGTGCACCTATCTTGCACTGACACTATCTTGCACCGACACTAACCTATCTTGCACCGACACTAACTTATCTCCAAATGTCGCCAAAGAGTTCCATCGGGTGCGTCTAAAACGATTTTCGAGCGTGTTGTACGTTCGGCACAAACCACGCACCTATCTTGTGTCAAGATTAGCACTATCTCCAAATGGACCGAATCGAGCTTCCACTTGAGCCATGTCACCTAAGAGTACTAACGGGTGCGTCCAAAATGATTTCTGAGCGTATGGTATGTTTGCCGCAAACCGTGCCCCTATCTTACACCAATACTAACACTGTCTCCAAACGGACCGAACGGAGATTCCACATGACCCACGTCACCTTGGAATTCTATCGAGAGTGTCCAAAACAATTTTTGAGCCTATCGTATCTTCGGCGCAAACCGTGCACCTATCTTGTGTCAAGATCAGCACTGTTTTCAAACGGCCCAAGTCCAGCTTCCACTTGAGTCTTGTCACCTAGGAGAACCATCGGGTGCGTCGAAAACGATTTCTGCACCTATGTTACATTTGGCGCAAACCGTGGACCTATCGAACACTGTCTCCAAACGAATAGAAATGAGATTCCACATGACCCACGTCACATAGGAGTTCTATTAAGTGTGCCCAAAACGATTTTTGAGCCTGTGGTATTTTTGGCACAAACTGTGCACCTATCTTGTGTGAAGATTAGCACTATCTCCAAATAGACCGAATCCAGCTTCCACTTGAGCCTCGTCACCTAGAAGAACCATCGGATGAGTCCAAAACCATTTCTAAGCCTATGGTACGTTTGGCGTAAACTGTGCACCTATCTTGCACCGACACTAATACAGTCTTCAAATGGACCAAAATGAGATTCCACATGACCCACGTCACCTAGGAGTTCCATCGGGTGCATCCAAAACGATTTATGAGCCTATGGTATGTTCGGTGTAAACCGAGCACCTTTCTAACACTATCTCCAAACAGACTGAATCAAGCTTCCACTTGAGCCTCTTCACCTAGGAGAACCATCAGATGCGTCCAAAACGATTTCTGAGCCTATGGTACGTTTGGCGCAAACCGTGCAACTATCTTGCACCGACACGAACACTACCTCCAAACGGCTGAAATGAGATTCCACATGACCCACGTCACCCAGGAGTTCCATCGGGTGCGTCCAAAATGATTTTTGAGCCTATGGTACGTTCAACGCACATCGTGCACGTATCTTATGTCAATATTAGCACTATCTCCAAATAGACCAAATCGAGCTTCCACTTGATCCTCGTCACCTAGAAGTATCATTGGGTGCGTCCAAAATGATTTCTGAGCCTATGGTACGTTTGATGCAAACCGTGCACCTATCCTGCACCGATACTAACATTGTCTCCAAATGGGCCAAAAACAAAATTCCACATGACCCACGTCACCCAGGAGTTCAATCGGGTGCATCCAACAAGATTTCTGAGCCTATGGTATGTTCATCGCAAACCGTGCACCTATCTCGTGTCAAGACTAGGACTATCTCTAAACAGATCGAATCAAGCTTCCACTTGATCGTCGTCACTAAAAGTACCATTAGGTGTGTAAAAAATCATTTCTGAGCCATCGTACGTTTGACGTAAACCGTGCACCTATCTTGCACCAACACAAACACTGTCTCCAAATGGACCGAAACAAGATTCCACACGACCCACGTCACCGAGGAGTTCCATCGGGCGCGTCTACAACAATTTCTGAGCCAATGGAACATTCGGCGCAAACCGTGCACCTATCTTGACTCAAGATTAGCAGTATGTCCAAACAGAACGAATCAAGCTTCCACTTGTGCCCCGTTACCTAGGAGTACCATCGGGTGCATCTAAAATGATTTCTGAGCGTGTGGTACATTTGTCACAAACCATGCATCTATGTTGTGCCGATACTAACACTGTCTCTAAACGGACCGAACGGAGATTCCACATGACCCACGTCACCTAGGAGTTCTATCGAGCGTGCCCAAAACGATTTTTGAGCCTATGGTATTTTTGGCGCAAACTGTGCACCTATCTTGTGTGAAGATTAGCACTATCTCCAAATGGACCGAATCTAGCTTCCACTTGAGCCTCGTCACCTAGGAGAACCATCGGATCTGTCCAAAACCATTTCTGAGCCTATGGTACGTTTGGCGCAAACTATGCACCTATCTTGCACTGACACTAACACAGTCTCCAAACAGACCAAAATGAGATTCCACATGACCCACGTCACCCAGTAGTTCCATTGGGTGCATCCAAAACGATTTATGAGCCTATGGTATGTTCGGCGCAAACCATGCACCTTTCTAACACTATCTCCAAACAGACCAAATCGAGGTTCCACTTGTGCCTATTCACCTAGGAGAACCATTGGATGCGTACAAAACGATTTCTAAGCCTATGGTACGTTTGACGCAAACCGTGCTGCTATCTTGCACCGACATGAACACTATCTCCAAATAGACCGAAATGAGATTCCACATGACCCACGTCACCCAGGAGTTTCATTGGGTGCGTCCAAAATGATTTTTGAGCCTATGGTACGTTCAATGCAAACCGTGCAACTATCTTGCGTCAATATTAGCACTATCTCCAAATAGACCAAATCGAGCTTCCACTTGATCCTCATCACCTAGGTGTATCATTGGTGCGTCCAAAATGATTTCTGAGCCTATGGTACGTCTGACACAAACCGTGCACCTATCCTGCACCAACACTAACATTGTCTCCAAATGGGCCAAAAACAAGATTCCATATGACCCACGTCACCTAGGAGTTCAATCGGGTGCATCCAACACGATTTTCTGAGCCTATGGTATGTTCAGCGCAAGGCGTGCACCTTTCTAACACTATCTCCAAATGGACCAAAACAAGCATCCACTTGTTCCTTGTCACCTAGGAGTATCATCGGGTGCGTCTAAAATGATTTCTGAGCCTATGGTACGTTTGGTGCAAACGGTGCAGCTATCTTGCACCGACACTAACACTGTCTCCAAACGGACCGAAATGAGATTCCACATGACCCACGTCACCCAAGAGTTCCATCGGGTGCATCCAAAACGATTTCTGAGCCTATGGTACGTCCGGTGCAAACCATGCACCTATCTTGCTTCAAAATTAGCACTATCTCCAAACAGACCGAATCGAGCTTCCACTTGATCCTCATCACCTAGAAGTATCATTGGGTGCGTCCAAAATGATTTCTGAGCCTATGGTACGTTTGGCGCAAACCGTGCACCTAACCTGCACCGACACTAACATTGTCTCCAAATGGGCCAAAACAAGATTTCACATGACCCACGTCACCTAGGAGTTTCGTCGGGTGCGTCAAAAATGTTTTCTGAGCCTATGGTATGTTCATCGCGAACCGTGCACCTATCTTGCGTCAAGATTAGCCCAATCTCCAAACTGACCAAATCGAGTTCCAGTTGATCCTCATCACCAGAAGAACTACTAGGTGTATGAAATATAATTTCTGAGCCCATCGCACGTATGACATAAACCATGCACCTATCTTGCACCGACACAAACACTGTCTCCAAATAGACCGAAACGAGATTCCACATGATCGATGTCACCGAGGAGTTCCATCGGACGCGTCTAAAACAGTTTCTGAGCCAATAGTATGTTCGGCGCAAACCGTGCAACTATCTTGACTCAAGATTAGCACTATCTCCAAACAGACCGAATCGAGTTTTCACTTGTGCCCCGTCACCTAGGGGTACCATCGAGTGCGTCCAAAATGTTTTATGAGCATATGGTACTTTTGGCCCAAACCGTGCAAGCTTTTAACAACTTGTGCCGCTATGCTCCAGACATGGTCGACACAGATGCAAAGAGAATTGCTAGTTTCTAGAGAGGGTTAAGTCCGAAGATGATGAAGCATGTGGGTACCAATACCCGCGCCAGGTTCAATGACTTTGTCAGTGATTGTTTGAAACAAGAAAAGAACAACAATGCCTACACTGCATCCAAGAATCGCAAGAGGGTGTTTGAGTCAGGACCATCCCAGTCCAGAGTTGTCACTGCAAATCGTCTTTCTTATCGTCCGTCCGCACCTGGTGCAAGGTTCAGGCCGCCACAGCATAAAACCCAGAACTACAAGGGACCATGAAGGTGCGGACGGACGAACCGCAGCTGCAGAACAGAGCAACTCCAAGGGAGCTATAGGATCTGCTGGTACAGTGAAGGGGCCCTGCTACAATTGTGGTCAGCCAGGCCACTTTTCAAAGTTCTGCCCTTATCCGCCTAAAAAGAAGCAACAGACTTACACTGCCCGTGTACACCATACCACCGTTGATGAGATTCCTGAGGGAGAGCCTGTAACTGTCGGTAAGTTTCTTGTTAACCATCACCCTACAATTGTTCTATTTGATTCTGGATCCTCACATTCTTTTATGAGTCAAGCATTTGCACGGAAGCATGAACAACTATGCACAGAATTGAGTTAAGGTTATCGCATAAGTTCAGCAGGGGCTGATGTGTTAACCAATAAGATGGTTAGAGGGGCAACCCTTGAGTTAGGTAGTTGGAAGTTTCGAGTGAACCTAGTAGTTATGCCTGGGCTAGTTTTGGATGTAATAATAGGAATGAACTGGATGAAGAACTAGGGGGCAGTCATAGATACAAGCAGTCGGTTGCTTACCCTTAAGGATCCCCAGGCAGAGGGTACTTTCCTGGTACCATTGCCTAGAAGAACAGACCTTGTGAGTGTGACCTGTGCCATGGAAGTTGTCCCTATCCACCAGATCCCGGTAGTGTGTGAGTTCCCGGATGTGTTTCCAGACGAGTTACCTGGCCTTCCTCCAAATAGAGATGTTGAGTTTGGAATCGAGTTGATCCCCAGGACAGCTCCTATTTCGAGGAGACCCTATCGGATACCTCCGGATGAGTTAGCTGAGCTGAAGAAGCAACTGGAAGAACTATTAAAGAAGGGGTTTATCCGACCGAGTAAGTCTGAATGGGGATGTCCTGCCTTGTTCGTGAAGAAAAAGAAAGGGGGTACTCTGAGAATGTGTGTGGATTATCGATCTCTTAATGCTGTAACTATCAAGAATAAATATCCTTTGCCTCATATCGACGTTTTGTTTGATCAGTTGGCTAAAGCTAGAGTGTTCTCCAAGATAGACCTATGATCAGGGTATCATCAGATAAAGATCAGGCCACAAGATGTCCCGAAAACTGCTTTTTCTACCAGATACGGGTTGTACGAGTATCTTGTTATGTCTTTTGGCTTAACAAATGCTCCTGCATATTTTATGTATCTGATGAATACGGTTTTCATGCCAGAGTTGGATAAGTTTGTAGTTGTCTTCATTGATGACATTCTAGTATACTCTGAGAATGAGAAAGGTCATGAAGAGCATCTGAGAATTGTCTTGACCAGACTGAGAGATCATAAGTTATATGCTAAGTTCAGCAAATGTGAATTTTGGTTGAAGAAAGTTCCTTTCCTTGGTCATATTCTATCTAAGAATGGATTTTCGGTAGATCCGAGCAAAGTGCAAGAGGTTATGGATTGGAAAATTCCAACCACAGTGTCAAAAGTTAGGAGTTTCCTAGGGTTAGATGGTTACTATCGTCACTTTATCCCAGACTTCTCGAAGATTGCCAAGCCGATGACAAGTCTGTTACAGAAAGATCACAAGTTTGTGTGGACAGAGGAGTGTGAGACAGCTTTCCACACCTTGCAGAAACTGTTGACCACTGCTCCAGTTCTTGCACAGCCAGACATCGAGAAACCTTTTGATGTGTTCTGTGACGCATCAAAAACAGGATTAGGCTGTGTTCTGATGCAAGAAGGAAGAGTCATTGCTTATGCCTCCCGTTAGTTGAGAAAACATGAAATCAATTATCCAACACATGATCTTGGGCTTGCCGCCGTAGTACATGCCTTAAAGATTTGGAGACACTATTTACTTGGTAATGTGTGCAATATTTTCACCGATCATAAGAGTCTCAAGTATATTTTCACCCAACCAGAATTGAACATGAGACAGCGAAGATGGTTAGAACTAATTAAAGATTACAACTTGAATGTACAATATCACCTTGGGAAAGCCAATGTGGTAGCTGATGCTTTGAGTAGAAAGTCACATTGTCTGAATATGCAACCCTTACTCGAAGATGGTTTTAATCTAATGCACCCTGCCGTGTTACATAGTATTCAGATCAGTTGCACCTTGGAGAGTAAGATAATAGAAGGTCAGAAAGCAGACAAAGGGATATTCCACATCAAAAAGAAAATTAAAGAAGAACCCTCAAAACACTTTAGAGTGGACGAGCAGGACGTGTTGTGGTTCGACAACCGTCTTGTTGTTCCAAAGGATAGAGAGCTTAAGAATAAAATTATGGATGAAGCTCATCTCTCTAAGTTGTCCATTCATCCTGGCAGTAGTAAAATGTATCAAGAACTAAGACCTCGCTATTGGTGGACAAAGATGAAAAAGGAAATTGCAGCTTATGTAGCCAGATGTGACACATGCTGTAGAGTGAAAGCTATTCACATGAAACCTGCCGAGTTGTTACAACCTTTGTCAGTACTTAGTTGGAAGTGGGATGATATAAGTATGGATTTCATCACAGGTTTGCCCACTACTCAGAAAGGCCATGATTCGATTTGGGTAATCGTGGATCGTCTTACCAAGACAGCCCACTTTTTGCCTGTCAAGACATATTATAGACCACCTCAATATGCCGAGAAGTATATTGCGGAGATTGTGAGATTGCATGGCATACCAAAGACTATAGTGTCTGACAGAGGGTCACAGTTCACTGCTCACTTTTGGGAGCATTTGCACAAAGGTTTGGGAACTAGTCTGATTCGTAGCACTGCCTATCATACTCAAACAGATGGTCAGACTAAAAGAGTTAATGCTGTTTTAGAAGATATATTAAGAGCTTGTGTGTTGTCTTCCAGAGGTTCATGGGAGTCGTGGTTACCTTTAGCAGAATTCGCGTATAATAATAGTTATCAAGAAAGTATCAAGATGGCACCTTTTGAGGCTCTGTATGGCCGAAAGTGTAGAACACCTTTAAACTGGATTGAGCCAGGGGAAAGAAGGTATTATGGTATTGACTTCGTGGAAGAAGCCAAAAAGAAAGTTCATATCATTCAGCAAAATATGAGAGCAGCTCAGTTACGTCAGAAAAGTTATGCGGATAAGAGAAGGAGACCACTTGTATTTGAAGTTGGTGACTATGTTTATCTAAAAGTCACGCCAATGAAGAAGAAGCGGTTTGGAATACGCAAAAAGCTTGCCGCCAGATTTGTAGGACCCTACAAAATCTTGGAAAGGAAGGGTCCAGTGGCTTACAAATTGGAATTACCAGAATCAATGGGTGCTATATTCCCAGTTTTTCACGTATCACATCTCAAGAAATGTTTACGCGTTCCAGAGGAAATAATTGAACCTCGAGGCATAAAACTTAAGTCAGATCTGGTGTATCGTGAGCAGTCAGTTCGAGTTTTGGATTCCAAAGAAAGGGCTACTCGAAACAGTGTGGTGAAAATGTATAAGATACAATGGAGTCATCATGATGAAGGGGATGCATCTTGGGAAACGGGTGAATACCTACAAAAAGCATACGAAGATTTTTATAATAAATGGTTCGTAACCCAAATCTCGGGACGAGATTTTTATAAAGGGGGAGGGCTGTAACACTCCGGTGTTACGCAAGCATTTGCATTGCAAATCATGAGCATAACATGTCATGGCATTCATAATCATATGTGCTTAGGGTGTACCTTTAGTAAAATAAAAGTGTGGAAACTAGTATTGCATAACATGTTGTGATAATGTGCTAATGACATTCATCAAATTTGTGCAACTATAAATTTCATATAACTTAGAATTATAAGGAAAATTTTTGGAGCCACTAAATCACTCAAAGTTTTGTCAAAGATTTGTTTTAAAAATGTTATTTGAAAATATTCAAAAATCCTCCCTAAATTAGCTTTTATTCTAAAAATCAAAATCTATAAGAATTTTGAGGTTTGCCCCTTAATCAAAGTTGTAGAGAATTAAATTCTAAGCAACTTTTATTTTTGGGTCATTTCCAGAAAAAGTCCTTTTCTTGCTCAAAATGAGATTTGAAAACTATTATTTGAAAATATGAAAATGGAAATTCAATTTCTAACCTAAACGGGCCGCCGCCTCATTTTTGGCCTGTTGCTGGAAGCGGCCCAGCTCCGCCCCCGCACGCGTGCGCCGTAGCCGCCGCCTCGGCCTAGCCCACGCCGCGCGGCTTCCTCCTCCCTCCCGCTCGCGCGCGCTCACTGGCGCCCGCGGCAGACTGCGCTCGTCGCGTGGCAGCCGCATGCCGGCGACGCCCTCCGCGTGACCGCCCGTGGCCCCGCGCACTCCGCCTCAAATCACCACATGCGCTCGGCCTCCTTTCCACTCGCTCACTCGCTCGCTCCCTTTCTCCTTCCTCTGGAAAAACCCGAGCGGGCAAACTGCTCGCCGCAGCGAGCTCCGCCTCCGCCGCCGTGTTCCGGCGACGCCAGTCCACCGCAGCTCGATTGCTCATGCACGGAGCTCCGCCACCCTCTTCCCTCCTCCGAACGAGCGCCACCATCCCCTTGCTCGCTCCGGTAGGGCACAATTTCTCCGCCCCGCTGCGCCACCGCGAAAGGAGCCGCCGCGCTCGCGCTCCGGCCACCGTCGCCTCCGCTCCTCCCCATCTCTCTCGAACTACACATTGATGTTCACCGTGTCCCCGTGATGGTGTTGCGCGCCTCGCCGTGTTCGCTCGAGACCGGAGACAGCCGCTGGCCGTCGGCGGCCGTCGCACCGCCGCGGTGGCGAGCACCCGCGCGGCCGCGTGCGCTGCCCCGCTCGCTTGCGAGTGCGGCGAGTGGTTGGGCCGGCCGGTCTCAACAGGACACGGCCCGTTTTCGTTACCCCCGCACGCGCGCGTCTCTAGGCTGAGCAGGCCGGGCCGTCTGCCCCTTCTGATGTCGGCCCGTTTCAAAATAAAGATTCAGTTTTTATTTTCTCAATTGGAAATAAAGTGCTTAGCAATTATTTGGGTGATTAAATGTGCTCCAAAAATTGTGAAATAAATTTCTATGGATTCATTGGAACTAGATTTATGATATAAAAATATTGCATGTCAAATTTGAAATACTTTTCTATAGGATTTTATTTAATCATATATATTGCTGATAAATTGAAAAATGTGTAGAAAAATATATAGGTTTCATAAAAATATGATTCCCAAGTTTGTTAATCTTCTTGTGTCATGTACTTCCTAGGAAAAATATGTTTCATGCATGTGCTGTGGAAAACTTTGGAGGAGTAGTTCAAGTACCTTTAATGGCTGATTTTTGTTATTTTTGCTAGAGAGCAAACTTTGTATAAAACATGCATGTGATAATTTTTGTACAGTCATAGTATGCTATGAAACCTAGGAAAAATATTAATTCTATTGTTTGACACTTTTCATAGTACAAAGTAATTTCATGCTCATTTTTATGCTATAGCTTGTCATTTTTGTATAGGATAGCTTACTTATCCAAATGCCATGAAATTTTTATGGTAGTCGGTTTAGGGTAGTATTATTCTACTATAATTTTCTCAGATTTTTAGGAGCATCAGAAATATATATTGCTATTCAAACCTATTATTATTTAGGGTTTAAGCAAGTGTTGCTTTAAGTGTGATTAAGAAATTAGTAAACCTTTGGTGTATCTTTGAAGCATTTCATAAGATAGGTTAACTTAACATATTAGTAGTAGAAGAGAATGCAGTAGATGACATGTGCTTGTAGTATATAGTTTCTTGGATGATGTTGACTACCTTGCATTTCAACATATCCGTTGCATTCATCTCCTTCGATGCACGTTGCATAATCACTTACGCGCATTGCATCATACAGGATCGCAAACCGAGAACCCAGTCGTCATCCCCAAGGAGCCAGAGGAGCAGCTCGAGGTGCAGCAGCAGGAGGTGACCGAAGCCGAAGAGGAGGTCAATGAAGATCTCCCAGAGTGCCCCGACCACCGTCCGAGCTCTTTTGAGAGAGGCAAGCCCTGGAGCATTTCTCTCCCGTTTTGCAAATAATTTATTATTAACTTTACTTAATTTGATGCATTACGTTTAGGAGTTGTTTGCAAACGTTGCTGCATTACACCTTGTTTCACCTTGCTTTACCCGATCCTTGTTACCTTGGTGTCCGCGGTCAATAATTGCTTAGTTTGCTTAGACCGGTAGAAGTCGGGTGATTGCCTATAATCCGCGAGCTCTAGGAGATTACTTGGATCTATGTGAAAGTATGTCATACGAAAATAACTAAGTGTTGAAATGAATTTGAGACCGGCGGAAACTTGCAGGGTTTGGGACTGTAGTGTTTTCCGACTGTGTCGATTAAGAACCGACCGTTGTTGGGCCTCGAGTCATGTTGAACGCATGCCTCGCATTTAGCTGGCCGAATAATGCACCTTTCGACCACGAAGCTGGGAGATTATTCGGGCCAAGTGGATTGCCCGCAACGCACTGTACCGGAGCAGTAGTGGCAGGATACGGGGGCGCGATGATAAGGCCAAAGAGCAGTCGGGCAGCCCCAGGGTACATGTGGTTCCTGGCAAGCTCGCGACTTTACGTGAATGGTTGACTCGATGACCAATACCTCACTTTAGTGGGTGAGTGAGGTTTGTGTGAGGAATAAATTACCAGCTGGTTAATAATCGATTCGAATCGCCATCGTTCACTGGATAGTGAACACTTGACTTGAGCTACTTCATCATAGTAATCTTGATGAATCACTTGGATAGTTATGTGGAAGATGACATGATAACTATTGTTAATGATCAATGGTAATCCTTACTTGCTTAATTACATGTTACTCTAGCACCAGTGCAAACATAGTTGACAGGGTAATAAAGAGTTAATTACTGCATGCTTTTGGAAAGGAATTGTTAAGTTAAAAATGCTTTTCTTGCAAATGAGTCAGCTATCCCACCAGAAAGCCTATCATGATTCCTTGGTGTCTTTTATTTCTGGTTTGTGTCGGGTAAGTCTAGCTGAGTACCTTCTCGTACTCTGGGCTTTGTTCCCAATTGTTGCAGATGGGCAGATGTATTACGGCTACTGTATCAACTGCCTCTATCCTGCGATGGGCGAAGCTTAGGACCATGGGCAATGGTCATTCGCTACTTCTCGTCTGATGCTTTTGCTGGAGATGATCACAAGCTGGCACTTTATTTCAAAATGGTGTGTGTGTGCGTAATTTGAACTACCGCTTCCGCTACTTTTATTCGAACCTGGTTTGTAATAACTATGTTTAAACTCCGATGTATTTTATGCCGCGAACATTTATGTGACTTATGATGGTGACCGCTAAACTTAGTACGATCTTGGCTGTTATGTGAAATGGTTTGAAATCCGTCGAGATTTCACGGACTACCGGGTTATACGGGCTTAAGTTTGTTAAATTGTCCTCCCGTTGGATGATTTTCCTACTTAATCTCGTATAATTGGGCGGTTCTGTTACAGCTGGCATCGGAGCATGGTTTAGCGTGATTACTGTTTTATAAGTGTATTTAAAACAAAATTCTGTTTAAAAAGTGTAATTTTAAAACTAAAGGTGTGCCAGTGGTCATATCCTGTATGCCCAGTTAAGGACTCTAGGTGGCTATTTAAGTACTAACTTGGGGTTCTTGCACCATATTTCTCTTTCGTTGCTCATACGGCGTGCTATTGTATGAGTGCCACTTAATTAAGTGGTAATGTATGGATCAGTCACCTCTATGCTTTGGTAAGTGTGAGCTGTGAGAGCATGATCAGATACACCACCGATCTAGGGAGAGTGCTTATATGATACTAGAATAATTACATGTTTTACACATGTTTTTATGAAAGTATCGCATGTGTGGGTGTTCCGTCCGTTGAGGCGATGCCGTCAATAGGATGATGTGTTTGGGTAGATACTACCGTTGTACACGCATCTGGGGATTCGTGTAGAGCGTGTAGGTAGATTTACTGCTTTCATGCATTCATGGGGAATGGGCTGAAATGAATTTTCTGTAGGTACATAACAGCGTTTATCGTGTAGATCGAATTAGTTACGTATATGAGAGATCGTTTGTATGCCACCGAATTCATCGTTAGATGTCTTTATCTTCTAAGTTTGTGAGAACGTAAGACTCGTGCATGCATCATATTGCCTGTGCATTTCATTCATAACATGCATTCCTCCCCTTATAAAAGGATTATCCCAATTTGATAAAAGTGACATCAACTTAAAATATGTTCTCACCGGGTAATTTAAAACTTGTGCTACAGATGGCCCGCACGAAGCAGACTGCCCGTAAGTCCACTGGCGGAAGAGCACCCCGTCACCAGATGGCCCCGCGGGAGCGCCGCAGCACGGACACTTTTCTAAGCGAGTTTGGCATGCCCACCTTGCTTTGGAGAGTGCTCCATGATGTGGGGTACCCAGAGGGTCAAGAGCCGGTGTACTCCTGGAGTGAGAGCCAGTTAGCTGAGGATGGACTTGCGGTAGTGGAAATCACCGTCCCTGCTCTTGGTGATGCGCCAGAATGGGATGGTTGGCATTTGGAGTTTGAAGGACGCACTCCAGTTGAAGGTGCAGAGGGCGCAGCCTTTCGCGTCATCCGAGACATAATGAGCAGGTTTCCTAATGAGTTGGCAGCAGCTTTGGCCGGTACTTTCCCGAGAGATGATCCTCGTGATGCCATTTGGGTGCAACCGCAAGGAAGTGCCCTGGTTAGAGGCCCAAGTGAAGGACGGGCTAGCGACAACCACACAATGAGTGCCATGTATGCAGCCATCAGAGCATACCAGGGTCTTGAGAGTACCTATTGGACCTTGACTGGTCTGCGTGGTGATGACCGGCTTGAAGCAAGGAAGCAGAAGAAGAAGCAAGCACGTGCTATAGCTAGCTTGCAGGAGCAGTTGGCCGACATGAGCTTGCAGCGAGACCGGGCTCTCGAGAGAGGTGAGAGTGCTATGCAGCGGGTGCAGACGTTGACTCAGGCCAACAGAAATGCAGACCGCATGATGGGACAGCTAGTGCAGGAAAGGAATGAAGCCTGGAACGAGAGGGACCTTCTGAGGCAGAGGGTCGAGGAGCTAGAAGGGTATAATGCCAACTTGCATGAAGAGTTTCATGCCCTCTACAACGGGATGGGCCCGTATGCTCCTCCGGACGCCGCCCAGATGGACGTCGACGACGACGCCGCTACTGAGGGTAGCGATGGTGACGCCTCCGACCTCGACGACGGCCCCGAGGAGTAGGCTAGTTGCCTTGCGTTAGTAGCTAGGTTCTGTCGCGATGGCCTTCTTTTGGTTTCTATGTATCGTGTTGTATCCTGTTCGATCTTGAGACTGGCGATCTTTTGGATCTTGGTTGTGTATGCGATGCTCAAACGCATAAAAGTCCAGTGTATGTATGCTGGCAACGTGGTTGTATGGAACGCGATGTTGCATTCGAAGTAATTTGATTAGTGATGTTGTTTTAATTGGAATGTGATTATTGTGCCTCTGTTTTATTGCATGACTTGTTCTCTCCAATAAATTCAGTATGGCATGATTGTTCATTCGAATACAATTACTACCACTTCGCTCAATTATTACTTGTTGCTGAAATATGCAGATGGCAAACACTCGCCGTGCCACGTATGAGGCCGCTGAAACTGGTGGCAACGGTGCAGGGGCTGGTGGGGGTGGTGCAAACAACGTCAACCACCAGGAGCCACAGCCAGAGCCACAATTGCCCCCTCCTCCACCGCTCACTGCAGAGGTATTCTTCGCACAGTTCCTTGGAAGCCAGCGCAACGCCGAGCAGTCACAGAGGAATATGGAAGATTTTCTGCGTACCATCGCTGAAAATGTTCAGAGAGGAAATAATCAAGGTGGTGGCCATGGGGTGAACCAGTACAGCAATTTCAAGGATTTCATGGATACTAGGCCACCTATTTTTAAGGAAGCAGCAGAGCCACTCGACGCTGAAGAATGGATCAACACTATGGAAGATAAGTTCCGTGTGTTGAGGCTGACAGAAGTTCTGAAAACAGAATATGCTGCACATCAGCTACAGGGACCGGCAGGGATGTGGTGGAAGCATCACCGCACCACCTTTCCTCCCAATGCCCAGATTACTTGGAGAGAATTCACTGAAGCGTTTAGAGGAGTTTATATTCCCCCAGGGTTGGTTGAGATGAAGCTCGGAGAGTTCTTGGCCTTAAATCAGGGTACCAAGACTGTGACCCAGTATCTGCATGCCTTTAACAACTTGTGCCGCTATGCTCCAGACATGGTCGACACAGATGCAAAGAGAATTGCTAGTTTCAAGAGAGGGTTAAGTCCGAAGATGATGAAGCATGTGGGTACCAATACCCGCGCCAGGTTCAATGACTTTGTCAGTGATTGTTTGAAACAAGAAAAGAACAACAACGCCTACACTGCATCCAAGAATCGCAAGAGGGTGTTTGAGTCAGGACCATCCCAGTCCAGAGTTGTCACTGCAAATCGTCTTTCTTATCGTCCGTCCGCACCTGGTGCAAGGTTCAGGCCGCCACAGCATAAAACCCAGAACTACAAGGGACCACAGAAGCCGTACAAGATGGCCGTGCCGCCAGCAAAGATCACCGCAGCTGCAGAACAGAGCAACTCCAAGGGAGCTATAGGATCTGCTGGTACAGTGAAGGGGCCCTGCTACAATTGTGGTCAGCCAGGCCACTTTTCAAAGTTCTGCCCTTATCCGCCTAAAAAGAAGCAACAGACTTACACTGCCCGTGTACACCATACCACCGTTGATGAGATTCCTGAGGGAGAGCCTGTAACTGCCGGTAAGTTTCTTGTTAACCATCACCCTGCAGTTGTTCTATTTGATTCTGGATCCTCGCATTCTTTTATGAGTCAAGCATTTGCACGGAAGCATGAACAACTATGCACAGAATTGAGTTATGGTTATCGCATAAGTTCAGCAGGGGCTGATGTGTTAACCAATAAGATGGTTAGAGGGGCAACCCTTGAGTTAGGTAGTCGGAAGTTTCGAGTGAACCTGGTAGTTATGCCTGGACTAGTTTTGGATGTAATAATAGGAATGAACTGGATGAAGAACTGGGGGGCAGTCATAGATACAAGCAGTCGGTTGCTTACCCTTAAGGATCCCCAGGCAGAGGGTACTTTCCTGGTACCATTGCCTAGAAGAACAGACCTTGTGAGTGTGACCTGTGCCATGGAAGTTGTCCCTATCCACCAGATCCCGTAGTGTGTGAGTTCCCGGATGTGTTTCCAGACGAGTTACCTGGCCTTCCTCCAGATAGAGATGTTGAGTTTGGAATCGAGTTGATCCCCGGGACAGCTCCTATTTCGAGGAGACCCTATCGGATGCCTCCGGATGAGTTAGCTGAGCTGAAGAAGCAACTGGAAGAACTGTTAAAGAAGGGGTTTATCCGACCGAGTAAGTCTGAATGGGGATGTCCTGCCTTGTTCGTGAAGAAAAAGAAAGAGGGTACTCTGAGAATGTGTGTGGATTATCGACCTCTTAATGCTGTAACTATCAAGAATAAATATCCTTTGCCTCATATCGACGTTTTGTTTGATCAGTTGGCTAAAGCTAGAGTGTTCTCCAAGATAGACCTAAGATCAGGGTATCATCAGATAAAGATCAGGCCACAAGATGTCCCGAAAACCGCCTTTTCTACCAGATACGGGTTGTACGAGTATCTTGTTATGTCTTTTGGCTTAACAAATGCTCCTGCATATTTTATGTATCTGATGAATACGGTTTTCATGCCAGAGTTGGACAAGTTTGTAGTTGTCTTCATTGATGACATTCTAGTATACTCTGAGAATGAGAAAGATCATGAAGAGCATCTGAGAATTGTCTTGACCAGACTGAGAGATCATAAGTTGTATGCTAAGTTCAGCAAATGTGAATTTTGGTTGAAGAAAGTTCCTTTCCTTGGTCATATTCTATCTGAGAATGGAGTTTCGGTAGATCCGAGCAAAGTGCAAGAGGTTATGGATTGGAAAACTCCAACCACAGTGTCAGAAGTCAGGAGTTTCCTAGGGTTAGCTGGTTACTATCGCCGCTTTATCCCAGACTTCTCGAAGATTGCCAAGCCGATGACAAGTCTGTTACAGAAAGATCACAAGTTTGTGTGGACAGAGGAGTGTGAGACAGCTTTCCACACCTTGCGGAAACTGTTGACCACTGCTCCAGTTCTTGCACAGCCAGACATCGAGAAACCTTTTGATGTGTTCTGTGACGCATCAAAAACAGGATTAGGCTGTGTTCTGATGCAAGAAGGAAGAGTCATTGCTTATGCCTCCCGTCAGTTGAGAAAACATGAAATCAATTATCCGACACATGATCTTGAGCTTGCCGCCGTAGTGCATGCCTTAAAGATTTGGAGACACTATTTACTTGGTAATGTGTGCAATATTTTCACCGATCATAAGAGTCTCAAGTACATTTTCACCCAACCAGAATTGAACATGAGACAGCGAAGATGGTTAGAACTAATTAAAGATTACAACTTGAATGTACAGTATCACCCTGGGAAAGCCAATGTGGTAGCTGATGCTTTGAGTAGAAAGTCACATTGTCTGAATATGCAACCCTTACTCGAAGATGGTTTTAATCTAATGCACCCTGCCGTGTTACATAGTATTCAGATCAGTTGCACCTTGGAGAGTAAGATAATAGAAGGTCAGAAAGCAGACAAAGGGATATTCCACATCAAAAAGAAAATTAAAGAAGAACCCTCAAAACACTTCAGAGTGGACGAGCAGGACGTGTTGTGGTTCGACAACCGTCTTGTTGTTCCAAAGGATAGAGAGCTTAAGAATAAAATTATGGATGAAGCTCATCTCTCTAAGTTGTCCATTCATCCTGGCAGTAGTAAAATGTATCAAGAACTAAGACCTCGCTATTGGTGGACAAAGATGAAAAAGGAAATTGCAGCTTATGTAGCCAGATGTGACACATGTTGTAGAGTGAAAGCTATTCACATGAAACCTGCCGGATTGCTACAACCTTTGTCAGTACCTAGTTGGAAGTGGGATGATATAAGTATGGATTTCATCACAGGTTTGCCCACTACTCAGAAAGGCCATGATTCGATTTGGGTAATCGTGGATCGTCTTACCAAGACAGCCCACTTTTTGCCTGTCAAGACAGATTATAGACCACCTCAATATGCCGAGAAGTATATTGCGGAGATTGTGAGATTGCATGGCATACCAAAGACTATAGTGTCTGACAGAGGGTCACAGTTCACTGCTCACTTTTGGGAGCATTTGCACAAAGGTTTGGGAACTAGTCTGATTCGTAGCACTGCCTATCATCCTCAAACAGATGGTCAGACTGAAAGAGTTAATGCTGTTTTAGAAGATATGTTAAGAGCTTGTGTGTTGTCTTCCAGAGGTTCATGGGAGTCGTGGTTACCTTTAGCAGAATTCGCGTATAATAATAGTTATCAAGAAAGTATCAAGATGGCACCTTTTGAGGCTCTGTATGGCCGAAAGTGTAGAACACCTTTAAACTGGATTGAGCCAGGGGAAAGAAGGTATTATGGTATTGACTTCGTGGAAGAAGCCGAAAAGAAAGTTCATATCATTCAGCAAAATATGAGAGCAGCTCAGTCACGTCAGAAAAGTTATGCGGATAAGAGAAGGAGACCACTTGTGTTTGAAGTTGGTGACTATGTTTATCTAAAAGTCACGCCAATGAAGAAGAAGCGGTTTGGAATACGCAGAAAGCTTGCCGCCAGATTTGTAGGACCCTACAAAATCTTGGAAAGGAAGGGTCCAGTGGCTTACAAATTGGAATTACCAGAATCAATGGGTGCTATATTCCCAGTTTTTCACGTATCACATCTCAAGAAATGTTTGCGCGTTCCAGAGGAAATAATTGAACCTCGAGGCATAAAACTTAAGTCAGATCTGGTGTATCGTGAGCAGCCAGTTCGAGTTTTGGATTCCAAAGAAAGGGCTACTCGAAACAGTGTGGTGAAAATGTATAAGATACAATGGAGTCATCATGATGAAGGGGATGCATCTTGGGAAACGGGTGAATACCTACAAAAAGCATACGAAGATTTTTATAATAAATGGTTCGTAACCCAAATCTCGGGACGAGATTTTTATAAGGGGGGAGGGCTGTAACACTCCGGTGTTACGCAAGCATTTGCATTGCAAATCATGAGCATAACATGTCATATCATTCATAATCATATGTGCTTAGGGTGTACCTTTAGTAAAATAAAAGTGTGGAAACTAGTATTGCATAACATGTTGTGAAATGTGCTAATGACATTCATCAAAATTTGTGCAACTATAAATTCATATCACTTAGAATTATAAGGAAAATTTTTGGAGCCACTAAATCACTCAAAGTTTTGTCAAAGATTTGTTTTAAAAATGTTATTTGAAAATATTCAAAAATCCTCCCTAAAATTAGCTTTTTATTCTAAAAATCAAAAATCTATAAGAATTTTGAGTTGGCCCCTAATCAAAGTTGTAGAGAATTAAATTCTAAGCAACTTTTATTTTTGGGTCATTTCCAGAAAAGTCCTTTTCTTGCTCAAAATGAGATTTGAAAACTATTATTTGAAATTATTTGAAATATGAAAATGGAAAATTCAATTTCTAACCTAAACGGGCCGTCGCCTCGTTTTCGGCCCGCTGCCGGAAGGCGGCCCAGCTCCGCCCCCGCACGCGCGCCGCCGCAGCCGCCGCCTCGGCCCAGCCCACGCCCGCGCAGCTTCCTCCTCCCTCCCGCTCGCGCGGCGCGGGCTCGCTGGCGGCCGCGGCAGACGCGCTCGCCGCGTGGCGGCCGCATGCCGTCGACGCCCTTGCCGCGTGGCCGCCCGTGGCCCCGTGCACTCCGCCTCAAATCACCGCCTCGCATGCCTCGGCTTACCTCCTCCACTCCGCTCACTCGCTCGCCCCTTTCTCCTTCCTCCGAAAAAACCCGAGCGGGCGAACTGCTCACCGCAGCGAGCTCGCTCCGCCGTGTTTCGGCGACACCAGTCCACCGCAGCTCGATTGCTTGTGCAACGGAGCTCCGCCCCCTCTTCCCTCCTCCGAACGAGCGCCACCATCCCCTTGCTCGCTCCGGTAGGCAAGGCAAATTTCTCCGCCCCGCTGCGCCACCGCGACGGAGCCGCCGCGCTCGCGCTCCGGCCACCGTCGCCTCCGCTCCTCCCCATCTCTCTCGAACTACACATGTTGATGTTCACACGCGTGTCCCCGCGATGGTGTTACGCGCCTCGCCTTGTTCGCTCGAGCCCGGAGACAGCCGCTGGC
>CM036224.1:29290416-29309764 GCA_020631735.1 Saccharum officinarum | reverse complement strand
TCCAGGTAGTGTGTGAGTTCCCGGATGTGTTTCCAGACGAGTTACCTGGCCTTCCTCCAGATAGAGATATTGAGTTTGGAATCGAGTTGATCCCTAAGACAGCTCCTATTTCGAGGAGACCCTATCAGATGCCTCCGGATGAGTTAGCTGAACTGAAGAAGCAACTGGAAGAACTGTTAAAGAAGGGGTTTATCTGATCGAGTAAGTCTGAATGGGGATGTCCTGCCTTGTTCGTGAAGAAAAAGAAAGAGGGTACTCTGAGAATGTGTGTGGATTATCGACCTCTTAATGTTGTAACTATCAAGAATAAATATCCTTTGCCCCATATCGACGTTTTGTTTGATCAGTTGGCTAAAGGTAGAGTGTTCTCCAAGATAGACCTAAGATCAGGGTATCACCAGATAAAGATCAGGCCACAAGATGTCCCGAATACCGCCTTTTCTACCAGATACGGGTTGTACGAGTATCTTGTTATGTTTTTTGGCTTAACAAATGCTCCTGCATATTTTATGTATCTGATGAATACGGTTTTCATGCCAGAGTTGGACAAGTTTGTAGTTGTCTTCATTGATGACATTCTAGTATACTCTGAGAATGAGAAAGATCATGAAGAGCATCTGAGAATTGTCTTGACCAGACTGAGAGATCATAAGTTGTATGCTAAGTTCAGCAAATGTGAATTTTGGTTGAAGAAATTTCCTTTCCTTGGTCATATTCTATCTAAGAATGGAGTTTCGGTAGATCCGAGCAAAGTGCAAGAGGTTATGGATTGGAAAATTCCAACCACAGTGTCAGAAGTTAGGAGTTTCCTAGGGTTAGCTGGTTACTATCGCCGCTTTATCCCAGACTTCTCGAAGATTGCCAAGCCGATGACAAGTCTGTTACAAAAAGATCACAAGTTTGTGTGGATAGAGGAGTTTGAGACAGCTTTCCACACCTTGCGGAAACTATTGACCACTGCTCCAGTTCTTGCACAGCCAGACATCGAGAAACCTTTTGATGTGTTCTATGACGCATCAAAAACAGGATTAGGCTGTGTTCTGATGCAAGAAGGAAGAGTCATTGCTTATGCCTCCCGTCAGTTGAGAAAATATGAAATCAATTATCCGACACATGATCTTGAGCTTGCCGCCGTAGTGCATGCCTTAAAGATTTGGAGACACTATTTACTTGGTAATGTGTGCAATATTTTCACCGATCATAAGAGTCTCATGTACATTTTCACCTAACCAGAATTGAACATGAGACAGCGAAGATGGTTAGAACTAATTAAAGATTACAACTTGAATGTACAGTATCACCCTGGGAAAGCCAATGTGGTAGCTGATGCTTTGAGTAGAAAGTCACATTGTCTGAATATGCAACCCTTACTCGAAGATGGTTTTGATCTAATGCACCCTGCCGTGTTACATAGTATTCAGATTAGTTGCACCTTGGAGAGTAAGATAATAGAAGGTCAGAAAGCAGACAAAGGGATATTCCACATCAAAAAGAAAATTAAAGAAGAACCCTCAAAACACTTCAGAGTGGACGAGCAGGACGTGTGGTGGTTCGACAACCGTCTTGTTGTTCCAAAGGATAGAGAGCTTAAGAATAAAATTATGGATGAAGCTCATCTCTCTAAGTTGTCCATTCATCCTGGCAGTAGTAAAATGTATCAAGAACTAAGACCTCGCTATTGGTGGACAAAGATGAAAAAGGAAATTGCAGCTTATGTAGCCAGATGTGACACATGCTGTAGAGTGAAAGCTATTCACATGAAACCTGCCGGGTTGTTACAACCTTTGTTAGTACCTAGTTGGAAGTGGGATGATATAAGTATGGATTTCATCACAGGTTTGCCCACTACTCAGAAAGGCCATGATTCGATTTGGGTAATCGTGGATCGTCTTACCAAGACAGCCCACTTTTTGCCTGTCAAGATAGATTATAGACCACCTCAATATGCCGAGAAGTATATTGCGGAGATTGTGAGATTGCATGGCATACAAAGACTATAGTGTCTGACAGAGGGTCACAGTTCACTGCTCACTTTTGGGAGCATTTGCACAAAGGTTTGGGAACTAGTCTGATTCGTAGCACTGCCTATCATACTCAAACAGATGGTCAGACTGAAAGAGTTAATGCTATTTTAGAAGATATGTTAAGAGCTTGTGTGTTGTCTTCCAGAGGTTCATGGGAGTCGTGGTTACCTTTAGCAGAATTCGCGTATAATAATAGTTATCAAGAAAGTATCAAGATGGCACCTTTTGAGGCTCTGTATGGCCGAAAGTGTAGAACACCTTTAAACTGGATTGAGCCAGGGGAAAGAAGGTATTATGGTATTGACTTCGTGGAAGAAGCCGAAGAGAAAGTTCATATCATTCAGCAAAATATGAGAGCAGCTCAGTCACGTCAGAAAAGTTATGCGGATAAGAGAAGGAGACCACTTGTATTTGAAGTTGGTGACTATGTTTATCTAAAAGTCACGCCAATGAAGAAGAAGCGGTTTGGAATACGCAAAAAGCTTGCCACCAGATTTGTAGGACCCTACAAAATCTTGGAAAGGAAGGGTCCAGTAGCTTACAAATTGGAATTACTAGAATCAATGGGTGCTATATTCCCAGTTTTTCACGTATCACATCTCAAGAAATGTTTGCGCGTTCCAGAGGAAATAATTGAACCTCGAGGCATAAAACTTAAGTCAGATTACTACAATGAAGCAGCCAGTTCGAGTTTTGGATTCCAAAGAAAGGGCTACTCGAAACAGTGTGGTGAAAATGTATAAGATACAATGGAGTCATCATGATGAAGGGGATGCATCTTGGGAAACGGGTGAATACCTACAAAAAGCATACGAAGATTTTTATAATAAATGGTTCGTAACCCAAATCTCGGGACGAGATTTTTATAAGGGGGGAGGGCTGTAACACTCCGGTGTTACGCAAGCATTTGCATTGCAAATCATGAGCATAACATGTCATGACATTCATAATCATATGTGCTTAAGGTGTACCTTTAGTAAAATAAAAGTGTGGAAACTAGTATTGCATAACATGTTGTGATAATGTGCTAATGACATTCATCAAATTTGTGCAACTATAAATTTCATATCACTTAGAATTATAAGGAAAATTTTTGGAGCCACTAAATCACTCAAAGTTTTGTCAAAGATTTGTTTTAAAAATGTTATTTGAAAATATTCAAAAATCCTCCCTAAATTAGCTTTTATTCTAAAAATCAAAATCTATAAGAATTTTGAGGTTGGCCCCTTAATCAAAGTTGTAGAGAATTAAATTCTAAGCAACTTTTATTTTTGGGTTATTTCCAGAAAAAGTCCTTTTCTTGCTCAAAATGAGATTTGAAAACTATTATTTGAAATTATTTGAAAATATGAAAATGGAAATTCAATTTCTAACCTAAACGGGCCGTCGCCTCGTTTTCGGCCTGCTGCTGGAAGCGGCCCAGCTCCGCCCCCGCACGCGCGCGCCGCAGCCGCCGCCTCGGCCCAGCCCACGCCGCGCAGCTTCCTCCTCCCTCCCGCTCGCGCGCGCTCGCTGGCGCCCGCGGCAGACTGCGCTCGCCGTGTGGCGGCCGCATGCCGGCGACGCCCTCCGCGTGGCCGCCCGTGGCCCCGTGCACTCCGCCTCAAATCACCGCATGCGCTCGGCCTCCTTTCCACTCGCTCACTCGCTCGCTCCCTTTCTCCTTCCTCCGAAAAAACCCGAGCGGGCAAACTGCTCACCGCAGCGAGCTCCGCCGCCGTGTTTCGGCGACACCAGTCCACCGCAGCTCGATTGCTTGTGCACGGAGCTCCGCCACCCTCTTCCCTCCTCCGAACGAGCGCCACCATCCCCTTGCTCGCTCCGGTAGGGCAAAATTTCTCCGCCCCGCTGCGCCACCGCGAACGGAGCCGCCGCGCTCGCGCTCCGGCCACTGTCGCCTCCGCTCCTCCCCATCTCTCTCGAACTACATGTTGATGTTCACCGTGTCCCCGCGATGGTGTTACGCGCCTCGCCTTGTTCGCTCGAGCCCGGAGACAGCCGCTGGCCGTCGGCGGCCGTCGCACCGTCATAGTTTTGAGCACCCGCGCGGCCGCGCGCGCTGCCCCGCTCGCCTGCGAGTGCGGCGAGTGGCTGGGCCGGCCGGTCTCAACGAGACACAGCCCGTTTTCGTTACCCCCACGCGGCGAGTTGCTGCATTACACCTTGTTTCACCTTGCTTTACCCGATCCTTGTAACCTTGGTGTCCGCGGTCAATAATTGCTTAGTTTGCTTAGACCGGTAGAAGTCGGGTGATTGCCTGTCATCCACGAGCTCTAGGAGATTACTTGGATCTATGTGAAAGTATGTCATACGAAAATAACTAAGTGTCGAAATGAATTTGAGACCGGGCGGAAACTTGCAAGGTTTGAGACTGTAGTGTTTTCCGTCTGTGTCGATTAAGGACCGACCATTGTTGGGACTCGAGTCATGTTGAACGCATGCCTCGCATTTAGCTGGCCGAATAATGCACCTTTCGACCGCGAAGCTGGGAGATTATTCGGGCCGAGTGGATTGCCCGCAACGCACTGTACCGGAGCAGTAGTGGCAGGATATGGGGGCGCGATGATAAGGCCAAAGAGCAGTCGGGCGGCCCCCAGGTACATGTGGTTCCTGGCAAGCTCGTGACATTACCTGAATGGTTGAGTCGGTGACCAATACCTCACTTTAATGGGTGAGTGAGGTTTGTGTGAGGAATAAATTACCAGCAGGTTAATAATCGATTCGAATCGCCATCGTTCACTGGATAGTGAACACTTGACTTGAGCTACTTCATTGTAGTAATCTTGATGAATCACTTGGATAGTTATGTGGAAGATGACATGATAACTATTGTTAATGATCAATGGTAATCCTTACTTGCTTAATTACATGTTACTCTAGCACGAGTGCAAACATAGTTGACAGGGTAATAAAGAGTTAATTACTGCATGCTTTTGGAAAGGAATTGTTAAGTTAAAAATGCTTTTCTTGCAAATGAGTCAGCTATCCCACCAGAAAGCCTATCATGATTCCTTGGTGTCTTTTATTTCTAGTTTATGTCGGGTAAGTCTAGCTGAGTACCTTCTCGTACTCTGGGCTTTGTTCCCAATTATTGCAGATGGACAGATGTATTACGGCTACTGTATCAACTACCTCTATCCTGCGATGGGCGAAGCTTAGGACCATGGGCAATGGTCATTCGCTACTTCTCGTCTGATGCTTTTGCTAGAGATGATCATAAGCTGGCACTTTATTTCAAAACGATTTTCGAGCCTATGGTATTTTTGGCGCAAACTGTGCACCTATCTTGCGTGAAGATTAGCACTATCTCCAAATGGACCGAATCTAGCTTCCACTTGAGCCTCGTCACCTAGGAGAACCATCGGATCTGTCCAAAACCATTTCTGAGCCTATAGTACGTTTGGCACAAACTATGCACCTATCTTGCACTGACACTAACATAGTCTCCAAACAGACAAAAATGAGATTCCACATGACCCACGTCACCCAGTAGTTCCATCGGGTGCATCCAAAACGATTTATGAGCCTATGGTATGTTCGGCGCAAACCGTGCACCTTTCTAACACTATCTCCAAACAGACCAAATCGAGGTTCCACTTGTGCCTATTCACCTAGGAGAACCATTGGATGCGTACAAAACGATTTCTAAGCCTATGGAACGTTTGACGCAAACCGTGCTGCTATCTTGCACCGACACGAACACTATCTCGAAACAGACCGAAATGAGATTCCACATGACCCACGTCACCCAGGAGTTTCATCGGGTGCGTCCAAAATGATTTTTGAGCCTATGGTACGTTCAATGCAAACCGTGCAACTATCTTGCGTCAATATTAACACTATCTCCAAATAGACCGAATCGAGCTTCCACTTGATCCTCATCACCTAGGTGTATCATTGGTGCGTCCAAAACGATTTTCTGAGCCTATGGTACGTCTGACACAAACCGTGCACCTATCCTGCGCCAACACTAACATTTTCTCCAAATGGCCAAAAACAAGATTCCATATGACCCACGTCACCTAGGAGTTCAATCGGATGCATCCAACATGATTTTCTGAGCCTATGGTATGTTCAGCGCAAGGCGTGCACCTTTCTAACACTATCTCCAAATGGACCAAAACAAGCATCCACTTGTTCCTTGTCACCTAGGAGTATCATCGGGTGCGTCCAAAATAATTTATGAGCCTATGATACGTTTGGTGCAAACCGTGCAGCTATCTTGCACCGACACTAACACTGTCTCCAAACAGACCGAAATGAGATTCCACATGACCCATGTCACCCAAGAGTTCCATCGGGTGCATCCAAAACGATTTCTGAGCCTATGGTACGTCCGGTGCAAACCATGCACCTATCTTGCTTCAAAATTAGCACTATCTCCAAACAGACCGAATCAAGCTTCCACTTGATCCTCATCACCTAGAAGTATCATTGGGTGCGTCCAAAATGATTTCTGAGCCTATGGTACGTTTGGCGCAAATCGTGCACCTAACCTGCACCGACACTAACATTGTCTCCAAATGGGCCAAAACAAGATTTCACATGACCCACGTCACCTAGGAGTTTCGTCGGGTGCGTCCAAAATGTTTTCTGAGCCTATGGTATGTTCATCGCAAACCGTACACCTATCTTGCGTCAAGATTAGCCCAATCTCCAAACTGACCAAATCGAGTTCCAGTTGATCCTCATCACCAGAAGTACTACTGGTGTGTGAAAAATAATTTCTGAGCCCATCGCACGTATGACATAAAACCGTGCACCTATCTTGCACCGACACAAACATTGTCTCCAAATGGACCGAAACGAGATTCCACATGATCGACGTCACCGAGGAGTTCCATCGGACGCGTCTAAAACAATTTCTGAGCCAATAGTACGTTCAGCGCAAACCGTGCAACTATCTTGACTCAAGATTAGCACTATCTCCAAACAGACTGAATCGAGTTTCCACTTGTGTCCCGTCACCTAGGGGTACCATCGAGTGCGTCCAAAATGTTTTCTGAGCATATGGTACTTTTGGCCCAAACCGTGCACCTATCTTGCGCCGATACTAACACTGTCTCTAAATGGACCTAACTGAGATTCCGCATGACCCCCATCACCTAGTAGTTCTATTGAATGTGCGTCAAGATTAGCACTATCTCCAAACGGACTGAATCTAGCTTCCACTTGAGCCTCATCACCTAGGAGAACCATCGGATGCATCCAAAACGATTTTTGAGCCTATGGTACGTTTGGCGCAAACGGTGGAACTATATTGCACTGACACTAACATTATCTTCAAAAAGACTGAAATGAGATTCCACATGATCCACATCACCTAGGAGTTCCATCGGGTGCATCCCAAATGTTTTTTTAGCCTATGGTACGTTCAGCGCAAACAGTGCACCTATCTTGCGTCAAGATTAGCACTATCTCCAATCAGACCAAATCCAGCTTCCACTTGATCCTCATCACCTAGAAGTATTATTGGGTGTGCAAAAACCATTTTTGAGCCTATGGTACGTTTGGCGCAAACTATGCACCTGTCCTGCACCGACACTAACATTGTCTCCAAACGGGCCGAAACAAGATTCCACATGACCCACGTCACCTAGTAGTATCATCGGGAGCATCCAAAACGATTTCTGAGCCTATGGTACATTTGGCATAAACAATGGAGCACGAACAGTGTCTCCAAATGGACCGAAACAAGATTCCGCGTGATGCACATCACCTAGGTGTTCCATCGGGTACGTCTAAAACGATTTCTGAGCCTATGGTACGTTCGGCATGAACCGTGCACTTATCTTGCGTCAAGACTAGCACTATCTCTAAACAGACCGAATCAAGCTTACACATGAGCCTCTTCACCTAGGAGAACCATCAGATGCATCCAAAACGATTTTCTGAGCCTATGGTACGTTTGGCGCAAACCATGCAGGTATCTGCACCGACATAAACACTATCTCCAAATAGGCCAAAACAAGATTCCACATGACCCACGTCACCTAGGAGTTCCATCGGGTGCATCCAAAACGATTTTTGAGACTATAGTATGTTTGGTGGCAAACCGTGCACCTTTGTAACACTGTCCAAACAGACTGAACCGAGCTTCCACTTGAGCCTCTCACCTAGGAGAACCATTGGATGCGTTCAAAACGATTTCTGAGCCTATGGTATTTTTGGCGCAAACTGTGCACCTATCTTGCGTGAAGATTAGCACTATCTCCAAATGGACCGAATCTAGCTTCCACTTGAGCCTCGTCACCTAGGAGAACCATCGGATCTGTCCAAAACCATTTCTGAGCCTATAGTACGTTTGGCACAAACTATGCACCTATCTTGCACTGACACTAACATAGTCTCCAAACAGACAAAAATGAGATTCCATATGACCCACGTCACCCAGTAGTTCCATCGGGTGCATCCAAAACGATTTATGAGCCTATGGTATGTTCGGCGCAAACCGTGCACCTTTCTAACACTATCTCCAAACAGACCAAATCGAGGTTCCACTTGTGCCTATTCACCTAGGAGAACCATTGGATGCGTACAAAACGATTTCTAAGCCTATGGAACGTTTGACGCAAACCGTGCTGCTATCTTGCACCGACACGAACACTATCTCGAAACAGACCGAAATGAGATTCCACATGACCCACGTCACCCAGGAGTTTCATCGGGTGCGTCCAAAATGATTTTTGAGCCTATGGTACGTTCAATGCAAACCGTGCAACTATCTTGCGTCAATATTAACACTATCTCCAAATAGACCGAATCGAGCTTCCACTTGATCCTCATCACCTAGGTGTATCATTGGTGCGTCCAAAACGATTTTCTGAGCCTATGGTACGTCTGACACAAACCGTGCACCTATCCTGCGCCAACACTAACATTTTCTCCAAATGGGCCAAAAACAAGATTCCATATGACCCACGTCACCTAGGAGTTCAATCGGATGCATCCAACATGATTTTCTGAGCCTATGGTATGTTCAGCGCAAGGCGTGCACCTTTCTAACACTATCTCCAAATGGACCAAAACAAGCATCCACTTGTTCCTTGTCACCTAGGAGTATCATCGGGTGCGTCCAAAATAATTTATGAGCCTATGATACGTTTGGTGCAAACCGTGCAGCTATCTTGCACCGACACTAACACTGTCTCCAAACAGACCGAAATGAGATTCCACATGACCCATGTCACCCAAGAGTTCCATCGGGTGCATCCAAAACGATTTCTGAGCCTATGGTACGTCCGGTGCAAACCATGCACCTATCTTGCTTCAAAATTAGCACTATCTCCAAACAGACCGAATCAAGCTTCCACTTGATCCTCATCACCTAGAAGTATCATTGGGTGCGTCCAAAATGATTTCTGAGCCTATGGTACGTTTGGCGCAAATCGTGCACCTAACCTGCACCGACACTAACATTGTCTCCAAATGGGCCAAAACAAGATTTCACATGACCCACGTCACCTAGGAGTTTCGTCGGGTGCGTCCAAAATGTTTTCTGAGCCTATGGTATGTTCATCGCAAACCGTACACCTATCTTGCGTCAAGATTAGCCCAATCTCCAAACTGACCAAATCGAGTTCCAGTTGATCCTCATCACCAGAAGTACTACTGGTGTGTGAAAAATAATTTCTGAGCCCATCGCACGTATGACATAAAACCGTGCACCTATCTTGCACCGACACAAACATTGTCTCCAAATGGACCGAAACGAGATTCCACATGATCGACGTCACCGAGGAGTTCCATCGGACGCGTCTAAAACAATTTCTGAGCCAATAGTACGTTCGGCGCAAACCGTGCAACTATCTTGACTCAAGATTAGCACTATCTCCAAACAGACTGAATCGAGTTTCCACTTGTGTCCCGTCACCTAGGGGTACCATCGAGTGCGTCCAAAATGTTTTCTGAGCATATGGTACTTTTGGCCCAAACCGTGCACCTATCTTGCGCCGATACTAACACTGTCTCTAAATGGACCTAACTGAGATTCCGCATGACCCCCATCACCTAGTAGTTCTATTAAATGTGCGTCAAGATTAGCACTATCTCCAAACGGACTGAATCTAGCTTCCACTTGAGCCTCATCACCTAGGAGAACCATCGGATGCATCCAAAACGATTTTTGAGCCTATGGTACGTTTGGCGCAAACGGTGGAACTATATTGCACTGACACTAACATTATCTTCAAAAAGACTGAAATGAGATTCCACATGATCCACATCACCCAGGAGTTCCATCGGGTGCATCCCAAATGTTTTTTTAGCCTATGGTACGTTCAGCGCAAACAGTGCACCTATCTTGCGTCAAGATTAGCACTATCTCCAATCAGACCAAATCCAGCTTCCACTTGATCCTCATCACCTAGAAGTATTATTGGGTGTGCAAAAACCATTTTTGAGCCTATGGTACGTTTGGCGCAAACTATGCACCTGTCCTGCACCGACACTAACATTGTCTCCAAACGGGCCGAAACAAGATTCCACATGACCCACGTCACCTAGTAGTATCATCGGGAGCATCCAAAACGATTTCTGAGCCTATGGTACATTTGGCATAAACAATGGAGCACGAACAGTGTCTCCAAATGGACCGAAACAAGATTCCGCGTGATGCACATCACCTAGGTGTTCCATCGGGTACGTCTAAAACGATTTCTGAGCCTATGGTACGTTCGGCATGAACCGTGCACTTATCTTGCGTCAAGACTAGCACTATCTCTAAACAGACCGAATCAAGCTTACACATGAGCCTCTTCACCTAGGAGAACCATCAGATGCATCCAAAACGATTTTCTGAGCCTATGGTACGTTTGGCGCAAACCATGCAGGTATCTGCACCGACATAAACACTATCTCCAAATAGGCCAAAACAAGATTCCACATGACCCACGTCACCTAGGAGTTCCATCGGGTGCATCCAAAACGATTTTTGAGACTATAGTATGTTTGGTGGCAAACCGTGCACCTTTGTAACACTGTCCAAACAGACTGAACCGAGCTTCCACTTGAGCCTCTCACCTAGGAGAACCATTGGATGCGTTCAAAACGATTTCTGAGCCTATGGTATTTTTGGCGCAAACTGTGCACCTATCTTGCGTGAAGATTAGCACTATCTCCAAATGGACCGAATCTAGCTTCCACTTGAGCCTCGTCACCTAGGAGAACCATCGGATCTGTCCAAAACCATTTCTGAGCCTATAGTACGTTTGGCACAAACTATGCACCTATCTTGCACTGACACTAACATAGTCTCCAAACAGACAAAAATGAGATTCCACATGACCCACGTCACCCAGTAGTTCCATCGGGTGCATCCAAAACGATTTATGAGCCTATGGTATGTTCGGCGCAAACCGTGCACCTTTCTAACACTATCTCCAAACAGACCAAATCGAGGTTCCACTTGTGCCTATTCACCTAGGAGAACCATTGGATGCGTACAAAATGATTTCTAAGCCTATGGAACGTTTGACGCAAACCGTGCTGCTATCTTGCACCGACACGAACACTATCTCGAAACAGACCGAAATGAGATTCCACATGACCCACGTCACCCAGGAGTTTCATCGGGTGCGTCCAAAATGATTTTTGAGCCTATGGTACGTTCAATGCAAACCGTGCAACTATCTTGCGTCAATATTAACACTATCTCCAAATAGACCGAATCGAGCTTCCACTTGATCCTCATCACCTAGGTGTATCATTGGTGCGTCCAAAACGATTTTCTGAGCCTATGGTACGTCTGACACAAACCGTGCACCTATCCTGCGCCAACACTAACATTTTCTCCAAATGGGCCAAAAACAAGATTCCATATGACCCACGTCACCTAGGAGTTCAATCGGATGCATCCAACATGATTTTCTGAGCCTATGGTATGTTCAGCGCAAGGCGTGCACCTTTCTAACACTATCTCCAAATGGACCAAAACAAGCATCCACTTGTTCCTTGTCACCTAGGAGTATCATCGGGTGCGTCCAAAATAATTTATGAGCCTATGATACGTTTGGTGCAAACCGTGCAGCTATCTTACACCGACACTAACACTGTCTCCAAACAGACCGAAATGAGATTCCACATGACCCATGTCACCCAAGAGTTCCATCGGGTGCATCCAAAACGATTTCTGAGCCTATGGTACGTCCGGTGCAAACCATGCACCTATCTTGCTTCAAAATTAGCACTATCTCCAAACAGACCGAATCAAGCTTCCACTTGATCCTCATCACCTAGAAGTATCATTGGGTGCGTCCAAAATGATTTCTGAGCCTATGGTACGTTTGGCGCAAATCGTGCACCTAACCTGCACCGACACTAACATTGTCTCCAAATGGGCCAAAACAAGATTTCACATGACCCACGTCACCTAGGAGTTTCGTCGGGTGCGTCCAAAATGTTTTCTGAGCCTATGGTATGTTCATCGCAAACCGTACACCTATCTTGCGTCAAGATTAGCCCAATCTCCAAACTGACCAAATCGAGTTCCAGTTGATCCTCATCACCAGAAGTACTACTGGTGTGTGAAAAATAATTTCTGAGCCCATCGCACGTATGACATAAAACCGTGCACCTATCTTGCACCGACACAAACATTGTCTCCAAATGGACCGAAACGAGATTCCACATGATCGACGTCACCGAGGAGTTCCATCGGACGCGTCTAAAACAATTTCTGAGCCAATAGTACGTTCGGCGCAAACCGTGCAACTATCTTGACTCAAGATTAGCACTATCTCCAAACAGACTGAATCGAGTTTCCACTTGTGTCCCGTCACCTAGGGGTACCATCGAGTGCGTCCAAAATGTTTTCTGAGCATATGGTACTTTTGTCCCAAACCGTGCACCTATCTTGCGCCGATACTAACACTGTCTCTAAATGGACCTAACTGAGATTCCGCATGACCCCCATCACCTAGTAGTTCTATTGAATGTGCGTCAAGATTAGCACTATCTCCAAACGGACTGAATCTAGCTTTCACTTGAGCCTCATCACCTAGGAGAACCATCGGATGCATCCAAAACGATTTTTGAGCCTATGGTACGTTTGGCGCAAACGGTGGAACTATATTGCACTGACACTAACATTATCTTCAAAAAGACTGAAATGAGATTCCACATGATCCACATCACCCAGGAGTTCCATCGGGTGCATCCCAAACGTTTTTTTAGCCTATGGCACGTTCAGCGTAAACAGTGCACCTATCTTGCGTCAAGATTAGCACTATCTCCAATCAGACCAAATCCAGCTTCCACTTGATCCTCATCACCTAGAAGTATTATTGGGTGTGTGCAAAAACCATTTTTGAGCCTATGGTACGTTTGGCGCAAACTATGCACCTGTCCTGCACCGACACTAACATTGTCTCCAAACGGGCCGAAACAAGATTCCACATGACCCACGTCACCTAGTAGTATCATCGGGAGCATCCAAAACGATTTCTGAGCCTATGGTACATTTGGCATAAACAATGGAGCATGAACAGTGTCTCCAAATGGACCGAAACAAGATTCCGCGTGATGCACATCACCTAGGTGTTCCATCGGGTACGTCTAAAACGATTTCTGAGCCTATGGTACGTTCGGCATGAACCGTGCACTTATCTTGCGTCAAGACTAGCACTATCTCTAAACAGACCGAATCAAGCTTACACATGAGCCTCTTCACCTAGGAGAACCATCAGATGCATCCAAAACGATTTTCTGAGCCTATGGTACGTTTGGCGCAAACCATGCAGGTATCTTGCACCGACATAAACACTATCTCCAAATGGGCCAAAACAAGATTCCACATGACCCACGTCACCTAGGAGTTCCATCGGGTGCATCCAAAACGATTTTTGAGACTATAGTATGTTTGGTGGCAAACCGTGCACCTTTGTAACACTGTCCAAACAGACTGAACCGAGCTTCCACTTGAGCCTCTCACCTAGGAGAACCATTGGATGCGTCCAAAACGATTTCTGAGCCTATGGTACGTTTGGCGCAAACGGTGGACCCATCTTGCACCGACATGAACACTATCTCCAAACAGACCAAAATGAGAATCTACATGACCCACGTCACCCAGGAGTTCCATCGGGTGTGTCCCAAACATTTTTTGAGCCTATGGTACGTTCGACGCAAATCGTGCACCTATCTTACATCAGGATTAGCACTATCTCCAAACAGACCAAATCAAGCTTCCACTTGATCCTCATCACCTAGAAGTATTATTGGGTGTGTGCAAAATGATTTCTAAGCCTATGGTACTTTTGGTGCAAACCGTGCACCTATCCTGCACCGACACTAACATTGTCTCCAAACGGGCCAAAACAACATTCCACATGACCCACGTCACCTAGTAGTACCATCGGGAGCATCTAAAATGATTTCTGAGCCTATGGTACATTTGGCACAAACAGTGCAGCTATCTTGCACCAACACGAACAATATCTCCAAACAGACTGAAACGTGATTCCACATGATCCACGTCACCTAAGTGTTCCATCGGGTACATCCAAAACGATTTTCTGAGCCTATGGTACGTTCGGCGCGAACCGTGCACCTATCTTGCGTCAAGACTAGCACTATTTCCAAACAAACCGAATCGAGCTTCCACATGAGCCTCTTCACTAGGAGTACCATCGGATGCGTCCAAAACGATTTCTGAGCCTATGGTACGTTTGGCGCAAACCGTGCAGCTATCTTGCACTGACACTAACACTGTCTCCAAACGGACTGAAATGAGATTCCACATGACCCACGTCACCCAGGAGTTCCATCAGGTGCGTCCAAAACGATTTCTGAGCCTATGGTATGTTCGGCGCAAACCGTGCACCTATCTTGCTTCAAGATTAGCACTATCTCCAAACAAACCGAATCGAGCTTCCACTTGATCCTCATCACCTAGAAGTATCATTGGGTGCGTCCAAAATAATTTCTGAGCCTATAGTACATTTGGCGCAAACTATGCACCTGTCCTGCACCGACACTAATATTGTTTCTAAATGGGGCAAAACAAGATTTCATATTACCCATGTCACCTAGGAGTTCCATCGGGTTTATCCAAAATGTTTTCAGAGGCTACGGTATGTTTGTCGAAAACCGTGCACCTATCTTGCGTCAAGATTAACCCTATCTCCAAACTGACTGAATCGAGCTTCCGCTTGATCCTCGTCACCAAAAGTAGCACTGGGTATGTCAAAAATAATTTCTGAGCCCATCGTACATTTGACGTAAACCATGCACCTATCTTGCACCGACACAAACACTATCTCCAAATGGACCAAAATGAGATTCCACACGACTCACGTCACCGAGGAGTTCCATCGGGCGCGTTTAAAACAATTTCTAACATGTGCCCCGTCACCCAGGAGTAGCATCGGGTGCATGCAAAATGATTTCTGAGCATATGGTACATTTGGCCCAAACCGTGCACCTATCTTGCGTAGATACTAACACTGTCTCTAAACGGATCGAACGGAGATTCCACATGACCCACGTCACCTAATAGTTCTATTGAATGTGCCCAAAACGATTTTCGAGCTTGTGGTATCTTCGGTGCAAACTATGCTCCTATCTAGCATCAAGATTAGCACTATCTCCAAACGGACCGAATTCAGCTTCCACTTAAGCCTCGTCCGATAGGAGACCATCGGATGCGTCCAAAACGATTTTTGAGCCTATGGTACATTTGGCGCAAATGGTGGACCTATCTTGCACCAACACTAACAATATCTCCAAATAGACCAAAATGAGATTCCACATGACCCATGTCACCCAGGAGTTTCATCGGGTGTGTCCCAAACATTTTTTGAGCCTATGGAACGTTTGACGCAAATCGTGTACCTATCTTGCATCAAGATTAGCACTATCTCTAAACAGACCGAATCGAGCTTCCACTTGATCCTCATCACCTAGAAGTGTCATTGGGTGCATCCAAAACAATTTCAAGGTCTGTGGTACGTTTGGCGCAAACCATGCACCTATCCTACACCGACACTAACATTATCTCCAAATGGGCCAAAACAAGATTCCACAAGACCCACGTCACCTAGGAGTTCCATCGGGTGCGTCCAAAATGATTTCTGAGCCTGTCGTATGTTTGGCACAAACCATGCACCTATCTTGCGTCAAGACTAGCACTATCTGCAAACAGACCGAATCGAGCTTCCACTTGATCCTCGTCACCAGAAGTACCATTGGCTGCGTCAAAAATGATTTCTGAGCCCATTGTACATTTGACGTAAACCATGCAGCTATCTTGCACCGACACTAACACTATCTCCAAATGGACTGAAACGAGATTCCACACAAGGCATGTCACCGAGGAGTTCAATCGGGTATGTCTAAAACAATTTCTGAGCCAATGGTATGTTCGGCGTAAGCCATGCACCTATCTTGTCTCAAGATTAGCACTACCTCCAAATGGACCAAATCAAACTTCCACTTGAGCCCCATCACCAAGGAGTACCATCGGATGCGTCCAAAATGATTTCTAAGCATATGGTACATTTGACACAAGTCGTGCACCTATCTTGCTCTGATACTAACACTGTCTCTAAACGGACCGAATGGAGATTGCACATGACCCACATCACCTAGGTGTTCTATCGAGTGTGCCCAAAATGATTTTTGAGCATGTGGTATCTTTGGCGCAAACTGTGCACCTATCTTGCATCAAGATTAGCACTATCTCTGAACGGACCGAATACAGCATCCACTTGAGCCTCGTCACCTAGGAGAACCATTGGATGCATCTAAAACGATTTCTGAGCCTATGGTATGTTTGGCGCAAACGGTGGACCTATATTGCACCGACACTAACACTATCTCCAAACAGACCGAAGTGAGATTCCACATGACCCATGTCTCCTATGTGTTCTATCGGGTGTGTCCAATATGATTTCTGAGCCTATGGTACGTTTAACGCAAACCGTACACCTATCTTGCGTCAAGATTAGCACTATCTCCAAACGGACCGAAACAAGGATCCACTTGAGCCTCGTCACCTATGAGTACCATCGGGTGCGACCAAAACAATTTCTGAGCCTATGGTACGTCTGGCGCAAACCGTGCACCTATCTTGCACTGACACTGACACTATCTCCAAATAGACTAAAACGAGATTCCACATGACCAACGTCACCTAGGAGATTGATCTGGTGCATCCAAAATGATTTCTAAGCCTATGGTATGTTCGACGCAAACCTTGCACCTATATTGCATCAAGATTAGCACTATCTCCACAAGGACCGAATTGAGCTTCCACTCTACCCTCGTCACCTAGCAGTACCATCGGGTGTGTCCAAAATGATTTCTCAGCCTATGGTACGTTTTGCGCAAACCATGCACCTATCTAACACTATCTCTAAACGGACCGAAATGAGCATCCACTTGAGCCTCGTCACCTAGGAGAACCATCAGATGCGTCTAAAACAATTTCTGAGCCCATGATATGTTTGGCGCAAATGGTGGACTTATCTTGCACCAACACTAACACTATCTCTAAAAGGACCGGAATGAGATTCCACATGACCCACGTCACCTAGGTGTTCTATCGGGTGTGTCGAAAATGATTTCTAAGCCTATGGTACCTTCGGCGCAAACCCTGCACATATCTTGCGTGAACATTAGCTCTATCTCCAAACAGACTAAATCGAGTTTCCACTTGATCCTCGTCACCTAGAAGCATTAGGATTCGTCCAGAATGATTTCTGAGCCAATGGTACGTTTGGCGCAAACTGTTCCCCTATCCTGCACTGACACTAACACTATCTCCATATGGACAGAAACGAGATTCTACATGACCCACGTCACCTAGGAGTTCCATCAAGTGCGTCCAAAACGATTTTCTGAGCCTATGGTACGTTCGGTGCAAACCGTGCACCTTGCTTGTGTCAAGACTAGCACTATCACCAAATAGACCGAATGGAGCTTTCACTTGATCCTCGTCACCTAGAAGTACCATTGGGTGCGTCAAAAATGATTTCTGAGCCTATGGTACATTTGACGCAAACTGTGCACCTATCTTGCACCGACACTAACTTATCTCCAAATGGATGCAAATGAGATTCCACATGACCCATGTCGCCAAAGAGTTCCATCGGGTGCGTCTAAAATGATTTTCGAGCGTGTTGTACGTTCGGCGCAAACTATGCACCTATCTTGTGTCAAGATTAGCACTATCTCCAAATGGACCGAATCAAGCTTCCACTTAAGCCACGTCACCTAAGAGTACTAACGGGTGCATCCAAAATGATTTCAGAGCATATGGTATGTTTGGCGCAAACCGTACCCCTATCTTGCGCCGATACTAACACTGTCTCCAAACGGACCGAACGGAGATTCCACATGACCCACGTCACCTTGGACTTCTATCGAGAGTGTCCAAAACAATTTTTGTGCCTATGGTATCTTCGGCGCAAACCATGCACCTATCTTGTGTCAAGATTAGCACTGTCTCCAAACAGCCCAAGTCCAGCTTCCACTTGAGTCTTGTCACCTAGGAGAACCATCGGGTGCGTCGAAAACGATTTCTGCACCTATGGTACATTTGGCGCAAACCGTGGACCTATCGAACACTGTCTCCAAACGAACATAAATGAGATTCCACATGACTCACGTCACCTACGTGTTCTATCAGGTGGGTCCAAAATGATTTTCGAGCCTATGGTATATTCGGCGCAAACCGTGCACCTATCTTGCGTGAAGATTAGCACTATCACCAAACGGACTAAATCGAGCTTCCACTCTTGCCTCGTCACCTAGCAGTACCATCGGCTGTGTTCAAAATGATTTCTGAGCCTATGGTATGTTTGGCGCAAACCGTGCACCTATCTAACACTATCTGCAAATGGACCGAAATGAGATTCCACATGACCCATGTCACCTAGGAGTTCTATCGGGTTTGTCCAAAATGATTTTCAATCCTGTGGAATGTTCGGCACAAAATATGCACCTATCTTGCGTCAAGATCAGCGCTATCTCCAAACAGACCAAATCTAGCTTCCATTTGAGCCTCATCTCCTTGGAGTACCATCGGTGCGGCGAAAATGATTTCTGAGCCTATGGTACATTTGGCATAAACCGTGGACCTATCCTAAATCGACACTAACACTATCTCCAAACGGATTGAAATGAGATTCCACATGAACCACGTCACCTAGGAGTTCTATCAGGTGTGTCCCAAACGATTTCCAATCCTATGGCATGTTCAACGCAAACCGTGCACCTATCTTGCGTCAAGATTAGCACTATCTTCCAAACAGACCGAAACGAGCATCCCACTTGAGCCTTGTCACCTAGGAGTACCAACGAGTGCGTCCAAATGATTCTGAGCC
>CM036224.1:29254608-29290316 GCA_020631735.1 Saccharum officinarum | reverse complement strand
AGCCTCGTCACCTAGGAGAACCATCGATCTGCCCAAAACCATTTCTGAGCCTATGGTACGTTTGGCGCAAACTATGCACCTATCTTGCACTGACACTAACACAGTCTCCAAATAGACCAAATGAGATTCCACATGACCCACGTCACCCAGTAGTTCCATCGGGTGCATCCAAAACGATTTATGAGCCTATGGTATGTTTGGCGCAAACCGTGCACCTTTCTAACACTATCTTCAAACAGACCGAATCGAGGTTCCACTTGTGCCTATTCACCTAGGAGAACCATTGGATGCGTACAAAACGATTTCTAAGCATATGGTACGTTTGACGCAAACCGTGCTGCTATCTTGTACCGACACGAACACTATCTCCAAACAGACCGAAATGAGATTCCACATGACCCACGTCACCCAGGAGTTTCATCGGGTGCGTCCAAAACGATTTTTGAGCCTATGGTACGTTCAATGCAAACCGTGCAACTATCTTGCGTCAATATTAGCACTATCTCCAAATAGACCGAATCGAGCTTCCACTTGATCCTCATCACCTAGGTGTATCATCAGTGCGTCCAAAATGATTTCTGAGCCTATGGTACGTCTGACACAAACCGTGCACCTATCCTGCACCAACACTAACATTGTCTCCAAATGGGCCAAAATAAGATTCCATATGACCCACGTCACCTAGGAGTTCAATCGGGTGCATCCAACAAGATTTTGAGCCTATGGTATGTTCAGCGCAAGGCGTGCACCTTTCTAACACTATCTCCAAATGGACCAAAACAAGCATCCACTTGTTCCTTGTCACCTAGGAGTATCATCGGGTGCGTCCAAAACGATTTCTGAGCCTATGGTACGTTTGGTGCAAACCGTGCAGCTATCTTGCACCGACACTAACACTGTCTCCAAACGGACCGAAATGAGATTCCACATGACCCACGTCACCCAAGAGTTCCATCGGGTGCATCCAAAACGATTTCTGAGCCTATGGTACGTCCGGTGCAAACCATGCACCTATCTTGCTTCAAAATTAGCACTATCTCAAATAGACCGAATCGAGCTTCCACTTGATCCTCATCACCTAGAAGTATCATTGGGTGCGTCCAAAATGATTTCTGAGCCTATGGTACGTTTGGCGCAAACCGTGCACCTAACCTGCACCGACACTAACATTGTCTCCAAATGGGCCAAAACAAGATTTCACATGACCCACATCACCTAGGAGTTTCGTCGGGTGCGTCCAAAATGTTTTCTGAGCCTATGGTATGTTCATCGCAAACCGTGCACCTATCTTGCATCAAGATTAGCCCAATCTCCAAACTGACCAAATCGAGTTCCAGTTGATCCTCATCACCAGAAGTACTACTGGTGTGTGAAAAATAATTTCTGAGCCCATCGCACGTATGACATAAACCGTGCACCTATCTTGCACCGACACAAACACTGTCTCCAAATGGACCGAAACGAGATTCCACATGATCGACGTCACCGAGGAGTTCCATCGGACGCGTCTAAAACAATTTCTGAACCAATAGTACGTTCGGCGCAAACCGTGCAACTATCTTGACTCAAGATTAGCACTATCTCCAAACAGACTGAATCGAGTTTCCACTTGTGCCCCGTCACCTAGGGGTACCATCGAGTGCGTCCAAAATGTTTTCTGAGCATATGGTACTTTTGGCCCAAACCGTGCACCTATCTTGCGCCGATACTAACACTGTCTCTAAATGGACCTAACTGAGATTCCGCATGACCCCCATCACCTAGTAGTTCTATTGAATGTGCGTCAAGATTAGCACTATCTCCAAACGGACTGAATCTAGCTTCCACTTGAGCCTCATCACCTAGGAGAACCATCGGATGCATCCAAAACGATTTTTGAGCCTATGGTACGTTTGGCGCAAACGGTGGAACTATATTGCACTGACACTAACATTATCTTCAAAAAGACTGAAATGAGATTCCACATGATCCACGTCACCCAGGAGTTCCATCGGGTGCATCCCAAACGTTTTTTAGCCTATGGTACGTTCAGCGCAAACAGTGCACCTATCTTGCGTCAAGATTAGCACTATCTCCAATCAGACCAAATCGAGCTTCCACTTGATCCTCATCACCTAGAAGTATTATTGGGTGTGTGCAAAAACCATTTTTGAGCCTATGGTACGTTTGGCGCAAACTGTGCACCTGTCCTGCACCGACACTAACATTGTCTCCAAACGGGCCGAAACAAGATTCCACATGACCCACGTCACCTAGTAGTACCATCGGGAGCATCCAAAACGATTTCTGAGCCTATGGTACATTTGGCGTAAACAATGGAGCACGAACAGTGTCTCCAAATGGACCGAAACGAGATTCCGCGTGATGCACATCACCTAGGTGTTCCATCGGGTACGTCTAAAACGATTTCTGAGCCTATGGTACGTTCGGCATGAACCGTGCACTTATCTTGCGTCAAGACTAGCACTATCTCTAAACAGACCGAATCAAGCTTACACATGAGCCTCTTCACCTAGGAGAACCATCAGATGCATCCAAAACGATTTCTGAGCCTATGGTACGTTTGGCGCAAACCATGCAGGTATCTTGCACCGACATAAACACTATCTCCAAATGGGCCAAAACAAGATTCCACATGACCCACGTCACCCAGGAGTTCCATCGGGTGCATCCAAAACGATTTTTGAGACTATAGTATGTTTGGTGGCAAACCGTGCACCTTTGTAACACTGTCCAAACAGACTGAACCGAGCTTCCACTTGAGCCTCTCACCTAGGAGAACCATTGGATGCGTCCAAAACGATTTCTGAGCCTATGGTACGTTTGGCGCAAACGGTGGACCCATCTTGCACCGACATGAACACTATCTCCAAACAGACCGAAATGAGAATCCACATGACCCACGTCACCCAGGAGTTCCATCGGGTGTGTCCCAAACATTTTTGAGCCTATGGTACGTTCGGCGCAAATCATGCACCTATCTTACATCAGGATTAGCACTATCTCCAAACAGACCAAATCAAGCTTCCACTTGATCCTCATCACCTAGAAGTATTATTGGGTGTGTGCAAAATGATTTCTAAGCCTATGGTACTTTTGGTGCAAACCGTGCACCTATCCTGCACCGACACTAACATTGTCTCCAAACGGGCCAAAACAACATTCCACATGACCCACGTCACCTAGTAGTACCATCGGGAGCATCTAAAATGATTTCTGAGCTATGGTACATTTTGCACAAACAGTGCAGCTATCTTGCACCAACACGAACAATATCTCCAAACAGACTGAAACGTGATTCCACATGATCCACGTCACCTAGGTGTTCCATCGGGTACATCCAAAACGATTTTCTGAGCCTATGGTACGTTCGGCGCGAACCGTGCACCTATCTTGCGTCAAGACTAGCACTATTTCCAAACAAACCGAATCGAGCTTCCACATAAGCCTCTTCACCTAGGAGTACCATCGGATGCGTCCAAAACGATTTTGAGCCTATGGTACGTTTGGCGCAAAACGTGCAGCTATCTTGCACTGACACTAACACTGTCTCCAAACGGACTGAAATGAGATTCCACATGACCCACGTCACCCAGGAGTTCCATCAGGTGCGTCCAAAACGATTTCTGAGCCTATGGTATGTTCGGCGCAAACCGTGCACCTATCTTGCTTCAAGATTAGCACTATCTCCAAACAAACTGAATCGAGCTTCCACTTGATCCTCATCACCTAGAAGTATCATTGGTGCGTCCAAAATAATTTCTGAGCCTATAGTACATTTGGCGCAAACTATGCACCTGTCCTGCACCGACACTAATATTGTTTCTAAATGGGGCAAAACAAGATTTCATATTACCCATGTCACCTAGGAGTTCCATCGGGTTTATCCAAAATGTTTTCAGAGGCTACGGTATGTTTGTCGAAAACCGTGCTCCTATCTTGCGTCAAGATTAACCCTATCTCCAAACTGACTGAATCGAGCTTCCACTTGATCCTCGTCACCAAAAGTAGCACTGGGTATGTCAAAAATAATTTCTGAGCCCATCATACATTTGACGTAAACCATGCACCTATCTTGCACCGACACAAACACCGTCTCCAAATGGACCGAAATGAGATTCCACACGACTCACGTCACCGAGGAGTTCCATCGGGCGCGTTTAAAACAATTTCTGACATGTGCCCCGTCACCCAGGAGTTGCATCGGGTGCATCCAAAATGATTTCTGAGCATATGGTACATTTGGCCCAAACCTTGCACCTATCTTGCGTAGATACTAACACTGTCTCTAAACGGATCGAACGGAGATTCCACATGACCCACGTCACCTAATAGTTCTATTGAATGTGCCCAAAACGATTTTCAAGCTTGTGGTATCTTCGGTGCAAACTATGCTCCTATCTAGCATCAAGATTAGCACTATCTCCAAACGGACCGAATTCAGCTTCCACTTGAGCCTCGTCCGATAGGAGACCATCGGATGCGTCCAAAACGATTTTTGAGCCTATGGTACATTTGGCGCAAATGGTGGACCTATCTTGCACCAACACTAACAATATCTCCAAATAGACCAAAATGAGATTCCACATGACCCATGTCACCCAGGAGTTCCATCGGGTGTGTCCCAAACATTTTTTGAGCCTATGGAACATTCGACGCAAATCGTGTACCTATCTTGCGTCAAGATTAGCACTATCTCCTAACATACCGAATCGAGCTTCCACTTGATCCTCATCACCTAGAAGTGTCATTGGGTGCATCCAAAACAATTTCAAGGTCTGTGGTACGTTTGGCGCAAACCATGCACCTATCCTACACCAACACTAACATTATCTCCAAATGGGCCGAAACAAGATTCCACAAGACCCACGTCACCTAGGAGTTCCATCGGGTGCGTCCAAAATGATTTTTGAGCCTGTCGTATGTTCGGCACAAACCATGCACCTATCTTGCGTCAAGACTAGCACTATCTGCAAACAGACCGAATCGAGCTTCCACTTGATCCTCGTCACCAGAAGTACCATTGGCTATGTCAAAAATGATTTCTGAGCCCATTGTACATTTGACGTAAACCATGCAGCTATCTTGCACCGACACTAACACTGTCTCCGAACGGACTGAAACGAGATTCCACACAAGGCACGTCACCGAGGAGTTCAATCGGGTATGTCTAAAACAATTTCTGAGCCAATGGTATGTTCGGCGTAAGCCGTGCACCTATCTTGTCTCAAGATTAGCACTACCTCCAAATGGACCAAATCAAACTTCCACTTGAGCCCCATCACCAAGGAGTACCATCGGATGCGTCCAAAATGATTTCTAAGCATATGGTACATTTTGACACAAGTCATGCACCTATCTTGCTCTGATACTAACACTGTCTCTAAACGGACCGAATGGAGATTGCACATCACCCACATCACCTAGGTGTTCTATCGAGTGTGCCCAAAATGATTTTCGAGCATGTGGTATCTTCGGCGCAAACTGTGCACCTATCTTGTATCAAGATTAGCACTATCTCCAAACGGACCGAATACAGCATCCACTTGAGCCTCGTCACCTAGGAGAACCATTGGATGCATCTAAAATGATTTCTGAGCCTATGGTACGTTTGGCGCAAACGGTGAACCTATATTGCACCGACACTAACACTATCTCCAAACAGACCGAAGTGAGATTCCACATGACCCATGTCTCCTATGTGTTCATCGGGTGTGTCCAATATGATTTCTGAGCCTATGGTACGTTCGACGCAAACCGTACACCTATCTTGCGTCAAGATTAGCACTATCTCCAAACGGACCGAAACAAGGATCCACTTGAGCCTCGTCACCTAGGAGTACCATCGGATGCGACCAAAACAATTTCTGAGCCTATGGTACGTCTAGTGCAAACCGTGCACCTATCTTGCACTGACACTGACACTATCTCCAAATAGACTAAAACGAGATTCCACATGACCAACGTCACCTAGGAGATTGATCTGGTGCATCCAAAATGATTTCTAAGCCTATGGTATGTTTGACGCAAACCTTGCAACTATATTGCATCAAGATTAGCACTATCTCCACATGGACCGAATTGAGCTTCCACTCTACCCTCGTCACCTAGCAGTACCATCGGGTGTGTCCAAAATGATTTCTCAGCCTATGGTACGTTTCGTGCAAACCATGCACCTATCTAACACTATCTCCAAACGGACCGAAATGAGCATCCACTTGAGCCTCATCACCTAGGAGAACCATCAGATGCGTCTAAAACAATTTTTGAGCCCATGATATGTTTGGCGCAAATGGTGGACCTATCTTGCACCAACACTAACACTATGTCTAAAAGGACCGGAATGAGATTACACATGACCCACGTCACCTAGGTGTTCTATCGGGTGTGTCGAAAATGATTTCTAAGCCTATGGTACCTTCGGCGCAAACCCTGCACATATCTTGCGTGAACATTAGCTCTATCTCCAAACAGACTAAATCGAGTTTCCACTTGATCCTCGTCACCTAGAAGCATCAGGATTCGTCCAGAATGATTTCTGAGCCAATGGTACGTTTGGCGCAAACTGTTCCCCTATCCTGCACTGACACTAACACTATCTCCATATGGACAGAAATGAGATTCTATATGACCCACGTCACCTAGGAGTTCCATCAAGTGCGTCCAAAACGATTTTCTGAGCCTATGGTACGTTCGGTGCAAACCGTGCACCTTGCTTGTGTCAAGACTAGCACTATCACCAAACAGACTGAATGGAGCTTTAACTTGATCCTCGTCACCTAGAAGTACCATTGGGTGCGTCAAAAATGATTTCTGAGCCTATGGTACATTTGACGCAAACTATGCACCTATCTTGCACCGACACTAACTTATCTCCAAATGGATGCAAACGAGATTCCACATGACCCATGTCGCCAAAGAGTTCCATCGGGTGCGTCTAAAATGATTTTCGAGCGTGTTGTACGTTCGGCGCAAACCATGCACCTATCTTGTGTCAAGATTAGCACTATCTCCAAATGGACCGAATCAAGCTTCCACTTGAGCCACGTCACCTAAGAGTACTAACGGGTGCGTCCAAAATGATTTCTGAGCATATGGTATGTTTGGCGCAAACCGTGCCCCTATCTTGCGCCGATACTAACACTGTCTCCAAACGGACCGAACGGAGATTCCACATGACCCACGTCACCTTGGACTTCTATCGAGAGTGTCCAAAACAATTTTTGTGCCTATGGTATCTTCGGCGCAAACCATGCACCTATCTTGTGTCAAGACTAGCACTGTCTCCAAATAGCCCAAGTCCAGCTTCCACTTGAGTCTTGTCACCTAGGAGAACCATCGGGTGCGTCGAAAACGATTTCTGCACCTATGGTACGTTTGGCGCAAACCGTGGACCTATCGAACACTGTCTCCAAACGAACATAAATGAGATTCCACATGACTCACGTCACCTACGTGTTCTATCAGGTGGGTCCAAAATGATTTTCGAGCCTATGGTATATTCGGCGCAAACCGTGCACCTATCTTGCGTGAAGATTAGCACTATCACCAAACGGACTAAATCGAGCTTCCACTCTTGCCTCGTCACCTAGCAGTACCATCGGCTGTGTTCAAAATGATTTCTGAGCCTATGGTATGTTTGGCGCAAACCGTGCACCTATCTAACACTATCTGCAAATGGACCGAAATGAGATTCCACATGACCCATGTCACCTAGGAGTTCTATCGGGTTTGTCCAAAATGATTTTCAATCCTGTGGAATGTTCGGCACAAAATATGCACCTATCTTGCGTCAAGATCAGCGCTATCTCCAAACAGACCAAATCTAGCTTCCATTTGAGCCTCATCTCCTTGGAGTACCATCGGGTGCGGCGAAAATGATTTCTGAGCCTATGGTACATTTGGCATAAACCGTGGACCTATCCTAAATCGACACTAACACTATCTCCAAACGGATTGAAATGAGATTCCACATGAACCACGTCACCTAGGAGTTCTATCAGGTGTGTCCCAAACGATTTCCAATCCTATGGCATGTTCAACGCAAACCGTGCACCTATCTTGCGTCAAGATTAGCACTATCTCCAAACAGACCGAAACGAGCATCCACTTGAGCCTTGTCACCTAGGAGTACCAACGAGTGCGTCCAAAATGAATTCTGAGCCTAAGGTATGTTTGGCGCAAATCGTGCAGCAATCTTGCACTGACACGAGCACTGTCTCCAAACGGACCGAAACGAGATTCCACATGACCCACGTCGCCTAGGAGTTCCATCAGGTGCGTCCACAATGATTTTTGAGCCTATGGTACGTTCGGCACAAACCATGCACTGATCTTGCGTCAAGATTAGAAGTCTCCAAATAGACCAAATCGAGCTTCCACTTGATCCACATCACCTAGAAGTATTACTGGGTGTGTACAAAATGATTTCCAAGCCTATGGTATATTTGGCGCAAACCGTCCACCTCTCCTGCACTGACACTAACATTGTCTCCAAACGGGTCGAAACAATATTCCACATGACCCACGTCACCTAGTAGTACCATCGAGAGCATCCAAAACAATTTCTGAGCCTATGGTACGTTTGGTGCAAACAGTGCAGCTACCTTGCACCAACACAAACACAGTCTCCAAGCGGACCGAAACGAGATTCCACATGATCCACCGGGTACGTCCAAAAAATTTATGAGCCTATGGTACATTCAGCACGAACCGTGGTATCTTGCGTCAAGACTAGCACTATCTCCAAATAGACCGAATTGAGCTTCCACTTGAGCTTCTTCACCTAGGCGAACCATCGGATGCGTCCAAAACAATTTCTGAGCCTATGGTATGTTTGGCGCAAACTGTGTAGTCATCTCGCACCGACACGAACACTACCTCCAAACAGACTAAAATGAGATTCCACATGACCCACGTCACCTAGGAGTCCATCGGGTGCATCCAAAATGATTTTTGACCCTATGGTACGTTCAACGCAAACCGTGCACCTATCTTGCGTCAATATTAGATCTATCACCAAATAGACTGAATCAAGCTTCCACTTGGTCCTCGTCATATCATTGGGTGCATCCAAAACGATTTCTGAACTTATGGTACATTTGACGCAAACCGTTCACCTATCCTGCACTGACACTAACATTGTCTCCAAATTGGCCAAAAACAAGATTCCACATGACCCAAATCACCTAGGAGTTCAATCGGGTGCATCCAACACGATTTCTGAGGCTATCGTGTGTTTGTCGCAAACCGTGCAACTATCTTGCGTCAAGACTAGCACTATCTCCAAAAGAACAAATCGAGCTTCCACTTGATCCTCATCACCAGAAGTACCATTAGATGTGTCAAAAATAATTTCTAAGCCATCGTACATTTGACGTAAACCGTGCATCTATCTTGCACCGACACAAACACTATCTCCAAATGGACCGAAACGAGATTCCACACGACCCACGTCACTGAGGAGTTCCATCGGGCGCGTCTAAAACAATTTCTGAGCCAATGGTACATTCCGCGCAAACCGTGCACCTATCTTGACTCAAGATTAGCACTATCTCCAAATGGACCGAATCGAGCTTCCACTTGTGCCCCGTCACCTAGGAGTACCATTAGGTGCGTCCAAAATGATTTCTGAGCATGTGGTACATTTGTGACAAACCGTGCACCTATGTTGTGCCGATACTAACACTATCTCTAAATGGACCGAACGGTGATTCCACATGACCCACGTCACCTAGGAGTTCTATCGAGTGTGCCCAAAATGATTTTCGATCCTATGGTATCTTCAGCGCAAACTGGGCACCTATCTTGTGTCAAGATTAGCACTATCCTCAAACGAACTGAATCCAGCTTCCACTTGAGCCTCATCACCAAGGAGAACCATTGGATGCGTCCAAAATGATTTCTGAGCCTATGGTATGTTTGACGTAAACCGTGCAGCTATCTTGCACCGACACGAACACTATCTCCAAATGGACCGAAATGAGATTCCACACGACCCACGTCACCCTGGAGTTCCATCGGGTGCGTCCAAAATGATTTTTGAACATAGGGTACGTTCAACGCAAACCGTGCACGTATCTTGCGTCAATATTATCACTATCAACAAATAGACCGAATCGAGCTTCCACTTGATCCTCGTCACATAGAATTATCATTGGGTGTGTCCAAAACGATTTCTGAGCCTATGGTACATTTGGCGCAAACCGTGCACCTATCCTGCACTGACACTAACATTGTATCCAAATAGGCCAAAAACAAGATTCCACATGACCCACGTCACCTATGAGTTCAATCGGGTGCATCCAGCATGATTTCTGAGCCTAAGGTATGTTTGTCGCAAAACGTGCACCTATTTTGCGTCAAGACTAGCACTATCTCCAAACAGATTGAATCGAGCTTCCATTTGATCCTCGTCACCAGAAGTACCATTGGGTGTGTCAAAAATAATTTCTGAGCCATCGTACGTTTGACATAAACCATGCACCTATCTTGCACCGACACAAACACTGTCTCCAAATAGACCGAAATAAAATTCCACATGACCCACGTCACCGAGGAGTTCCATCGGGTGCGTCTACAACAATTTCCAAGCCAATGGTACATTCGGCACAAACCGTACACCTATCTTGACTCAAGATTAGCACTATCTCCAAACGGACCGAATCAAGCTTCCACTTGTGCCCCATCACCTAGGAGTACCATCGGGTGCGTCCAAAATGATTTCTGAGCATGTGGTACATTTGTCACAAACCGTGCATCTATGTTGCGCCGATACTAACAATGTCTCTAAACAGACCGAATGGAGATTCCACATGACCCACGTCACCTAGGAGTTCTATCGAGTGTGCCCAAATCGATTTTCGAGCCTGTGGTATTTTTGGCACAAACTGTGCACCTATCTTGTGTGAAGATTAGCACTATCTCTAAATGGACCGAATCTAGCTTCCACTTGAGCCTCGTCACCTAGGAGAACCATCGGATGTGTCCAAAACCATTTCTAAGCCTATAGTACGTTTGACGCAAACTGTACACCTATCTTGCACCGACACTAATACAGTCTTCAAATGGACCAAAATGAGATTCCACATGACCCACGTCACCCAGGAGTTCCATCGGGTGCATCCAAAATGATTTATGAGCCTATGGTATGTTCGGCGCAAACCGAGCACCTTTCTAACACTATCTCCAAACAGACCGAATCAAGCTTCCACTTGAGCCTCTTCACCTAGGAGAACCATCGGATGCGTCCAAAATGATTTCTGAGAATATGGTACGTTTGGCGCAAACCGTGCAGCTATCTTGCACCGACACGAACACTATCTCCAAATGGCCGAAATAAGATTCCATATGACCCACGTCACCCAGGAGTTCCATCGGGTGCTTCCAAAATGATTTTAGGCCTATGGTACGTTCAACGCATATCGTGCACGTATCTTACGTCAATATTAGCACTACCTCCAAATAGACCGAATCGAGCTTCCACTTGATCCTTGTCACCTAGAAGTATCATTGGGTGCGTCCAAAACGATTTCTGAGCCTATGGTACGTTTGGCGCAAACTGTGCACCTATCCTGCACCGACACTAACATTGTCTCCAAATGGGCCAAAAACAAAATTCCACATGACCCACGTCACCCAGGAGTTCAATCGGGTGCATCCAACATGATTTCTGAGCCTATGGTATGTTCATCGCAAACCATGCACCTATCTTGCGTCAAGACTAGCACTATCTCCAAACAGATCGAATCGAGCTTCCACTTGATCCTCGTCACCAAAAGTACCATTGGGTGTGTCAAAAAAAAATTCTGAGCCATCGTACGTTTGACATAAACTGTGCACCTATCTTGCACCAACACAAACACTGTCTCCAAATGGACCGAAACAAGATTCCACACGACCCACGTCACCGAGTTCCATCGGGCGCGTCTACAACAATTTCTGAGCCAATGGAACATTTGGCGCAAACCGTGCACCTATCTTGACTCAAGATTAGCAGTATGTCCAAACAGAATGAATCAAGCTTCCACTTGTGCCCTGTCACCTAGGAGTACCATTGGGTGCGTCCAAAATGATTTCTGAGCGTGTGGTACATTTGTCACAAACCATGCATCTATGTTGCGCCGATACTAACACTGTCTCTAAATGGACCGAACGGAGATTCCACATGACCCACGTCACCTAGGAGTTCTATCGAGTGTGCCCAAATTGATTTTCAAGCCTGTGGTATTTTCGGCGCAAACTGTGCACCTATCTTGCGTTAAGATTAGCACTATCTCCAAATGGACCGAATCCAGCTTCCACTTGAGGCTCGTCACCTGGGAGAACCATCGGATGTGTCCAAAACCATTTCTGAGCCTATGGTACGTTTGGCGCAAACTGTGCACCTATCTTGCACCGACACTAACACAGTCTCCAAACAGACCAAAATGAGATTCCACATGACCCACATCACCCAGGAGTTCCATCGGGTGCATCCAAAATGATTTATGAGCCTATGGTATGTTTGGCACAAACCGTGCACCTTTCTAACACTATCTCCAAACAGACCGAATCGAGGTTCCACTTGAGCCTCTTCACCTAGGAGAACCATTGGATGCGTACAAAACGATTTCTAAGCCTATGGTACGTTTGACGCAAACCATGCAGCTATCTTGCACCGACACGAACACTATCTCCAAACGGACCGAAATGAGATTCCACATGACCCACGTCACCTAGGAGTTTCATCGGGTGCGTCCAAAATGATTTTTGAGCCTATGGTACGTTCAATGCAAACCGTGCATCTATCTTGCGTCAATATTAGCACTATCTCCAAATAGACCGAATCGAGCTTCCACTTGTTCCTCATCACCTAGGTGTATCATTGGGTGCGTCCAAAATGATTTCTGAGCCTATGGTACGTCTGACGCAAACCGTGCACCTCTCCTGCACCGACACTAACATTGTCTCCAAATGAGCCAAAAACAAGATTCCACATGACCCACGTCACCTAGTTGTTCAATCGGGTGCATCCAACATGATTTCTAAGCCTATGGTATCTTTGTCACAAATCGTGCACCTATCTTGTGTCAAGATTAGCACTATCTCCAAACAAATCGAATTGAGCTTCCACTTGATCCACATCACTAGAAGTACCATTGGGTGTGTCAAAAATAATTTTGGAGCCATCGTACGCTTGACGTAAGCTGTGCACCTATCTTGCACCAACACAAACACTATCTCCAAATGGACCGAAACAAGATTCCACACGACCCACGTCACCGAGGAGTTCCATCGGGCGCGTCTGCAACAATTTTCCGAGGCAATGGTACATTCGGTGCAAACCATGCACCTATCTTGACTCAAGATTAGCACTATCTCCAAACGGACTGAATCAAGCTTCCACTTGTGCCCCGTCACCTAGGAGTACCATTGGGTGCGTCCAAAATGATTTCTGAGTGTGTGGTACATTTGTCACAAACCGTGCATCTATGTTGCGCCGATACTAATACTGTCTCTAAATGGACTGAACGGAGATTCCACATGACCCACGTCACCTAGGAGTTCTATCGAGTGTGCCCAAAATGATTTTCAAGCCTGTGGTATCTTCGACGCAAACTGTGTACATATCTCGCGTCAAGATTAGCACTATCTCCAAACGGACCGAATCTAGCTTCCACTTGAGCCTCGTCACCTAGGAGATCCATCGGATGCGTGCAAAACCATTTTTGAGCCTATGGTACATTTGGCACAAACCATGCACCTATCTTGCAACGACACTAACACAGTCTCCAAACGGACCGAAATGACATTCCACATGACCCATGTCACCTAGGAGTTCCATCAGGTGCGTCCAAAATGATTTCTGAGCCTATGGTATGTTCAGTGCAAAACGTGCACCTTTCTAACACTATCTCCAAATAGACCAAAACAAGCATCCACTTGATCCTTGTCACCTGGGAGTATCATCAGGTGTGTCCAAAATAATTTCTGAGCCTATGGTACGTTTGGTGCAAACCGTGCAGCTATCTTGCACCGACACTAACACTGTCTCCAAACGGACTGAAATGAGATTCCACATGACCCACGTCACCCAAGAGTTCCATCGGGTGCATCAAAAACGATTTCTGAGCCTATGGTACGTTCAGCGCAAACCGTGCACCTATCTTGCTTCAAAATTAGCACTATCTCCAAACATACCGAATCGAGTTTCCACTTGATCCTCATCACCTAGAAGTATCATTGGGTGCGTCCAAAACGATTTCTGAGCCTACGGTACGTTTGGCGCAAACTATGCACCTAACCACCTATCCTGCACCGACACTAACATTGTCTCCAAATGGGCCAAAACAAGATTTCACATGACCCACGTCACCTAGGAGTTCCGTTGGGTGTGTCCAAAATGTTTTCTGAGCCAATGGTATGTTCATCGCAAATCGTGCACCTATCTTGGGTCAAGATTAGCCCAATCTCCAAACTGACCAAATCGAGTTCCACTTGATCCTCGTCACCAGAAGTACTACTAGGTGTGTCAAAAATAATTTCTGAGCCCATCGTATGTATGACGTAAACCGTGCACCTATCTTGCACCGACACAAACACTATCTCCAAATGGACCGAAACGAGATTCCACATGACCGACGTCACCGAGGAGTTCCATCGGACGCGTCTAAAACAATTTCTGAGCCAATAGTACATTCGGCACAAACCATGCCACTTGTGCCCCGTCACCTAGGAGTAGCATCGAGTGCGTCCAAAATGTTTTCTGAGCATATGGTACTTTTGGCCCAAACCGTGCACCTATCTTGCGCCGATACTAACACTGTCTCTAAATGGACCGAACAGAGATTCCGCATGACCCACATCACCTAGTAGTTCTATCGAATGTGCGTCAAGATTAGCACTATCTCCAAACGGACCGAATCCAGCTTCCACTTGAGCCTCGTCACCTAGGAGAACCATCGGATGCGTCCAAAATGATTTTTGAGCCTATGGTACGTTTGGCGCAAACGGTGGGCCTATATTGCACCGACACTAACACTATCTCCAAAAAGACTGAAATGAGATTCCACATGATCCACGTCGCCTAGGAGTTCCATCGGGTGCGTCGCAAACGTTTTTTGAGCCTATGGTACGCTCTGCGCAAACAGTGCACCTACCTTGCGTCAAGATTAGCACTATCTCCAATCAGACCAAATCGAGCTTCCACTTGATCCTCATCACCTAGAAGTATTATTGGGTGTGTGCAAAACGATTTCTAAGCCTATGGTACGTTTTGTGCAAATCGTGCACCTATCCTGCACCGACACTAACATTGTCTCCAAACGGGCCGAAACAACATTCCACATGACCCACGTCACCTAGAAGTACCATCGGGAGCATCGAAAACGATTTCTGAGCCTATGGTACATTTGGCGTAAACAATGCAGCTATCTTGCACCAACACGAACACTGTCTCTAAACAGATGAAATGAGATTACACATGATTCATGTCACCTAGGTGTTCCATCGGGTACATCCAAAATGATTTCTGTGCCTATGGTACGTTCGGCGCGAACCGTGCACCTATATTGCGTCAAGACTAGCACTATCTCCAAACAAACCGAATCGAGCTTCCACATGAGCCTCTTCACCTAGGAGAACCATCGGATGCGTCCAAAATGATTTCTGAGCCTATGTTACGTTTGGCGCAAACCGTGCAGCTATCTTGCACCGACACGAACACTATCTCTAAACGGACTTAAATGAGATTCCACATGACCCACATCACCCAGGAGTTCCATCGGGTGCCTCCAAAACGATTTCTGAGGCTATAGTACGTTCAACGCAAACCGTGCACCTATCTTACGTCAATATTAGCACTATCTCCAAATAGACCGAATCGAGCTTCCACTTGATCCTTGTCACCTAGAAGTTTCATTGGGTCTCATGTTAATTTATTGTCTGGTAGTTTCCTTGGTCGACGCAAGGTGTGCTTGGAATTAAGCAAAAATCTCATGCTCAGTCGCCTTTGGCAATTGAGTTATGTTCTCTTATGCTATGTGTTTGATCTTTGGATCACCTCCTTGTTGATTCCAAACCTTGTGGCTACCTTTGCTTGCTATCCCTTCTTTGTATGGTGCTTGTTCTTACAACCCAATTTGTGCCACTTGAAATTTCACTTTCGTTGTGTGTTTAGTAATGGTGTTATGAGTAGCAACTGATGGTGCCACAACAAAACTGGGGGGTCTCCTTTGGGTGCACACACTAGGCTGTGCTGCTCGGCACATGCTGGTATCGTGTTTCTAGTCATGATCCATTATGAAACGACAGCCGATGTGTTATTTTCTCGTGTTCCTTTTCTTGGTTATATCTCTATATTGTATCGTAAGATCCATATCTCAGACCAAAAGTAGTAGAGCTTCCATCTAATGATACATAAAGGATAACCTTTGAAGAACAGGTCATCGACATAAACATTAACAGACTGCAAGAGGTGGTAGACAAGCGACTCTACTTGGCTGTCCTAGTATTGACAACCATCATCGTTTGGATAAAAGGGACACACAACACTTAAGTTGGACTAGTCATCCATGGGATAAGAATCAATCGTCACATTATGCAAATCTTAACCTTTGTATGCATAATGACCATACAATCGGAATCAATCATCTCTGGTGTGACTCCTTATTTGTTGACTTCGATGGCAACCATCTGTTCTACATCAACCACAATTATTGTGGTCAAGAGTGAAGATTTGGAAATTGTTAGTGTTGAGATACAATTGATTAGTAACCAATAGGGCTGGAAAAAAACTCGTTGAGCTAGCTTGGTGGCTCGGTACAAAAGTGCTCCGATTGGACTCATTTATCTTTTAAAATGAAAATGACTTGATTTGGAACGACTTTCAACTTCGGCTCGGCTCGTTAGGCTCGGCTCGTTAGGTTCGTCGTGAAGTTGGGTCTTAAACAATGCAGGAAATAATGATGAATAAGATTATACCAATTTCTAAAAAAGCTCAAAAAAAACTACGGTTGGCTCGATATCCAGCCCTAGTTACCAATAGGAAGATTAATCTCCAGCTAGGCAACGACTCCTTGGTAGCTACAAAGGCTATGTCTTACAGAGCAATAACCAACAAGAAGTTAATCAACTAGCCAACAACTTGATTGATACTCTATCTTCTAGAGCCATTGTGACCAAGTCAATTCCATCTTGGATAATCACACAAATAGTGTAAGGTGTTGTATCAGCTAAGTGAAGAACTGGAGAAAGCAAAATGAAAAGTGTCAAGCAATAGATTTCCAATCTTAGAGCTGCTGAGCCTAAAGAGGAAGCCTCAAGGTGAAAAGTAAGCCTGACAAAGCTAGTTTTGTTGCGCTGCAAGTCAACTCAACTTACTGTTCTACTGCATCACGAAGAAAATTGTACTCAACTTGCTCGGTAGTGAACTATTTACTGAAGTTGGTAAATACTTACAACTTTTGCTGGCTGCCAGACCTCGCTATATCCTTCTTTAGAAATAATTGCTAATACTCACTGATCTTTGATACCTTATAAGTGTTTTTACATAAGAGGTTGCATCTGATTCAACTCAGATAACTGTTGCCTTTGGATAAGAGGATCTTCTTAGGTAACATTTGGCAGAAATACGGAGCCGACAGAGTCAGCTATCACATTCACTAATCCCTTGACAGACTCAGATAATACAGTGTTGTCATCAGAGAAAGAGAACTGCACACATGGAATAGTAAGTAGCTTTCCATTAATTGATATCTGAATGATTGAACATTTATGACCAGCATAGACCTTGTCTATTGGTTAGTTAGTATCCTATAGCCTCTGAGGGTATTTGTCGTCTATGATCTCACTCCTTTGGAAGGTTGTACTCAAGCCACTTTGGTAGAGGACTGCTTTTCAAACTTTGGGAACATAGAGTCATTTCAATGAGTGTACTTTTGAGGAATTCGGTCTAGTGTGAAGTTCATATGGCCATGCTATGTTCACTAGAGAAGAAGAGATACTTGTGTGTGGTTAGCTCATGGACCAAATGATCTCCATACACTAAGAATGAAGTACTGTATTGTCTTGGATTTCTCCCAAAGTAACAATGCTTCATGGAAGTCAATGAAGCAAATCCTTCAGACAAAGTTTATTATAAAGAGGAAGTATCAGAAAGTGTCTTGACCAAATTAGCCTCTCTTATGCTTGAAGCTAAGTAGCCTAAAGCTATCGCAGATGTTGGAAAATGGATAACATGCTTCTCTTCCTTTGAAAGTCTTTCGCCCTGAATCTTAGGATGAGATTCTTTTAAGGGGGAGGGCTGTAACACCCTAGGTGTTAGGGTTGCATCTTGACACTTGCATTGCATGAGCCTAAGCATCATTCGTTCATATATGAGCATGAAACATATGTAACGCACTAGTGAAACATATGAAACATATTAGTGAAACATATGAAACATACTAGTGCAACATGTGAAACATGCATATATGGAATGTGCTTTGAAACATCTGAAACATCACCTTGAGACATACGCAATGTACCCTTGTAATTCTGTGTGTTTCATTGTGTGTATGCTTGATGATCATGCTTGGTAATGCAAGCGAGTGTTGATGACACTTCTTTCATGGGTCTCACATCCGTCCCTATCTTTAGTGATCACTGGAAAAGTTTCATGAAGTTTGGAATCAAAAAGTCACGTGAAATGATAAGTCATGTCTTTGTTTCACTATCTTTACTAAGTGCTTAGATTGCACCATTAAGTGAATGGAATTATAGATCATCAACCAAACCTTGCAACCTTGCTCAAAGGACTCTAATTGAACTCATGAACAAAAGTTATTAAGGGTTCATGTTGAGCAAGTGGTCAGAAAATGCCTCAATGGATTGACAAGGATACTTTAAGAGTAATCATGTTGTTGTCTTGATCAAGGTGAAAGAACAGCTTTGGGGCATGTTTTGGAGTTGGACCTTAAATAGAAGTGGTAGTCCATATCATGTGGAACAAACTTTGTATAAGGGCCCAGATCTAACTCAGTGCCTATATTGGTCAAATTGAGCTTGCGAAATCGAATCAATTGCTGTTTTCTGGGTCTAAAAATCGGCTAAGTCTGGAAACGCTGAAGGTTCAGTTTTCAGTTTTCATCTACTTGGGTGAATTAGCATTTGCAAAACAAACTGAATTAGACCATGATGCTTTGAGCAAAGTTTGAGTACTCATGTAGATCTAGCTGATGGTGAAATTGGTTGATCAAATCAGCACACGGTTTGGGAATATGAGAGGAGAGAAGACAGTTCAGTTGGCTTGCAATTGGACTGCAGAACCTGGTTTTGAGGTACCCTCCTTTGGAGCTTTGTATCTCTCCAACCGTGCCGAATTAGACTTCGATTCTTTAACCAAAGTTGGAGTACACTTGTAGCTCTACAATTTTGTTAATTATACCATGAGCCAATTCGAGCTAATTTGGGAGTAGTTCATCGATGAAAAATAGAGTTTCAGTCATATTTTCGGGGGTAGTACTGGTCATCTCCTTAACTTTTTGAATCAGCTGGAGCTCGGCGTGGCTGATGGTTTCTGGCCCGAGCACCACGTGGTACTCGTGCGTCGTTGCATGACCACCACCTCGTGCCCACATGTCGCTACACTCGTCGATGTGGAGAACCTGAGCCCCCTCCTTCGGTCTCTCTCTCACTCGCTCTCTCTCCATCTCTGTTCACTCGCCATGGGCAGGGCTAAGCCTGGACTGCCGCTGCTGCCACGGGCGCTGCGCACACTCCTACTCCTCATGCCACGCCACCTCTCAATGCCCCTTCCCCGGCTGCCTAGCATGCCGCAGCACCACTGCCATGGCCACCCTAACCAGCTCGCCCTCGCCGTCGCCATGGCGGAGCCGAAGCGCGAGCTTGGAGCCGCTGCCTCCGTTTCCGTAGCTCTGAGCTACCAAAGCCATGGCCGCGTACACCTTCGCGCCCGCCTCTTCCTCCTCTATGGTCGGCATGCCTCGGGTGGGCCGGAGACCGCCAGAGCAGCCCAGCCTAGGGGGTCGTCCCTGTCGTTGCCACCGACGTCCGCGCCCAGGCCACCGTGGCTCACCACAGGCCAAGCGGGGGGCACCAGCGGGTGCGCACAAGGCCCCTGGACCTCCGCCGCCACTTCCCCCGCTGCCGGCGAGCCTCCTCTAGCCGGCACTGCAAAGCTCCCGGCGACCTCCCTGTTCAAATCCACGGCGAGGACCTTGCGCCAAAATTAGAGAAAAGGGAAGGGTCTAATTGCAGAGTCTATGACTCAGATGAATAGTGCCATGAGAACTGTTTTGTGATGATTTTGCAGGAATTATGGAAATTCATAGTAAATCATAGGAAATTCGTAAAATAGCAAATGGGGACTTTTTGGAATCCTTATAAAATTGTCTATGCAGTAGATCTATAATATAGCATATTTTAGGTTAAGGTTTTAGCTATAAAAATAGATTTATGCATCTAGGTTTTCAATGCTAGTTGCATTTATCTTTTTCATAAATGCAGTTGTAGGGCTCCAAATGAAGTGAAATTTATATGGCATGCTACTCATGTGATGTTTGATATATGGTAAAAATTTCATGAATTTTGGTTGTTGTATGAGTGAGTTATTAGTGTATCTTGCTCTCACATGATTTATTGCAATAGCAATTTATCTTTTTCATAAACGTTGATATACATGTCTAAATGGCTTGAAGTTTGTACAATAGACTATTGTAATGATATGATAGCTACTATAATTTTTGTAGAGTTTATGGTGCACTTTTGGTATATGTTCACTAAATCACATAGGCATCTAAATCAATTAAGAAATGCCTCTAAAGAATTTATTTAGATGGTGACACCATGATTTCTAGTTTTCCTTTAATATGTGTGATGTGTTGGTACAGTTGGTTTTGTCCAATTATATGTTTACAACATAAGTTAATAATTATTTCTTGCAAATGAGGTTTTCGAACAGATCTGGGAACTTAGCAAAGTTCTTCATGATAAATTTCTTTGTTGTGAAACTTGTTTATACAAAAGTTGTAGATAACTCATGTATAGCTGATGTTAAAATTTGGTGGCATTTGGCCAAGTAGTTTGTGAGTTATGCATGTTTCAAGTTGGAGATCAGAGATGGCTGCTCTTTGTTTGTCGGGAACAGATTCTGGAACTTTATAATTTCAACTTATTTAACTTGTGAATCGTGCTATGATGATATTATATGAAATGTAGAGAATTTCATAAGCTTTCCAGAATGTCTTGTTGCACGTCATTTGGAGTTATAGATCTCTAGTTATGATTAAATTACTCAGCTGCTGTTCTGATATCCAAAAAGTGGCATATTCTAGTTTTAGTGTTTTGATTTACTTTGGCATGTTTGTGTGGTGCTAAGTGTGACTCATAGCTTTGATGAAACTGAGTTGATACACCTGAGATCTTGTGTGACTTGGTCATGATTGATGTCCTTATTATCTCCTATGTTGTACTTTAGTGATGATTAAGTTACATAGCTCTAGGTGCTTATATTGAACTTGGTGTGCTTGAATAAATGGTTGCTTGTGGTATTTCTATGTATTCATACATATGCATTGTTGCACTTTATTTACGTACGCTAGCTGAAACGCGTGAAGGATGTGGAGTTGGAGCCAAACCCGAAGATGGTGTTTGGTGGAACTATCCCAAAGATGAAAGTACTTGGCGAGTGGTGTCTGACAAACACTGACTTAGTGTTGGATCCCAGGCAAGCCCCAGACATTATAAGCCTCCTAATTTCTGAAAATGCAATTGAGTATTATGTTATATATATTGTTGCATTAAGTTATAGGTGTTGGATGAAAACACTTGCTGCATTGATATCCTATCCTTGTCCAGAAAGCAAACCTTGAATCCTATGTAGACCAGGATCGAGTAGATGCTTAACCCTTCTTTAAACAGTAAAAGTCAGGTGCTTTCCTATCACCTGCGAGCTTTAGGGATAATATATATGGCACGGTTGGCTATATTTGCTATCATGGAAAAGAACCGTGTGTTAATGAAATGAAATGAGACCGGGCGGGATGATAGTGAAGCAGCAACGCATGAAGGTCTTGGGTGTGGATCTATCCCCGTCTGTGTCGATTAAGGACCGATTCTTGGAGCTTTCCTGTTCATGTTGAACGCATGGCCCTCTCTTAGCTGGCCGGGCCCGAGTGCTTGACCGCGAATCTGAGTAGCTCAACTCAGGCCGAGAGTCAGCAAGTATAAAGTGCGCCTCGGAAGGGAGCCGTAGGCGTGAGTCCAAGGGTAGGTGATTTAAAAGTCTTGATCGTCCTGGTAGAAGGGTAATCCCTGAGAGTGCTGGCGCTGACCGAACCGACGAAGTTGGTTTCTGAGTTGTCCCAAAGGTGACCTAATGCTCCCCGATAGGCGAAGTCATGGATGAGAGTTAGGAATACCTCCTCAGCTAAGTTGTAATTCGATTCGAGTCGCTGTCTCTCACCGGTTAGTGAGAACTTGACGGGCATATCTTCAAAGTAGATACACTAAACAACTTGATAGTTTAGGAATGATGATATGATGATGGCCTTATTATACCTAGTATGGTTAGTATTGTTTGCTCCTAATCAAGTGAGTGCTCTAGTATAGGTGCTAATATAGATGATAGGTTAATTATTATTAACTTGATGCTTAAGCATTAAATGCTTACTTATCTGTACTAAGCTTTCTGCAAAATATTGTCAAGCCAGCCCTACTTATATCAGCCTTGCATACTCCTTAGTGCCACTTTATTTCTGGTTTTTGATGGGTAAGTCTAGCTGAGTACATTCTCGTACTTAGGTTTTATTCCCACTTGTTGCAGGTTGTGATGTATCATGGCTACTGTAAGAATTGGATGACTTCTGCCGTAGTGGCATAGTGTGATCATGGGCATGATCCTTCTGAGTTATCTTGTCTCTAATGCTTTTGTTGGAATTGACCTTGGTTCTGGCATGTATTTCAAATAAGGGTAATGTTACTTTCAAAGCACTTTGCTTCCTCTACTTTTCAACTTAAGTTGTAATAACTATGTTGAACTCTGATGTATATTGAATTACATGATAAATGGATGTAACATGTGACTTGTTATGTTGAATCACTACAATCTAGGTTTGTATGTTGGTTGGTTTCAAATCCCTCGTGATTTCATTGGACTACCAGAGTTATATGGGCTCAAGTGTGAGAATTTGATCACTTCGGTGATTGTGTTTTGTACTTCTGCTCTTATAATTTGGATGGTTCCGTGACACAAACCGTGCACCAATCTTGCATCGACACTAACACTGTCTCCAAATAGACTGAAACGAGATTTCACCTGGTTCATGTCACCTAGGGGTTCCATCGGGTGCGTCATAAACGATTTCTGGGCCTATGGTACGTTCGACGCAAACTGTGCACGTATCTTGCATCAAGATAAGCACTATCTCCAAAACGGACCGAATCAAGCTTCCACTTAAGCCTCGTCACCTAGAAGTACCATCGGGTGCGTCCAAAATAATTTTTGAGCCTATGGTACGTTCGGCATAGACAGTGCACCTATGTTGCACCGATATTAACAGTCTCTAAACAGACCAAAATGAGATTCCACATGACCCACGTCACCTAGATGTTCTACCGGGTGTGTTCGAAATGATTTTTGAGCCTGTGGTACGTTCGGCGCAAACTGTGCACCTATCCTGTGTCAAGATCAGCACTATCTCCAAATACACCGAATCAAGCTTCCAACTGAGCCTCATCACCTAAGAGTACCATCAGGTGTGTCAAAAACGATTTCTATGCCTATGGTACATTTAGCCCAAACCATGCACCTATCTTGTACCGACAGTAACACTGTCTCCAAATGTACTGAAACATATGTCACCTAGGAGATCCATTGGGAGCATCCAACCGAGCCTATGGCACATTCCACGCAAACCGTGAAACTACCATACGTCAAGATTAGCACTATCCCCAAACGGACTGAATCGAGCTTCCACTTAAGTCTCGTCACTAAGGAGTACCATTGGGTGCGTCCAAAATGATTTCTAAGCCTATGTTACGTTTGTCGCAAACTATGCACCTATCTATCACCGACACTAACACTATCTCCGAATGGATCGAAATGAGATTCCATATGACCCACATCACCTATGAGTTCTATCAGGTGTGTCTAAAATGATTTATGAACCTTGGTACATTCAGCGCAAACATGCACATATATTGCGTCAAGATTAGCGCTATCTCCAAACGGACCGAAACAAGCATCCACTTGAGCCTCTAGAAGTACCATCCAGTGCGTCCAAAATGATTTCTGAGCCTTTGGTATGTTTAGCGCAAACCGTGCAACTATCATGCACCGACACTAACACTATCTCCAAACGGATCGGAACGAGATTCCACATGACCCACGTCACCTAGGAGTTCTATCAGGTGTGTGCAAAATGATTTTCGTGCCTATGGTATGTTAGGCATAAACAGGTGCACCTATCTTGCGTCAAGGTTAGCACTATCTCCAAACGGGCCGAAACGAGCATCCATTTGAGCCCCGTCACCTAGGAGTACCATCAGGTGCGTCCAAAATGATTTATGAGCCTATGGTACATTTGGCGCAAACCGTGCACCTATCTTGCACCAACATGCTATCTCCAAATGGACCGAAATGAGATTCCACATGACCCACGCCACCTAGGAGATCTAGTGGATGCGTCCAAAACGGTTTCAAGCCTATGGTACGTTCGACGCAAACCATGCACCTATCTTGCATCAAGATTAGCACTATCTCCAAACTAACCGAATCGAGGTTCCACTTGAGCCTTGACACCTAGGAGTACCATCGAGTGCCTCCAAAATGATTTCTGAGCCTATGGTACGTTTGGTGCCAACGGTGCAATGATACTAGCACTATCTCCAAACGGACCAAAATGAGATTCCACATCACCCACGTCACCTAGGTGTTCCATCATGTGTGTCCAAAATAATTTTTGAGCCTGTTGTATGTTAGCGCAAACCGTGCACCTATCTTGCATCAAGATTAGCACTATCTCTAAACGGACTTAAAACGTGCATCCACTTGAGCCTCATCACCTAGGAGTACCATCGGGTGTGTCCAAAATGATTTTCGAGCCTATGTACATTCGACGCAAACCGTGGACATATCTTGCGTCAAGATTAGGACTATCTCCTAACGGGCCGAATTAGGCTTCCACTTGAGCCTCGTCACCTAGGAGTACCATCGGGTGCGTCCAAAAAACGACTTCTGAGCCTATGGTACGTTTGGTGTAAACTGTGAACCTATCTTGCACCGATACTAACACTGTCTCCGAATGGACTAAAATGAGATTCCACATGACTCATGTCACATAGAAGTTCCATTGGGAGCGTCCAAAACTGCATCCGAGCCTATGGTATGTTCAGCGCAAACCGTGCACCTATCTTGCGTTAGGATTAGCAATATCTCAAAACAGACTGAGTCGAGCTTCCACTTGGGCCTCGTCACCTAGGAGTACCATCGGGTGCATCCAAAATGATTTCTAAGTCAATGGTACATTTGGCACAAACCGTGCACCAATCTTGCATCGACACTAACACTGTCTCCAAATGGACTGAAACAAGATTTCACATGGCCCACGTCACCTAGGGGTTCCATCAGGTGCGTCATAAATGATTTTCGAGCCTATGGTATGTTCGATGCAAACCGTGCACCTATCTTGCATGAAGATAAGCACTATCTCGAAAACAGACCGAATCAAGCTTCCACTTGAGCCTCATCACCTAGAAGTACTATCGGGTGCGTCCAAAATGATTTCTAAGCTTATGGTATGTTTGGCGCAAACCGTGCACCTTTCTTGTACCGATACTAACAGTCTCCAAATGGACCAACATGAGATTTTACATGACCCGCGTCACCTAGGTGTTCTTCCGGGTGTGTTCGAAACGATTTTCGAGCCTGTGGTACGTTCGGCGCAAACAGTGCACCTATCCTCTATTAAGATTAGCACTATCTCCAAACATACTGAAACGAGCATCCACTTGAGCCTCGTCACCTAGGAGTACTGTCGGGTGCATCTAAAATGATTTCTGAGCCTATGGTTCATTTGGCGCAAACCGTGCGCATATCTTGCAGCGACACTAACACTGTCTCCAAATGGACCGAAACGAGATTCCACATGACCCCCGTCACCTAGGAGTTCCATCGGGTGCGTCCAAAAAATGATTTCTGAGCCCATGGTACGTTTGGCGTAAACTGGGCACCTATCTTGCATCAAGATTAGCACTATCTCCACACAGACCGAATTGAGCTTCCACTTGACACTTGTCACCAAGCAGTATCATTGGGTTCAAAGACCATTTCTGAGCCTATCGTATGTTTGGCGCAAACCGTGGACCTATCTTGCACCGACGCTAATATTGTCTCTAAACGGACTGAAACGAGATTCCACATGACCCACGTCTCCTAGGGTTCCATCGGGTGTGTCTAGAGCCTATGTACATTTGACGCAAACCGTGCACCTATCTTGCTTCAAGATTAGCACTATCTCCTAACGGACGGAATCGGGCTTCCACTTGAGCCTCGTCACCTACGAGTACTATCGGTGCGTCCAAAAAACAATTTCTGAGCCTACGGTACGTTTGGCGCAAACCGTGCACTTATCTTGCATCGATACTAACACTGTTTCCTAACGTACTAAAATGAGATTCCACATGACTCATCACCTAGGAGTTCCATCGGGTGCGTCTAGAACTACATCCGAGCCTATGGTATGTTAGCGCAAATCGTGCACCTATCTTGTGTCAGGATTAGCGATATCTGAAAATGGACCGAATCGAGCTTCCATTGGAGCCTCGTCACCTAGAAGTACCATCGGGTGCATCCAAAATGATTTTTAAGTCAATGGTACATTTGGTGCAAACCGTGCACCTATCTTGCATCGACACTAACACTGTCTCCAAACGGACCGAAATGTGATTCCGCATGACCCACGTCACCTAGGTGTTCTATCGGGTGTGTCCGAAACAATTTTTGACCCTGTGGTATATTCAGTGCCAAAAGTGCACCTATCTTGCATCAAGATTTGCACTATCTCTAAATGGACTAAAACAACCATCCACTTGAGCCTCGTCACCTAGGAGTACCATCGAGTGTGTCCAAAATAATTTCTAAGGCTATGGAACGTTTGGCACAAATTGATCACCTATATTGCACCGACACTAACACTATCTCCAAACTGACCAAAACGAGACTCCACATGACCCACGTCCCTAGGGTTCCACCAGGTGCGTCCAAAACGATTTCTGAGCCTATAGTACGTTCGGTGCAAACCGTGCACCTATCTTGCATCAAGATTAGCACTATCTCCAAACATACCGAATCAAGCTTCCATTTGATGCTCGTCACCTAGAAATATCATTGGGTGCGTCCAAAATGATTTCTCAACCTATGGTATGTTTGGAGGAAACCGTGGACCTATCTTGCACCGACACTAACACTATCTCCAAATGGACTAAAACGAGATTCCACATGACCCACGTCACCTAGTAGTTCCATCTGGTGTGTCCTAAACGATTTCTAAGCCAATGGTATGTTTGGCGCAAACCGTTCACCAATCCTGCACCGATACTAATGCTGTCTCCAAATGGATTAAACGAGTTTCCACATGACCCATGTCACCTAGGAGTTCTGTTGGGTGCGTCCAAAACGATTTCTAAGCCAATTGTACGTTTAGCGAAAACAATGCACCTATCTTAGACCGACACTAACACTATCTCCAAATGGACCGAAACGAGATTCCACATGACCTGCGTCACCTAGGGGTTCCATTGGGCGCGTCATAAATGATTTCCAAGCCTATGGTACGTTCGACGCAAACCGTGCACCTATCTTGCATCAAGATTAGCACTATCTCCAAGACGGACTGAGTCGAGTTTCCACTTGAGCCTCATTACCTAGGAGTATCATCGGGTTCATCCAAAATGATTTGTGAGCCTATGGTACAATTAGCGCAAACCGTGCACCTATGTTGCACTGATACTAACACTGTCTCCGAATGGACCAAAATGAGATTCCTCAAGACCCACGACACCTAGGTGTTCTACCAGGTGTGTCCGAAATGATTTTCGAGCCTATGGTACGTTCGGTGCAAATCATGCACCTATCCTCCGTCAAGAATAGCACTATCTCCAAATGGACCAAAACAAGCATCCACTTGAGCCTCGTCACCTAGGAGTACCATCGAGGGCGTCCAAAACAATTTCTGAGCCTATGGTACATTTAGCGCAAACTGAGTACCTATCTTGCACTGATACTAACACTGTCTCCAAATGGACGGAAACGAGATTCCACATGACCAATGTCAGCTAGGAGATCCATCGGGTGCGTGCAAAACAATTTCCGAGCCTATGGTATGGTCAACGCAAACTGTGCACCTATCTTGGATCAAGATTAGCACTATCTGCAAATGGACTGAATTGATCTCCCACTTGAGCCTTGTCACCTAGGAGTACCATCGGGTGCGTCTAAAATGATTTCTAATCCTGTGGTATGTTTGGCACAAACCGTGCACCTAACTTGCACCGAGACTAACACTGTCTCCTAACGTACTAAAATGAGATTCCACATGACTCATGTCACCTAGGAGTTCTATCGGGTGCGTCCAAAACTACATCCGAGCCTATGGTATGTTTGGCGCAAATCGTGCACCTATCCTGTGTCAGGATTAGCAATATCTCAAAATGGACCAAATCAAGCTTCCACTTGAGCCTCGTCACCTAGAAGTACCATCGGGTGCGTCCAAAATGATTTCTAAGTCAAGGGTACGTTTGGCGCAAATGGTGCACCTATCTTGCATCGACACTAACACTGTCTCCAAATGGACCGAAATGAGATTTTACATGACCCACGTCACCTAGGGTTCCATTGGGTGCATCATAAATGATTATCGAGCCTATGGTATGTTCGACGCAAACCGTGCACCTATCTTGCATTAAGATTTGCACTATCTCCAACAGACCGAATCGAGGTTCCACTTGAGCATCGTCACCTAGGAATACCATTGGTTGCGCCCAAAATGATTTCTAGGCCTATGGTACATTTGGCGCAAACCGTGCATCTATCTTGCACCGATACTAACAGTCTCTAAATGGACCAAAATGAGATTCCACATGACCCACGTCCCTAGGTGTTCTACCGGATGTGTTCAAAATGATTTTTTAGCCTGTGGTACGTTCAACGCAAACTGTGCACCTATCCTGCATCAAGATTAGCACTATCTCCAAACGTATCGAAACAAGCATCCACTTGAGCCTCTCACCTACGAGTACCGTCGGGTGTGTCCAAAATGATTTATGCGCCTATGGGATGTTTGGCGCAAACCGTGCACCTATCTTGCACTGACATTAACACTGTCTCCACATGACCAACGTCACCTTTAAGATCCATTGGCTGCATCCAAAATGATTTCCGCGCCTTTGGCATGGTAGACGCAAGGCGTGCAACTGTTTTGCACCAAGATTAGCAATATCTCTAAATTGACCGGATCGATCTACCACTTGAGCCTTGTCACCGAGGAGTACTATCCGGTGCGTCGAAAACGATTTATGAGCCTACGGTACGTTTGGCGCAAACCGTGCACCTATCTAACACAATCTCCAAATGGACCAAAATGAGATTCCACAAGTCCCACATCACCTAGGAGTTCTATCGGGTGTGTCCAAAATAATTTTCGAGCTTGTGGTATGTTTGGCACAAACTATGCACCTATCTTGCATCAAGATTTGCAATATCTCCAAATGGACCGAAATTAGATTTCACATGACCCACGTCACCTAGGAGTTCCATTGGATGTGTCCAAAATGATTTTCGTGCCTGTTGTATGTTCGGCGCAAACAGTGCCCCTATCTTGCATCAAGATTTGCACTATCTCCAAACGGACTAAAACAAACCTTCTTGTCTTGCCTCGTCACCTAGGAGTACCATCTGGTGTGTCAAAAATTATTTCTAAGGGTGTGGTATGTTTTGTGCAAATCGTGCAACTGTCTTGCACTGACACTAACACTATCTCTAAATGGACCGAAATGAGACTCCACATGACCAGCGTCACCTAGGGTTCAATCGGGTGCATCCAAAATGATTTCTGAGCCTATGGTACATTCGGTGCAAAACATGCACCTATCTTGCATCAAGATTAGCACTATCTCCAAACATACTGAATCAAGCTTCCACTGGATCCTTGTCAGCAAGAAGTATCATTGGGTGGGTCCAAAATGATTTCTAAGGCTATGGTACATTTGGAGGAAACCGTGGACCTATCTTGCACAGACACTAACACTATCTCCAAATGGACTGAAATAAGATTCCACATGACCCACGTCACCTAGCAGTTCCATCTAGTGCGTCCAAAACAATTTCTAAGCCAATGGTACGTTTGGCGCAAACCGTGCACCTATCTTGCACTGATACCAATGATGTCTCCAAACGAACTACATGAGATTCCACTTGACCCACATCACCTAGGAGTACCATTGGGTGCATCCAAAACAATGTCTAAGCCAATGGTATGTTTGGCGCAAACTGTGCACCTATCTTGCACCGACACTAACACTGTCTCCAAATGGACTGAAACAAGATTCTACATGAGCTGCGTCACCTAGGGGTTCCATCGGGTGCGTCATAAACGATTTTTGAGCCTATGGTACGTTCGACGCAAACCATGCACCTACCTTGCATCAAGATTAGCACAGTCTCCAAAATGGATCGAATCAAGCTTCCACTTGAGCCTCATTACCTAGGAGTATCATCGGGTTCATCCAAAATGATTTGTGAGCCTATGGTACGTTTAGCGCAAACTGTGCACCTATCTTCTACTGATAATAACACTATCTCCAAACGGATCGAAATGAGATTCCACATGACCCACGACACCTAGGTGTTCTACCGGGTGTCCAAAATGATTTTTGAGCCTGTGGTACATTTGGCGCAAATCGTGCACCTATCTTGCGTCAAGATTAGCACTATCTCCAAACGGACCGAAACGAGCAAACACTTGAGCCTCATCACCTAGGAGTACCATCTGGTGTGTCAAAAATTATTTCTAATGGTGTGGTATGTTTTGTGCAAATCGTGCAACTGTCTTGCACTGACACTAACACTATCTCTAAATGGACCGAAATGAGACTCCACATGACCAGCATCACCTAGGGTTCAATCGGGTGCATCCAAAATGATTTCTGAGCCTATGGTACATTCGGTGCAAAACATGCACCTATCTTGCATCAAGATTAGCACTATCTCCAAACATACTGAATCAAGCTTCCACTGGATCCTTGTCAGCAAGAAGTATCATTGGGTGGGTCCAAAATGATTTCTAAGGCTATGGTACATTTGGAGGAAACCGTGGACCTATCTTGCACAGACACTAACACTATCTCCAAATGGACTGAAATAAGATTCCACATGACCCACGTCACCTAGCAGTTCCATCTAGTGCGTCCAAAACAATTTCTAAGCCAATGGTACGTTTGGCGCAAACCGTGCACCTATCTTGCACTGATACCAATGATGTCTCCAAACGAACTACATGAGATTCCACTTGACCCACATCACCTAGGAGTACCGTTGGGTGCGTCCAAAACAATGTCTAAGCCAATGGTATGTTTGGCGCAAACTGTGCACCTATCTTGCACCGACACTAACACTGTCTCCAAATGGACTGAAACAAGATTCTACATGAGCTGCGTCACCTAGGGGTTCCATCGGGTGCGTCATAAACGATTTTTGAGCCTATGGTACGTTCGACGCAAACCATGCACCTACCTTGCATCAAGATTAGCACAGTCTCCAAAATGGATCGAATCAAGCTTCCACTTGAGCCTCATTACCTAGGAGTATCATCGGGTTCATCCAAAATGATTTGTGAGCCTATGGTACGTTTAGCGCAAACTGTGCACCTATCTTGTACTGATAATAACACTATCTCCAAACGGATCGAAATGAGATTCCACATGACCCACGACACCTAGGTGTTCTACCGGGTGTCCAAAATGATTTTTGAGCCTGTGGTACATTTGGCGCAAATCGTGCACCTATCTTGCGTCAAGATTAGCACTATCTCCAAACGGACCGAAACGAGCAAACACTTGAGCCTCATCACCTAGGAGTACCATCGATTGCATCCAAAACAATTTATGAGCCTATGAACATTTAACGCAAACCGTGCACATATCTTGCACTGATACTAACTCCTTCTCCAAATGGATAGAAACGAGATTCCCCATGACCAACATCACCTAGGAGATCCATCAAGTGCGTTCAAAATGATTTCAAGCCTATGGTATGGTCGACGCAAACTGTGCCCCCATCTTGCGTCAAGATTAGCACTATCTCCAAATGGACTGAATCAATCTTCCACTTGAGCCTTGTCACCTAGGAGTACCATCGAGTGCGTCTAAAATGATTTTTGATCCTGTGGTATGTTTTGGCTAACCGTGCACATATCTAACGTGTCTTCAAATGGACCGCATTGAGATTCCACATGACCCACGTCACCTAGGAGTTCTATCGATGTGTCCAAAATGATTTTCGAGCCTGTGGTATGTTCAGCGCAAACTAGTCACCTATCTTGCACCAGGATTTGCAATATCTCCAAACAGACTGAAATGAGATTCCACATGACCCACGTCACCTTGGAGTTCTATCAAGTGTGTCCAAAATGATTTTTAAGCCTATGGTATGTTAGGCGCAAACTGTGCACCTATCTTGCAATAAGATTTGCACTATCTTCAAACGTACCAAAATGAGATTCCACATGACCCGTGTCACCTATAAGTTCTATCGGGTGTGTCCCAAATGATTTTCATGCCTATGGTATGTTCGGCGCAAATTATGCAACTATCTTGCATCAAGATTTGCACAATCTCCAAACGGACCGAAACGAGCATCCACTTCAGCTTCGTCACCTAGGAGTACCATCGTGTGCGTCCAAAACGATTTCTGAGGCTATGGTAAGTTTCGCACAAACCATGCACCTATCTTGCACCGACACTAACACTATCTCCAAATGGACAGCGGCGCGACTCCACATGACCCACGTCAGCTAGGGTTCCATCGGGTGTGTCGAAAATGATTTCTGAGCATATGGTACGTTCGGTGCAAACCATGCGCTTTTCTTGCGTCAAAATTAGCACTATCTCCAAACATACCGAATCGAGCTTCCACTTGATCCTCGTCATCTAGAAGTATCATGGGGTGTGTCCAAAACAATTTCTAAGCCTATGGTACGTACGTTTGGCGCAAACCATGGACCTATCTTGCAATGACACTAAGACAGTCTCCAAATGGACTGAAACGAGATTCCACATGACCCACGTCACTTAGGAGTTCCATCAGGTGCGTCCAAAACAATTTCTAAGCCAATGGTACATTTGGCGCAAACCATGCACCTATCTTGCACCGACACTAACACTGTCTTCAAATGGACCAAAACGAGATTCCACATGACCCGCGTCACCTAGGGGTTCCATCGGGTGCGTCATAAATGATTTCTGAGCCTAGGGTACGTTCGATGCAAACTGTGCACCTATCTTGCAACAAGGTTAGCACTATCTCTAAAATGGACTGAGTCGAGCTTCCACTTGAGTCTTATTACCTAGGAGTACCATTGGGTTTGTCCAAAATGATTTGTGAGCCTATGGTATGTTTGGCACAAACCTTGCACCTATCTTGCACCGATACTAACACTGTCTCCAAACGGATAAAAATAAGATTCCACATCACCCACGACACATAGGTATTCTACCGAGTGTGTCTGAAACAATTTTCAAGCATGTGGTACGTTCGGTGCATATCGTGCACCTTCCTCGTCAAGATTAGCACTATCTCCAAACGGACCGAAATGAGCATCCACTTGTGCCTTGTCACCTAGGAGTACCATCGAGTGCATCTAAAACAATTTCTGAGCAAACGTACGTTTGGCACAAAACGTGCACCTATCTAACAGTGCCTCCAAATGGAACGAAATGAGATTCCACATGACCCACATCACCTAGGAGTTTTATCGGGTGTGTCCAAAATGATTTTCATGCTGTGGTATGTTTGGCGCAAACTGTGCATCTATCTTGCATCAAGATTTGCTCTATGTCCAAACGGACTAAAACGAGAATACACTTGAGCCTCATCACCTATGAGTACCATCGGGTGCATCCAAAATGATTTCTGAGGCTATGGTACGTTTGGCGCAAACCGTGCACCGATCTTGCACTGACACTAACACTATCTCCAAATGGACAGTGGCGCACCTCCACATGACCCACGTCACCTAGGTTTCCATCGGATTCATCCAAAATGATTTTTGTGCCTGTGGTAGTTCGGTGCAAACCGTGCACTTCTATTGCATAAAGATTAACACTATCTCCAAACATACCGAATCGAGCTTCCACTTGATCCTCGTTACCTAGAAGTATCATGGGGTGCGTCCAGAACAATTTCTAAGCCTATGGTACGTTTGCCGTAAACCATGGACCTATCTTGCATCGACACTAACACAGTCTCCAAATGGACTGAAACGAGATTCCACATGACCCATGTCACCTAGGAGTTCCATCGGGTGCTTCCAAAAATGATTTCTAAGCCAATGGTACGTTTGGCGCAAACCATGCACCTATCTTGCACAGACACTAATATTGTCTCTGAATGGACCAAAACGAGATTCCACATGACCCACGTCACCTAGGGGTTCCATCAGGTGTGTTATCAACGATTTCCGAGCCTATGGTACGTCCAACGCAAACCGTGTACCTATCTTGCACCGACACTAACACTGTTTTCAAATGGACCGAAACGAGATTCCACATGACCCGCGTCACCTAGGGTTTCCATTGGGTGCGTCCAAAATGATTCCTAAGCATATGGTACGTTTGGCACAAACCGTGCACCTATGTTGCACCAATCTTAACACTCTCTCCAAATGGACCAAAATGAGATTTCACATGACCCACGACACCTAGGTGTTCTACCGAGTGTGTCCGAAATGATTTTTGAGCGTGTGGTACGTTCGGCGCAAATCGTGCACCTATCCTGCATCAAGATTAGCACTATCTCCAAACGTACCAAAACGAGCATCCACTTGAGCCCCGTCACCTAGGAGTACCATTGAGTGCGTCCAAAACAATTTCTGAGCCTATGGTTTGTTTGGCGCAAACTATGCACCAATCTTGCACTGACACTAACACATTCTCCAAATGGATAGAGCTAAGATTCCACATGATCAACGTCACCTTGGAGATCCATCGGGTGCGTCCAAAATGATTTCTAAGCCTATGGTATGGTCGACGTAAACCGTGCACATATCTTGTGTCAAGATAGCACTATCTCCAAATGGACTGAATCTATCTTCCACTTCAGACTTGCCACCTAGGAGTACCATCGGGTGCGTCTAATACGATTTTTGAGCCTATGGTATGTTTGGCACAAACCATGCACCTATCTAACAGTGTCTCCAAATGGACCGAAATAAGATTCCACATGACCCACGTCACCTAGGAGTTCTATCGGGTGTGTCCAAAATGATTTTTGAGCCTATGATATGTTCAGCACAAACAGTGCACCTAACTTGCATCAAGATTTGCAATATCTCCAAACGGAACAATTGAGATTCCACATGACCCACGTCACCTAGGAGTTCTTTCGGGTGTGTCCAAAATGATTTTCAAGCCTATGCTATGTTCAGCGCAAACTGTGCAGCTATCTTGCAACAAGA
>CM036224.1:29189505-29254508 GCA_020631735.1 Saccharum officinarum | reverse complement strand
GGTTCAATCGGGTGCATCCAAAATGATTTCTGAGCCTATGGTACATTCGGTGCAAAAACATGCACCTATCTTGCATCAAGATTAGCACTATCTCCAAACATACTGAATCAAGCTTCCACTGGATCCTTGTCAGCAAGAAGTATTCATGGGGGGGGTCCAAAATGATTCTAAGCTTATGGTACATTTGGAGGAAACCGTGGACCTATCTTGCACAGACACTAACACTATCTCCAAATGGACTGAAATAAAGATTCACATGACCCACGTCACCTAGCAGTTCCATCTAGTGCGTCCAAAACAATTTCTAAGCCAATGGGTACGTTTGGCGCAAAACCGTGCACCTATTTGCACTGATACCAATGATGTCTCCAAACGAACTACATGAATCCACTTGACCCACATCACTAGGAGTACCATTGGGTGCATCCAAAAACAATTCTAAGCCAATGGTATTGTTTGGCGCAAACTGTGCACCTATCTTGCACCGACACTAACACTGTCTCCAAATGGACTGAAACAAGATTCTACATGAGCTGCGTCACCTAGGGTTCCATCGGGTGCGTCATAAACGATTTTGAGCCTATGGTACGTTCGACCGCAAACCATGCACCTACCTTCATCAAGATTAGCACAGTCTCCAAAATGGATCGAATCAAGCTCCACTTGACCTCATTACCTAGGAGTATCATCGGGTTCATCCAAAATGATTGTGAGCCTATGGTACGTTAGCGCAAACTGTGCACCTATCTTCTACTGATAATAACACTATCTCCAAACGGATCGAAATGAGATTCCACATGACCCACGACACCTAGGTGTTCTACCGGTGTCCAAAAGATTTTTGAGCCTGTGGTACATTTGGCGCAAATCGTGCACCTATCTTGCGTCAAGATTAGCACTATCTCCAAACGACCGAAACGAGCAAACACTTGAGCCTCATCACCTAGGAGTACCATCTGGTGTGTCAAAAATTATTTCTAATGGTGTGGTATTTTTGTGCAAATCGTGCAACTGTTCTTGCACTGACACTAACACTATCTCTAAATGGACCGAAATGAGACTCCACATGACCAGCATCACTAGGGTTCAATCGGGTGCATCCAAAATGATTTCTGAGCCTATGGTACATTCGGTGCAAAACATGCACCTATCTTGCATAAGATTAGCACTATCTCCAAACATACTGAATCAAGCTTCCACTGGATCCTTGTCAGCAAGAAGTATCATGGGTGGGTCCAAAATGATTTCTAAGGCTATGGTACATTGGAGGAAACCGTGGACCTATCTTGCACAACACTAACACTATCTCCAAATGACTGAAATAAGATTCCACATGACCCACGTCACCTAGCAGTTCCATCTAGTGCGTCCAAACAATTTCTAAGCCAATGGTACGTTTGGCGCAAACCGTGCACCTATCTTGCACTGATACAATGATGTCTCCAAACGAACTACATGAGATTCCACTTGACCCACATCACCTAGGAGTACCGTTGGGTGCGTCCAAAACAATGTCTAAGCCAATGGTATGTTTGGCGCAAACTGGCACCTATCTTGCACCGACACTAACACTGTCTCCAAATGGACTGAAACAAGATTCTACATGAGCTGCGTCACCTAGGGTTCCATCGCGTGCGTCATAAACGATTTTTGAGCCTATGTACGTTCGACGCAAACCATGCACCTACCTTGCATCAAGATTAGCACAGTCTCCAAAATGGATCGAATCAAGCTTCCACTTGAGCCTCATTACCTAGGAGTATCATCGGGTTCATCCAAAATGATTTGTGAGCCTATGGTACGTTTAGCGCAAACTGTGCACCTATCTTGTACTGATAATAACACTATCTCCAAACGGATCGAAATGAGATTCCACATGACCCACGACACCTAGGTGTTCTACCGGGTGTCCAAAATGATTTTGAGCCTGTGTACATTTGGCGCAAATCGTGCACCTATCTTGCGTCAAATTAGCACTATCTCCAAACGACCGAAAACGAGCAAAACACTTGAGCCCTCATCACCTAGGAGTACCATCGATTGCATCCAAAAACAATTTATGAGCCATGAACATTTAAACGCAAACCGTGCACATATCTTGCACTGATACTAACTCCTTTCTCCAAATGGATAGAAACGAGATTCCCATGACCAACATCACCTAGGAGATCCATCAAGTGCGTTCAAAATGATTTCAAGCCTATGTATGTCGACGCAAACTGTGCCCCCATCTTGCGTCAAGATTAGCACTATCCCAAATGGACTGAATCAATCTTCACTTGAGCCTTTCACCTAGGAGTACCATCGAGTGCGTCTAAATGATTTTTGATCCTGTGGTATGTTTTGGCTAACCGTGCACATATCTAACGTGTCTTCAAAATGGACCGCATTGAGATTCCACATGACCCACGTCACCTAGGAGTTCTATCGATGTGTCCAAAATGATTTCGAGCCTGTGGTATGTTCAGCGCAAAACTAGTCACCTATCTTGCACCAGATTTGCAAATCTCCAACAGACTGAAATGAGATTCCACATGACCCACGTCACCTTGATCTATCAAGTGTGTCCAAAATGATTTTTAAGCCTATGGTATGTTAGCGCAAACTGTGCACCTATCTTGCAATAAGATTTGCACTATCTTCAAAACGTACCAAAATGAGATTCCACATGACCCGTGTCACCTAAAGTTCTTATCGTGTGTCCCAAATGATTTCATGCCTATGTATGTTCGGCGCAAAATTATGCAACTATCTTGCATCAAGATTTGCACCAATCTCCAAACGGACCGAAACGAGCATCCACTTCACTTCGTCACCTAGGAGTACCATCGTGTGCGTCCAAAACATTTCTGAGGCTATGTAAGTTTCGCACAAAACCATGCACCTATCTTGCACCGACACTAACACTATCTCCAAATGGACAGCGGCGCGACTCCACATGACCCACGTCAGCTAGGTTCCATCGGGTGTGTCGAAAATGATTTCTGAGCATATTGTACGTTCGGTGCAAACATGCGCTTTTCTTGCGTAAAATTAGCACTATCTCCAAACATACCGAATCGAGCTTCACTTGATCCTCGTCATCTAGAAGTATCATGGGGTGTCCAAAACAATTTCTAAGCCTATGGTACGTACTTTGGCGCAAACCATGGACCTATCTTGCAATGACACTAAGACAGTCTCCAAATGGACTGAAACGAGATTCCACATGACCCACGTCACTTAGGAGTTCCTCAGGTGCGTCCAAAAACAATTTCTAAGCCAATGTACAATTTGGCGCAAACCATGCACCTATCTTGCACCGACACTAACACTGTCTTCAAATGGACCAAAACGAGATTCCACATGACCCGCGTCACCTAGGGTTTCCATCGGGTGCGTCATAAATGATTTCTGACTAGGGTACGTTCGATGCAAACTGTGCACCTATCTTGCAACAAGGTTAGCACTATCTCTAAAATGGACTGAGTCGAGCTTCCACTTGAGTCTTATTACCTAGGAGTACCATTGGGTTGTCCAAAATGATTGGAGCCTATGGTATGTTGGCACAAACCTCTGCACCTATCTTGCACCGATACTAACACTGTCTCCAAACGGATAAAATAAGATTCCACATCACCCACGACACATAGGTATTCTACCGAGTGTGTCTGAAACAATTTTCAAGCATGTGGTAGTTCGGTGCATATCGTGCACCTTCCTCTCAAGATTAGCACTATCTCCAAACGGACCGAAATGAGCATCCACTTGCCTTGTCACCTAGGAGTACCATCGAGTGCATCTAAAACAATTTCTGAGCAAACGTACGTTTGGCACAAAACTGCACCTATCTAACAGTGCCTCCAAATGAACGAAATGAGATTTCCACATGACCCACATCACCTAGGAGTTTATCGGGGTGTCCAAAATGATTTTCATGCTGTGGTATTTTGGCGCAAACTGTGCATCTATCTTGCATCAAGATTTGCTCTATGTCCAAACGGACTAAAACGAAATACACTTGAGCCTCATCACCTATGAGTACCATCGTGCCATCCAAAATGATTTCTGAGGCTATGGTACGTTTGGCGCAAACCGTGCACCGATCTTGCACTGACACTAACACTATTCCCAAATGGACAGTGGCGCACCTCCACATGACCCACGTCACCTAGGTTTCCATCGGATTCACCAAAATGATTTTTGTGCCTGTGGTAGTTCGGTGCAAACCGTGCACTTCTATTGCATAAGATTAACACTATCTCCAAACATACCGAATCGAGCTTCCACTTGATCCTCGTTACCTAGAAAGTATCATGGGTGCGTCCAGAACAATTTCTAAAGCCTATGGTACGTTGCCGTAAACCATGACCTATCTTGCATCGACACTAACACAGTCTCCAAATGACTGAAACGAGGATTCCACATGACCCATGTCACCTAGGAGTTCCACGGGGCTTCCAAAAATGATTTCTAAGCCAATGGTATGGCGCAAACCATGCACCTATCTTGCACAGACACTAATATTGTCTCTGAAATGGACCAAAACGAGATTCCACATGACCCACGTCACCTAGGGTTCCATCAGGTGTGTTATCAACGATTCCGAGCCTATGGTACGTCCAACGCAAACGTGTAACCTATCTTGCACCGACACTAACACTGTTTTCAAATGGACCGAAACGAGATTCCACATGACCCGCGTCACCTAGGGTTTCCATTGGGTGCGTCCAAAATGATTCCTAAGCATATGGTACGTTTGCACAAACCGTGCACCTATGTTGCACCAATCTTAACACTCTCTCCAAATGGACCAAAATGAGATTTCACATGACCCACGACACCTAGGTGTTCTACCAGTGTGTCCGAAATGATTTTTGAGCGTGTGGTACGTTCGGCGCAAATCGTGCACCTATCCTGCATCAAGATTAGCACTATCTCCAAACGTACCAAAACGAGCATCCACTTGAGCCCCGTCACCTAGGAGTACCATTGAGTGCGTCCAAAACAATTTCTGAGCCTATGGTTTGTTGGCGCAAACTATGCACCAATCTGCACTGACACTAACACATTCTCCAAATGGATAGAGCTAAGATTCCACATGATCAACGTCACCTTGAGATCCATCGGGTGCGTCCAAATGATTTCTAAGCCTATGGTATGGTCGACGTAAACCGTGCACATATCTTGTCAAGATAGCACATCTCCAAATGGACTGAATCTATCTTCCACTTCAGACTTGCCACCTAGGAGTACCATCGGGTGCGTCTAATACGATTTTTGAGCCTATGGTATGTTTGGCACAAACCATGCACCTATCTAACAGTGTCTCCAAATGGACCGAAATAAGATTCCACATGACCCACGTCACCTAGGAGTTCTATCGGGTGTGTCCAAAATGATTTTTGAGCCTATGATATGTTCAGCACAAACAGTGCACCTAACTTGCATCAAGATTTGCAATATCTCCAAACGGAACAATTGAGATTCCACATGACCCACGTCACCTAGGAGTTCTTTCGGGTGTGTCCAAAATGATTTTCAAGCCTATGCTATGTTCAGCGCAAACTGTGCAGCTATCTTGCAACAAGATTTGCAGTATCTCTGAACGGACAGAAATGAGATTTCACATGACCCACGTCACCTAGGTGTTCTATCCAGTGTGTCCAAAACAATTTTCATGCCTGTGGTATGTTCGACACAAACTATGCACCAATCATGCATCAAGATTTGCACTATCTCCAAACGGACCAAAACGAGCATCCACTTGAGCCTCATCACCTAGGAGTACCTTTGGGTGCATCCAAAATGATTTCTGAGGCTATGGTAAGTTTGGCACAAACTGTGCATCTATCTTGATCTCGCATCGACACTAACACTGTCTCCAAATGGATGGAAACGAGATTTCACATGACCCACGTCACCTAGGAGTTCCATCGGTGCGTCCAAAACGATTTCTAAGCCAATGGTACGTTTAGCACAAACCGCACACCTATCTTGCACCGACACTAACACTGTCTTCAAATGGACCGAAACGAGATTCCACATGACTCGCGTCACCTAGGGGTTCCATCAGGTATGTCATAAACATTTTTTGAGCCTATGGTACGTTCGACGCAAACTGTGCACCTATCTTGCAAGAAGGTTGGCACTATCTCCAAAATAGACCGAATCGAGCTTCCACTTAAGCCTCATTACCTAGGAGTACCATCGGGTTCGTCCAAAATGATTTTTGAGCCTATGGTACATTTGGAACAAACTATGCACCTATCTTGCATCGATACTAACACTGTCTCCAAACGGATCGAAATAAGATTCCACATGACCCACGACACCTAGGTGTTCTACCGGGTGTATCCGAAACGATTTTTGAGCCTGTGGTACGTTCCGCGCAAACTATGCACCAACCTTGCATCAAGATTTGCAATATCTCCAAACTGACCGAAAGGAGATTCCACGTAACCCATGTCACCTAGGAGTTCTATCGGGTGTGTCCAAAACGATTTTTGAGCCTATGGTATGTTCGGCGCAAACTGTGCACCTATCTTGCAACAAGGTTTGGACTATCTCCAAATGGACCAAAATGAGATTTCACATGAACCACGTCACCTTAGAGTTCTATTAGGAGTGTCCAAAATGATTTTTGTGCATGTGGTTTGTTCAGCGCAAACTGTTGACCTATATTGCGTCAAGATTTGTACTATCTCCAAACGGACCGAAACCAGCATCCACTTAAGCCTCGTCACGTAGGAGTACCATCGGGTGCGTCCAAAACTATTTCTGAGGCTATGGTACGTTCGGCGCAAACCATGCACATATCTTGCATCGACACTAACACTATCTCCAAATGGACAGTGGTGCGACTCGACATGACCCACGTCACCTAAGGTTCCATCGGGTGCGTCCAAAACGATTTCTGAGCCTATGCTATGTTTGGTGCAAACCGTGCACCTAGCTTGCAACAATACTAGCACTATCTCCAAATGGACCAAAATGAGATTCCATATGACCCACGTCACCTAGGTGTTCTGTCTTGTGCGTCTAAAATGATTTCTGAGCATGTGGTATGTTTGGTGCAAACCGTGCACCTGTCTTGCGTCAAGATTAGCACTGTCTCCGAACAGACCGAATCAAGCTTCCACTTGAGCTTCATCACCTAGGAGTACCATCGGGTGCGTCCAAAATGATTTCTAAGTCAAGGGTACGTTTGGCTCAAACGGTGCACCTATCTTGCATCGACACTAACACTGTCTCCAAATGCACCGAAATGAGATTTCACACGACCCACGTCACCTAGGAGTTCTATAGGGTGTGTCCAAAATGATTTCGTGCCTATGGTACGTTCGACGCAAACCATGCACCTATCTTGCATCAAATTAGCACTACCTCCAAATGGACCAAATCGAGCTTCCACTCGAGCCTTGTCACCTACGAGTACCATTGGGTGCTTCCAAAATGATTTCTGAGCCTATAGTACATTTGGCATAACGTGTGTCACCAAGGAGTTCTATCGACTGCGTCCAAAATGATTTCTGAGCCTATGGTACGTTCATCACAAACCGAATCGAGCTTCCAATTGAGCCTCATCACCTAGGAGTACCATCGGGTGTGGCCAAAATGATTTCTGAGCTTATGGTACGTTTTGCGCAAAGCTTGAACCTATCTTGCACTAACACTAACACTATCTCCGAACAAACAGATATGAGATTCCACATGACCCACGTCACCTGGGAGTTTCATCAGGTGCATTCAAAATGACTTCCGAGCATATGGTATGTTCGGCGCAAACCGTGCACGTATCTTGCGTCAAGACTAGCACTATCTCTAAATAGACCGAATCGAGCTTCACTTGAGCCTCGTCACCTAGGAGTACCATTAGGTGTGTCAAAAATGATTTCCAAGCCTGTGGTATTTGGCGCAAACGGAACACCTACCTTGGACCGACACTAACACTGTCTCCAAATGGACTAAAACATATTACCCACATCACCTAGGAGATCCATCGGGTGCGCCCAAAATGATTTCTGAGCCTATGGTACGTTCGATGCAAACCGTGCACCCACCTTGTGTCAAGATTAGAACTATCTCCAAACGGACCGAATCGAGCTTCCACTTGAGTCTTGCCACCTAGGAGTACCATTGGGTGCATCCAAAATGAATTTTGAGCCGATGGTACGTTTGGCGCAAACCGTGCACCTATCCTGCACCGACACTAACACTGTCTCCAAATGGACCAAAATGAGATTCCACATGACCCAAGTCACTTAGGAGTTCTATCGGGTGTGTCCAAAATGATTTTCGAGCCTGTGGTACATTCGGCACAAATATGCACCTATATTGCTCAAGATTAACGCTATCTCAGAACAGACCAAAACGAGCATCACCTTGTGCCTCTGAGAGTACCATCCGGTGTGTCCAAAATGATTTCTGAGCCTATGGTATGTTTGGCGCAACCCATGCACCTATCTTGCACCGACACTAACACTATCTCCAAATGGACCAAAATGAGATTCCACATGACCCACATCACCTTGGAGATCCACCGACTGCATCAAAACTGATTTTCGAGCCTATGGCTTGTTTGGTGCAAACCGTGCACCTATCCTACGTCAAGATTAGCACTATCTCTAAACGGATCGAATCGAGCTTCCACATGACCCTCATCACCTTAGAGTACCATTGGGAGCATCTAAAACAAATTTTGAGCCTTGTATGTTTGACACAAACCGAGCACATATCTTGCACTGACACTAACACTGTCTCCGAACGGATCAAAACGAGATTCCACAAGACCCATGTCACTAAGGAGTTCCATCAGGTGCATCTAAAATGATTTCCGAGCATGTGGTACGGTTGGTGCAAACCGTGCACCTGTCTGGCGCTAGGATTAGCACTATCTCTAAATGGACCGAATCCAGCTTTCACTTGAGCCTCGTCACCTAGGAGTACCATCGGGTCTGTCCAAATGATTTCTGAGCCTATGGAACGCTTGGCGCAAACCGTGTGCCTATCTTGCACTGATACAAAAAATATCTCTAAACAGACCGCAATGAGTTTTCACATGACCCACGTCACCTAGGAGTTCTACAGGGTGTGTCCAAAATGGTTTTCGTAACTGTGGTACATTCGGCGCAAACCGTGCACCTATGTTGCATCAAGATTAGCACTATATACAAATGGACCGAATCGAGCATCCACTCGAGCCTCGTCACGTAGGAGTACCATTGGTTGCGTCCAAAATGATTTCTAAGCCTATGGTAAATTTAGCGCAAACCCGTGCACCTATCTTGCACCGACACTAACACTATCTCCAAACGGACCAAAACGAGCATCCACTTGAGCCTCGTCACCTCGAAGTACCATCGGGTGCGTTCAAAATGATTTCTGAGCCGATGGTACGTTTGGCGCAAACCGTGCACCTATCTTGCACCAACACTAACACTGTCTCCAAATGGACTAAAACGAGATTCCACATGACCAACGTCACCTAGGAGTTCTATCGGGAGCATCCAAAACAATTTTCTGAGCCTATGGTATGTTCGGCGCAAACCGTGCACCTATCTTGGTCAAGACTAGCACTATCTCCAAACCTACCGAATCAAGCTTGCACTTGATTATCATCACCTAGAAGTACCATTAGATGCGTCTAAAATGATTTTCATAGCCTATGGTACATTTAGCACAAACAGTACACGTATCTTGCACTCACACTAACACTATCTCCAAATGAACTGAAACGAGATTCCACATGACCCACGTCACCTAGGAGTTCCATCGGGTGCATCCAAAATGATTTCCGAGCCTATGATACGTTCGACGCAAACCGTGCACCTAGCTTGTGTCAAGATAAGCACTATCTCCAAACGGACCGAATTGAGCTTCGACTCTAGCCTCGTCACCTAGCAGAACCATCGGGTGCGTCCAAAACGATTTCTGAGTTTAGGGTACATTTGGCAAAAACCGTGCACCAATCTTGCAAGGATACTAACATTGTCTTCAAACGGACTGAAATGAGATTCCACATGACCCACATCACCTAGGTGTTCTGTCGTGTGCATCTAAAATGATTTCTGAGCATGTGGTATGTTTGGTGCTAACTGTGCACCTGCCCTAGGTCAAGATTAGCATTATCTCCAAACAGACTGAATCGAGCTTCCACTTGAGCATAATCACCTAGGAGTACCATAGGGTGCGTCCAAAATGATTTCTGAGCCTATGGTACGCTTCGCGCAAACCGTGCGCCTATCTTGCACTGATACTAACACTGTCTCTAAACATATCGCAATGAGTTTCCACATGACCCATGTCACCTTGGAGTTCTATAGGATGTGTCCAAAATGATTTTAGTGCCTATGGTACATTCGGTGCAAACTGTGCACCTTTGTTGCATGAAGATTAGCACTATCTCCAAATGGACCAAATCAAGCTTCCACTCGAGCCTTGTCACCTAGGAATACCATCGGGTGCGTCCAAAACGATTTCTGAGCCTATGGTACATTTGGAGAAACCCATGCACCTATCTTGCACCGACACTAACACTATCTCCAAACGGACCGAAACGAGATTCCAAATGACCTGGGTCACCTAGGAGTTCCATCAGGTGCGTCCAAAATGATTTTCTGAGCCTATGGTACGTTCAGCGCAAACCGTGCACCTATCTTGCGTCAAGATTGGCATTATCTCCAAACAGACTGAATCGAGCTTCCACTAGAGCTTCTTCACCTAGGAGTACCATCAGGTATGTCAAAAATGATTTGTAAGCCTATGGTACGTTTGGCGCAAACCATGCTCCTATCTTGCACTGACACTAACACCGTCACCAAACGGATTAAAACACGTGACCCACGTCACCTAGGAGATCCATCGGGTGCGCCCAAAATGATTTCCGAGCCTATGGGACGTTCGATGCAAACCGTGCACCCACCTTGCGTCAGGATTAGAACTATCTCCAAACGGACCGATTCGAGCTTTCACTTGAGCCTTGCCACCTAGGAGTACCATTGGGTGCATCCAAAATGATTTCTGAGCCGTTGGTACGTTTGGCGCAAACCGTGCACCTATCCTGCACCGACACTAACACTGATTCCAAATGGACCAAAATGAGATTCCACATGACCCAAGTCACTTAGGAGTTCTATCGGGTGTGTCCAAAATGATTTTCGAGCCTGTGGTACATTCGGCACAAACATGCACCTATATTGCGTCAAGATTAACGCTATCTCCAAATGGACCAAACGAGCATCACCTTGTGCCTCTGAGAGTACCATCCGGTGTGTCCAAAATGATTTATGAGCCTATGGTATGTTTGGCGCAACCCATGCACCTATCTTGCACCGACACTAACACTATCTCCAAATAGACCAAAATGAGATTCCACATGACCCACATCACCTAGGAGATCCACCGACTGCGTCGAAAATGATTTTCGAGCCTACGGCTCATTTGGTGCAAACCGTGCACCTATCCTACGTCAAGATTAGCACTATCTCCAAACGGAACGAATCAAGCTTCCACATGACCCTCGTCACCTTAGAGTACCATCGGGAGCATCTAAAACAAATTTTGAGCCTTGGTATGTTTGACACAAACCGAGCACCTATCTTGCACTGACACTAACACTATCTCCAAACGGATCAAAACGAGATTCCACAAGACCCATGTCACTAAGGAGTTCCATCAGGTGCATCTAAAATGATTTCCGAGCATGTGGTACAGTTAGTGCAAACCGTGCACCTGTCTGGCGCCATGATTAGCACTATCTCCAAATGGACCGAATCCAGCTTTCACTTGAGCCTCATCACCTAGGAGTACCATCGGGTCTGTCCAAATGATTTCTGAGCCTATGGAACGCTTGGCGCAAACCATGTGCCTATCTTGCACTGATACTAACAATATCTCTAAACAGACCGCAATGAGTTTCCACATGACCCACGTCACCTAGGAGTTCTACAGGGTGTGTCCAAAATGGTTTTTGTAACTGTGGTACATTTGGCGCAAACCGTGCACCTATGTTGCATCAAGATTAGCACTATATACAAATGGACCGAATCGAGCATCCACTCGAGCCTCGTCACGTAGGAGTACCATCGGGTGCGTCCAAAATGATTTCTAAGCCTATGGTAAATTTAGCGCAAACCCGTGCACCTATCTTGCACCGACACTAACACTATCTCCAAACGGACCAAAACGAGCATCCACTTCAGCCTCGTCACCTCGAAGTACCATCGGGTGCGTGCAAAATGATTTCTGAGCCTATGGTACGTTTGGCGCAAACCGTGCACCTATCTTGCACCAACACTAACACTATCTCCAAATGGACTAAAACGAGATTCCACATGACCAACGTCACCTAGGAGTTCTATCGGGAGCATCCAAAACAATTTTCTGAGCCTATGGTATGTTCGGCGCAAACCGTGCACCTATCTTGGTCAAGACTAGCACTATCTCCAAACCTACCGAATCAAGCTTCCACTTGATTATCGTCACCTAGAAGTACCATTAGATGCGTCTAAAATGATTTCGTAGCCTATGGTGCATTTAGCACAAACAGTACATGTATCTTGCACTCACACTAACACTATCTCCAAATGAACTGAAACGAGATTCCACATGACCCACGTCACCTAGGAGTTCCATCGGGTGCATCCAAAATGATTTCCGAGCCTATGATACGTTCGACGCAAACCGTGCACCTAGCTTGTGTCAAGATAAGCACTGTCTCCAAATGGACCGAATTGAGCTTCGACTCTAGCCTCGTCACCAAGCAGAACCATCGGGTGCGTCCAAAACGATTTCTGAGTTTAGGGTACATTTGGCAAAAACCGTGCACCGATCTTGCAAGGATACTAACATTGTCTTCAAACGGACTGAAATGAGATTCCACATGACCCACGTCACCTAGGTGTTCTGCCGTGTGCGTCTAAAATGATTTCTGAGCATGTGGTATGTTTGGTGCTAACTGTGCACCTGCCCTGCGTCAAGATTAGCATTATCTCCAAACAGACCGAATCGACCTTCCACTTGAGCCTAATCACCTAGGAGTACCACAGGGTGCGTCCAAAATGATTTCTGAGCCTATGGTACGCTTCGCGCAAACCGTGTGCCTATCTTGCACTGATACTAACACTGTCTCTAAACATATCGCAATGAGTTTCCACATGACCCATGTCACCTTGGAGTTCTATAGGATGTGTCCAAAATGATTTTAGTGCCTATGGTACATTCGGTGCAAACTGTGCACCTTTGTTGCATCAAGATTAGCACTATCTCCAAATGGACCAAATCAAGCTTCCACTCGAGCCTTGTCACCTAGGAATACCATCGGGTGCGTCCAAAACGATTTCTGAGCCTATGGTACATTTGGAGCAACCCCATGCACCTATCTTGCACCGACACTAACACTATCTCCAAACGGACCGAAACAAGATTCCAAATGACCTGGGTCACCTAGGAGTTCCATCAGGTGCGTCCAAAATGATTTTCTGAGCCTATGTTACGTTCAGCGCAAACCATGCACCTATCTTGCGTCAAGATTGGCATTATCTCCAAACAGACTGAATCGAGCTTCCACTAGAGCTTCTTCACCTAGGAGTACCATCAGGTATGTCAAAAATGATTTGTAAGCCTATGGTACGTTTGGCGCAAACCATGCTCCTATCTTGCACTGACACTAACACCGTCACCAAACGGATTAAAACACGTGACCCACGTCACCTAGGAGATCCATCGGGTGCGCCCAAAATGATTTCCGAGCCTATGGTACGTTCGATGCAAACCGTGCACCCACCTTGCGTCAAGATTAGAACTATCTCCAAACGGACCGAATCGAGCTTCCACTTGAGTCTTGCCACCTAGGAGTACCATTGGGTGCATCCAAAATGATTTCTGAGCCGTTGGTACGTTTGGCGCAAACCGTGCACCTATCCTGCACCGACACTAACACTGTCTCCAAATGGACCAAAATGAGATTCCACATGACCCAAGTCACTTAGGAGTTCTATCGGGTGTGTCCAAAAATGATTTTCGAGCCTGTGGTACATTCGGCACAAACATGCACCTATATTGCGTCAAGATTAACGCTATCTCCAAATGGACCAAAACGAGCATCACCTTGTGCCTCTGAGAGTACCATCCGGTGTGTCCAAAATGATTTATGAGCCTATGGTATGTTTGGCGCAACCCATGCACCTATCTTGCACCGACACTTACACTATCTCCAAATGGACCAAAATGAGATTCCACATGACCCACATCACCTAGGAGATCCACCGACTGCGTCGAAAATGATTTTCGAGCCTACGGCTCGTTTGGTGCAAACCTTGCACCTATCCTATGTCAAGATTAGCACTATCTCCAAACGGACCGAATCGAGCTTCCACATGACCCTCGTCACCTTAGAGTACCATCGGGAGCATCTAAAACAAATTTTGAGCCTTGGTATTTTGTGCTTGCTATGATTGTAAGGTGTTACCTGGGGAGTTTGTTGTCCCTCAACATAAGCTTGTGGTGGCAGACTTTCGCTTTCGGGTACGTGTCCACCGGGACAAATGGGCCAAGATTGCGAGAACGAAGTGGTGGAAGCTTAGAGGGGAAGCAGCGCAGACGTTTAAGGAGAGGATGCTAGACGAGGGACCTTGGGAAGAAGGAGAAGATGCCGACGACATGTGGCTAAAGATGGCAACATGTGTCTGGAAGGTGGCTTCGGAAGTGTTTGGCGTGAGTAGGGGAGGCAAACGGGAAGCGAAAGACACATGGTGGTGGAATGAAGAGGTGCAAAGGGCTATTAGGGAGAAGGAGTGTTTCAAGCGTCTCCACCATGACAAGAGTGTAGCTAACATCGAGGGCTATAAAATAGTGAAGAGGGTTGCAAAGCGAGCTGTGAGTGTAGCAAAAGGCCAGGCGTATGATGGCCTTTATCAGCGGCTAGGCACGAAGGAAGGGGAGAAGGACATTTATAAGATGGCTAGAATCCGCGAGAGGAAGACAAGGGACATCAACCAAATAAAATGCATCAAGGATGGGACAGATCGACTTCTGGTGAAGGATGAGAAGATCAAGGACAGGTGGAGAGAGTACTTCGACAAGCTGTTTAATGGGGAGAATGAGGGTCCTGCCCTTGAGTTGGACGACTCATTTGACGATACCAACAGACGCTTTCTGAGGAGAATTCAGGAGGCAGAGATCGGAGAGGCTTTGAAGAGGATGAAGGGAGGTAAAGCGATGGGCCCTGATGGTATCCCCATTGAGGTGTGGAGATACCTAGGTGCCAGAGCGATAGTATGGTTAACTAAGCTTTTTAACCTTATTTTTCGGTCAAACAAGATGCCTGAAGAATGGAGGAGAAGTATATTAGTACCTATCTTCAAGAACAAGGGAGATGTTCAAAGTTGTACTAACTACCGTGGATTAAGTTGATGAGTCATACGATGAAGCTCTGGGAGAGGGTTATCGAGCATCGCCTAAGGAGAGTGACACATGTGACCCAAAATCAGTTTGGGTTCATGCCTGGTAGGTCGACCATGGAGGCGATTTTCTTATTACGACAATTGATGGAGAGATATAGGGAGCAGAAGAAGGACTTGCACATGGTCTTTATTGACCTCGAGAAGGCATATGACAAAGTACCGAGAAATGTCATGTGGTGGGCCTTGGAAAAGCACAAAGTCCCAACTAAGTACGTTACCCTCATCAAGGATATGTACAGGGATGTGGTGACGTTTGTCCGAACATGTGATGGCTACACCAGTGACTTTCCAATTAAAATAGGACTGCATCAGGGGTCAACTTTGAGCCCTTATTTATTTGCTTTGGTGATGGATGAGGTCACAAGGGACATACAAGGTGATATCCCTTGGTGTATGCTCTTTGCTGATGATGTGGTGCTAGTTGACGACAGTAGGGCGGGGGTTAATAGGAAGTTAGAACTATGGAGGCACACGTTAGAGTCGAAAGGGTTTAGACTTAGTAGGACTAAGACCGAGTACATGAGGTGCGATTTCAGCGCGACTAGGCACGAGGAGGGAGACGTTAGCCTCGATGGGCAAGTGGTGGCCAAGAAGGATACTTTTCGGTATTTAGGGTCGATGCTACAAAAGGATGGAGACATTGATGAAGATGTTAGGCATAGAATTTCAGCCGGCTGGTTGAAATGGCGTCAAGCTTCTGGCGTTCTCTGTGACAAAAGGGTGCCTCAGAAGCTGAAAGATAAGTTCTATAGGACGGCGATTCGTCCGGCGATGTTATATGGTGCTGAGTGTTGACCTACAAAAAGGCGACATGTCCAGCAATTGAGTGTAGCAGAGATGCGTATGTTGCGTTGGTGTTGTGGGCACACAAGGAGGGATAGAGTACGGAACGACGATATTCGGGATAGGGTTGGGGTGGCACCAATTGAGGAGAAATTGATTCAACATCGGTTGAGATGGTTTGGACATGTCCAACGGAGGCCTCCTGAGGCGCCGGTGCGTAGTGGAGTTCTAAAGCGGGCCGATAATGTAAAGAGCGGTAGAGGTCGACCTAAACTAACTTGGGACGAGTCCGTTAAGAGAGATCTTAAGGAGTGGAATATCCCCAAGGATTTAGCTATGGACAGGAGCGCTTGGAGATTAGCAATCAACGTGCCTGAACCGTGACCTCTTTTGTCTTATGCCCTTTATGTCCCTTTATGTGTCTCCCTGTTTCTCGTCTCTTTTGGGTTTCATCTCTAGCCTACCCCAACTTGCTTGGGACAAAAGGCTATGTTGTTGTTGTTGTTGTTGTTGGTATGTTTGACACAAACCGAGCACCTATCTTGCACTGACACTAACACTGTCTCCAAACGGATCAAAACGAGATTCCACAAGACCCATGTCACTAAGGAGTTCCATCAGGTGCATCTAAAATGATTTCCGAGCATGTGGTACAGTTGGTGCAAACCGTGCACCTGTCTGGCGCCATGATTAGCACTATCTCCAAATGGACCGAATCCAGCTTTCACTTGAGCCTCGTCACCTAGGAGTACCATCGGGTCTGTCCAAATGATTTCTGAGCCTATGGAACGCTTGGCGCAAACCGTGTGCCTATCTTGCACTGATACTAACAATATCTCTAAACAGACCGCAATGAGTTTCCACATGAGCCACGTCACCTAGGAGTTCTACAGGGTGTGTCCAAAATGGTTTTCGTAACTGTGGTACATTTGGCGCAAACCGTGCACCTATGTTGCATCAAGATTAGCACTATATACAAATGGACCGAATTGAGCATCCACTCGAGCCTCGTCACGTAGGAGTACCGTCGGGTGCGTCCAAAATGATTTCTAAGCCTATGGTAAATTTAGCGCAAACCCGTGCACCTATCTTGCACCGACACTAACACTATCTCCAAACGGACCAAAACGAGCATCCACTTGAGCCTCGTCACCTCGAAGTACCATCGGGTGCGTGCAAAATGATTTCTGAGCCTATGGTACGTTTGGCGCAAACCGTGCACCTATCTTGCACCAACACTAACACTGTCTCCAAATGGACTAAAATGAGATTCCACATGACCAACGTCACCTAGGAGTTCTATCGGGAGCATCCAAAACAATTTTCTGAGCCTATGGTATGTTCGGCACAAACCGTGCACCTATCTTGGTCAAGACTAGCACTATCTCCAAACCTACCGAATCAAGCTTCCACTTGATTATCGTCACCTAGAAGTACCATTAGATGCGTATAAAATGATTTCGTAGCCTATGGTACGTTTAGCACAAACAGTACACGTATCTTGCACTCACACTAGCACTATCTCCAAATGAACTGAAACGAGATTCCACATGACCCACGTCACCTAGGAGTTCCATCGGGTGCATCCAAAATGATTTCCGAGCCTATGATACGTTCGACGCAAACTGTGCACCTAGCTTCTGTCAAGATAAGCACTATCTCCAAACAGACCGAATTGAGCTTCGACTCTAGCCTCGTCACCTAGCAGAACCATCGGGTGCGTCCAAAACGATTTCTGAGTTTAGGGTACATTTGGCAAAAACCGTGCACCGATCTTGCAAGGATACTAACATTGTCTTCAAACGGACTGAAATGAGATTCCACATGACCCACGTCACCTAGGTGTTCTGTCGTGTGCGTCTAAAATGATTTCTGAGCATGTGGTATGTTTGGTGCTAACTGTGCACCTGCCCTGCGTCAAGATTAGCATTATCTCCAAACAGAACGAATCGAGCTTCCACTTGAGGCTAATCACCTAGGAGTACCATAGGGTGCGTCCAAAATGATTTCTGAGCCTATGGTACGCTTCGCGCAAACCGTGTGCCTATCTTGCACTGATACTAACACTGTCTCTAAACATATCGCAATGAGTTTCCACATGACCCATGTCACCTTGGAGTTCTATAGGATGTGTCCAAAATGATTTTAGTGCCTATGGTACATTCGGTGCAAACTGTGCACCTTTGTTGCATCAAGATTAGCACTATCTCCAAATGGACCAAATCAAGCTTCCACTCGAGCCTTGTCACCTAGGAATACCATCGGGTGCGTCCAAAACGATTTCTGAGCCTATGGTACATTTGGAGCAACCCATGCACCTATCTTGCACCGACACTAACACTATCTCCAAACGGACCGAAACGAGATTCCAAATGACCTGGGTCACCTAGGAGTTCCATCAGGTGCGTCCAAAATGATTTTCTGAGCCTATGGTACGTTCAGCGCAAACCGTGCACCTATCTTGCGTCAAGATTGGCATTATCTCCAAACAGACTGAATCGAGCTTCCACTAGAGCTTCTTCACCTAGGAGTACCATCAGGTATGTCAAAAATGATTTGTAAGCCTATGGTACGTTTGGCGCAAACCATGCTCCTATCTTGCACTGACACTAACACCGTCACCAAACGGATTAAAACACGTGACCCACGTCACCTAGGAGATCCATCGGGTGCGCCCAAAATGATTTACGAGCCTATGGTACGTTCGATGCAAACCGTGCACCCACCTTGCGTCAAGATTAGAACTATCTCCAAACGGACCGAATCGAGCTTCCACTTGAGTCTTGCCACCTAGGAGTACCATTGGGTGCATCCAAAATGATTTCTGAGCCGTTGGTACGTTTGGCGCAAACCGTGCACCAATCCTGCACCGACACTAACACTGTCTCCAAACGGACCAAAATGAGATTCCACATGACCCAAGTCACTTAGGAGTTCTATCGGGTGTGTCCAAAATGATTTTCGAGCCTGTGGTACATTCGGCACAAACATGCACCTATATTGCGTCAAGATTAACGCTATCTCCAAACGAACCAAAACGAGCATCACCTTGTGCCTCTGAGAGTACCATCCGGTGTGTCCAAAATGATTTATGAGCCTATGGTATGTTTGGCGCAACCCATGCACCTATCTTGCACCGACACTAACACTATCTCCAAATGGACCAAAATGAGATTCCACATGACCCACATCACCTAGGAGATCCACCGACTGCGTCGAAAATGATTTTCGAGCCTACGGCTCGTTTGGTGCAAACCGTGCACCTATCCTACGTCAAGATTAGCACTATCTCCAAACGGACCGAATCGAGCTTCCACATGACCCTCGTCACCTTAGAGTACCATCGGGAGCATCTAAAACAAATTTTGAGCCTTGGTATGTTTGACACAAACCGAGCACCTATCTTGCAGTGACACTAACACTGTCTCCAAACGGATCAAAATGAGATTCCACAAGACCCATGTCACTAAGGAGTTCCATCAGGTGCATCTAAAATGATTTCCGAGCATGTGGTACAGTTGGTGCAAACCGTGCACCTGTCTGGCGCCATGATTAGCACTATCTCCAAATGGACCGAATCCAGCTTTCACTTGAGCCTCGTCACCTAGGAGTACCATCGGGTCTGTCCAAATGATTTCTGAGCCTATGGAACGCTTGGCGCAAACCGTGTGCCTATCTTGCACTGATACTAACAATATCTCTAAACAGACCGCAATGAGTTTCCACATGACCCACGTCACCTAGGAGTTCTACAGGGTGTGTCCAAAATGGTTTTCGTAACTGTGGTACATTCGGCGCAAACCGTGCACCTATGTTGCATCAAGATTAGCACTATATACAAATGGACCGAATCGAGCATCCACTCGAGCCTCGTCACGTAGGAGTACCATCGGGTGCGTCCAAAATGATTTCTAAGCCTATGGTAAATTTAGCGCAAACCCGTGCACCTATCTTGCACCGACACTAACACTATCTCCAAACGGACCAAAACGAGCATGCACTTGAGCCTCGTCACCTCGAAGTACCATCGGGTGCGTGCAAAATGATTTCTGAGCCTATGGTACGTTTGGCGCAAACCGTGCACCTATCTTGCACCAACACTAACACTGTCTCCAAATGGACTAAAACGAGATTCCACGTGACCAACGTCACCTAGGAGTTCTATCAGGAGCATCCAAAACAATTTTCTGAGCCTATGGTATGTTCGGCGCAAACCGTGCACCTATCTTGGTCAAGACTAGCACTATCTCCAAACCTACCGAATCAAGCTTCCACTTGATTATCGTCACCTAGAAGTACCATTAGATGCGTCTAAAATGATTTCGTAGCCTATGGTACATTTAGCACAAACAGTACACGTATCTTGCACTCACACTAGCACTATCTCCAAATGAACTGAAACGAGATTCCACATGACCCACGTCACCTAGGAGTTCCATCGGGTGCATCCAAAATGATTTCCGAGCCTATGATACGTTCGACGCAAACCGTGCACCTAGCTTGTGTCAAGATAAGCACTATCTCCAAACGGACCGAATTGAGCTTCGACTCTAGCCTCGTCACCTAGCAGAACCATCGGGTGCGTCCAAAACGATTTCTGAGTTTAGGGTACATTTGGCAAAAACCGTGCACCGATCTTGCAAGGATACTAACATTGTCTTCAAACGGACTGAAATGAGATTCCACATGACCCACGTCACCTAGGTGTTCTGTCGTGTGCGTCTAAAATGATTTCTGAGCATGTGGTATGTTTGGTGCTAACTGTGCACCTGCCCTGCGTCAAGATTAGCATTATCTCCAAACAGACCGAATCGAGCTTCCACTTGAGCCTAATCACCTAGGAGTACCATAGGGTGCGTCCAAAATAATTTCTGAGCCTATGGTACGCTTCGCGCAAACCGTGCGCCTATCTTGCACTGATACTAACACTGTCTCTAAACATATCGTAATGAGTTTCCACATGACCCATGTCACCTTGGAGTTCTATAGGATGTGTCCAAAATGATTTTAGTGCCTATGGTACATTCGGTGCAAACTGTGCACCTTTGTTGCATCAAGATTAGCACTATCTCCAAATGGACCAAATCAAGCTTCCACTCGAGCCTTGTCACCTAGGAATACCATCGGGTGCGTCCAAAACGATTTCTGAGCCTATGGTACATTTGGAGCAACCCATGCACCTATCTTGCACCGACACTAACACTATCTCCAAACGGACCGAAACGAGATTCCAGATGACCTAGGTCACCTAGGAGTTCCATCAGGTGCGTCCAAAATGATTTTCTGAGCCTATGGTACGTTCAGCGCAAACCGTGCACCTATCTTGCGTCAAGATTGGCATTATCTCCAAACAGACTGAATCGAGCTTCCACTAGAGCTTCTTCACCTAGGAGTACCATCAGGTATGTCAAAAATGATTTGTAAGCCTATGGTACGTTTGGCGCAAACCATGCTCCTATCTTGCACTGACACTAACACCGTCACCAAACGGATTAAAACACGTGACCCACGTCACCTAGGAGATCCATCGGGTGCGCCCAAAATGATTTACGAGCCTATGGTACGTTCGATGCAAACCGTGCACCCACCTTGCGTCAAGATTAGAACTATCTCCAAACGGACCGAATCGAGCTTCCACTTGAGTCTTGCCACCTAGGAGTACCATTGGGTGCATCCAAAATGATTTCTGAGCCGTTGGTACGTTTGGCGCAAACCGTGCACCAATCCTGCACCGACACTAACACTGTCTCCAAACGGACCAAAATGAGATTCCACATGACCCAAGTCACTTAGGAGTTCTATCGGGTGTGTCCAAAATGATTTTCGAGCCTGTGGTACATTCGGCACAAACATGCACCTATATTGCGTCAAGATTAACGCTATCTCCAAACGAACCAAAACGAGCATCACCTTGTGCCTCTGAGAGTACCATCCGGTGTGTCCAAAATGATTTATGAGCCTATGGTATGTTTGGCGCAACCCATGCACCTATCTTGCACCGACACTAACACTATCTCCAAATGGACCAAAATGAGATTCCACATGACCCACATCACCTAGGAGATCCACCGACTGCGTCGAAAATGATTTTCGAGCCTACGGCTCGTTTGGTGCAAACCGTGCACCTATCCTACGTCAAGATTAGCACTATCTCCAAACGGACCGAATCGAGCTTCCACATGACCCTCGTCACCTTAGAGTACCATCGGGAGCATCTAAAACAAATTTTGAGCCTTGGTATGTTTGACACAAACCGAGCACCTATCTTGCAGTGACACTAACACTGTCTCCAAACGGATCAAAATGAGATTCCACAAGACCCATGTCACTAAGGAGTTCCATCAGGTGCATCTAAAATGATTTCCGAGCATGTGGTACAGTTGGTGCAAACCGTGCACCTGTCTGGCGCCATGGTTAGCACTATCTCCAAATGGACCGAATCCAGCTTTCACTTGAGCCTCGTCACCTAGGAGTACCATCGGGTCTGTCCAAATGATTTCTGAGCCTATGGAACGCTTGGCGCAAACCGTGTGCCTATCTTGCACTGATACTAACAATATCTCTAAACAGACCGCAATGAGTTTCCACATGACCCACGTCACCTAGGAGTTCTACAGGGTGTGTCCAAAATGGTTTTCGTAACTGTGGTACATTCGGCGCAAACCGTGCACCTATGTTGCATCAAGATTAGCACTATATACAAATGGACCGAATCGAGCATCCACTTGAGCCTCGTCACGTAGGAGTACCATCGGGTGCGTCCAAAATGATTTCTAAGCCTATGGTAAATTTAGCGCAAACCCGTGCACCTATCTCGCACCGACACTAACACTATCTCCAAACGCACCAAAACGAGCATCCACTTGAGCCTCGTCACCTCGAAGTACCATCGGGTGCGTGCAAAATGATTTCTGAGCCTATGGTACGTTTGGCGCAAACCGTGCACCTATCTTGCACCAACACTAACACTGTCTCCAAATGGACTAAAACGAGATTCCACATGACCAACGTCACCTAGGAGTTCTATCGAGAGCATCCAAAACAATTTTCTGAGCCTATGGTATGTTCGGCGCAAACCGTGCACCTATATTGGTCAAGACTAGCACTATCTCCAAACCTACCGAATCAAGCTTCCACTTGATTATCGTCACCTAGAAGTACCATTAGATGCGTCTAAAATGATTTCGTAGCCTATGGTACAGTTAGCACAAAAGTACATGTATCTTGCACTCACACTAACACTATCTCCAAATGAACTGAAACGAGATTCCACATAACCCACGTCACCTAGGAGTTCCATCGGGTGCATCCAAAATGATTTCTAAGCCTATGATACATTCGACGCAAACCGTGCACCTAGCTTGTGTCAAGATAAGCACTATCTCCATACGGACCGAATTGAGCTTCGACTCTAGCCTCGTCACCTAGCAGAACCATCGGGTGCGTCCAAAACGATTTCTGAGTTAGGGTACATTTGGCAAAAACCGTGCACCGATCTTGCAAGGATACTAACATTGTCTTCAAACGGACTGAAATTAGATTCCACATGACCCACGTCACCTAGGTGTTCTGTCGTGTGCGTCTAAAATGATTTCTGAGCATGTGGTATGTTTGGTGCTAACTGTGCACCTGCCCTACGTCAAGATTAGCATTATCTCCAAACAGACCGAATCGAGCTTCCACTTGAGCCTAATCACCTAGGAGTACCATAGGGTGCGTCCAAAATAATTTCTGAGCCTATGGTACGCTTCGCGCAAACCGTGCACCTATCTTGCACTGATACTAACACTGTCTCTAAACATATCGCAATGAGTTTCCACATGACCCATGTCACCTTGGAGTTCTATATGATGTGTCCAAAATGATTTTAGTGCCTATGGTACATTCGGTGCAAACTGTGCACTTTTGTTGCATCAAGATTAGCACTATGTCCAAATGGACCAAATCAAGCTTCCACTCGAGCCTTGTCACCTAGGAATACCATCGGGTGCGTCCAAAATGATTTCTGAGCCTATGGTACATTTGGAGCAACCCATGCACCTATCTTGCACCGACACTAACACTATCTCCAAACGGACCGAAACGAGATTCCAAATGACCTGGGTCACCTAGGAGTTCCATCAGGTGCGTCCAAAATGATTTTCTGAGCCTATGGTACGTTCAGCGCAAACCGTGCACCTATCTTGCGTCAAGATTGGCATTATCTCCAAACAGACTGAATCGAGCTTCCACTAGAGCTTCTTCACCTAGGAGTACCATCAGGTATGTCAAAAATGATTTGTAAGCCTATGGTACGTTTGGCGCAAACCATGGTCCTATCTTGCACTGACACTAACACCGTCACCAAACGGATTAAAACACGTGACCCACGTCACCTAGGAGATCCATCGGGTGCGCCCAAAATGATTTACGAGCCTATGGTACGTTCGATGCAAACCGTGCACCCACCTTGCGTCAAGATTAGAACTATCTCCAAACGGACCGAATCGAGCTTCCACTTGAGTCTTGCCACCTAGGAGTACCATTGGGTGCATCCAAAATGATTTCTGAGCCGTTGGTACGTTTGGCGCAAACCGTGCACCAATCCTGCACCGACACTAACACTGTCTCCAAACGGACCAAAATGAGATTCCACATGACCCAAGTCACTTAGGAGTTCTATCGGGTGTGTCCAAAATGATTTTCGAGCCTGTGGTACATTCGGCACAAACATGCACCTATATTGCGTCAAGATTAACGCTATCTCCAAACGGACCAAAATGAGCATCACCTTGTGCCTCTGAGAGTACCATCCGGTGTGTCCAAAATGATTTATGAGCCTATGGTATGTTTGGCGCAACCCATGCACCTATCTTGCACCGACACTAACACTATCTCCAAATGGACCAAAATGAGATTCCACATGACCCACATCACCTAGGAGATCCACCGACTGCGTCGAAAATGATTTTCGAGCCTACGGCTCGTTTGGTGCAAACCGTGCACCTATCCTACGTCAAGATTAGCACTATCTCCAAACGGACCGAATCGAGCTTCCACATGACCCTCGTCACCTTAGAGTACCATCGGGAGCATCTAAAACAAATTTTGAGCCTTGGTATGTTTGACACAAACCGAGCACCTATCTTGCAGTGACACTAACACTGTCTCCAAACGGATCAAAACGAGATTCCACAAGACCCATGTCACTAAGGAGTTCCATCAGGTGCATCTAAAATGATTTCCGAGCATGTGGTACAGTTGGTGCAAACCGTGCACCTGTCTGGCGCCATGATTAGCACTATCTCCAAATGGACCGAATCCAGCTTTCACTTGAGCCTCGTCACCTAGGAGTACCATCGGGTCTGTCCAAATGATTTCTGAGCCTATGGAACGCTTGGCGCAAACCGTGTGCCTATCTTGCACTGATACTAACAATATCTCTAAACAGACCGCAATGAGTTTCCACATGACCCACGTCACCTAGGAGTTCTACAGGGTGTGTCCAAAATGGTTTTCGTAACTGTGGTACATTCGGCGCAAACCGTGCACCTATGTTGCATCAAGATTAGCACTATATACAAATGGACCGAATCGAGCATCCACTCGAGCCTCGTCACGTAGGAGTACCATCGGGTGCGTCCAAAATGATTTCTAAGCCTATGGTAAATTTAGCGCAAACCCGTGCACCTATCTCGCACCGACACTAACACTATCTCCAAACGGACCAAAACGAGCATCCACTTGAGCCTCGTCACCTTGAAGTACCATCGGGTGCGTGCAAAATGATTTCTGAGCCTATGGTACGTTTGGCGCAAACCGTGCACCTATCTTGCACCAACACTAACACTATCTCCAAATGGACTAAAACGAGATTCCACATGACCAACGTCACCTAGGAGTTCTATCGGGAGCATCCAAAACAATTTTCTAAGCCTATGGTATGTTTGGTGCAAACCGTGCACCTACCTTGGTCAAGACTAGCACTATCTCCAAACCTAACGAATCAAGCTTCCACTTGATTATCGTCACCTAGAAGTACCATTAGATGCGTCTAAAATGATTTCATAGCCTATGGTACATTTAGCACAAAAGTACACGTATCTTGCACTCACACTAACACTATCTCCAAATGAACTGAAACGAGATTCCACATGACCCACGTCACCTAGGAGTTCCATCGGGTGCATCCAAAATGATTTCCGAGCCTATGATACGTTCAACGCAAACCATGCACCTAGCTTGTGTCAAGATAAGCACTATCTCCATACGGACCGAATTGAGCTTCGACTCTAGCCTCGTCACCTAGCAGAACCATCGGGTGCGTCCAAAACGATTTCTGAGTTTAGGGTACATTTGGCAAAAACCGTGCACCGATCTTGCAAGGATACTAACATTGTCTTCAAACGGACTGAAATGAGATTCCACATGACCCACGTCACCTAGGTGTTCTGTCGTGTGCGTCTAAAATGATTTCTGAGCATGTGGTATGTTTGGTGCTAACTGTGCACCTGCCCTACGTCAAGATTAGCATTATCTCCAAACAGACCGAATCGAGCTTCCACTTGAGCCTAATCACCTAGGAGTACCATAGGGTGCGTCCGAAATGATTTCTGAGCCTATGGTACGCTTCGCGCAAACCGTGCGCCTATCTTGCACTGATACTAACACTGTCTCTAAACATATCGCAATGAGTTTCCACATGACCCATGTCACCTTGGAGTTCTATAGGATGTGTCCAAAATGATTTTAGTGTCTATGGTACATTCGGTGCAAACTGTGCACCTTTGTTGCATCAAGATTAACATTATCTCTAAATGGACCAAATCAAGCTTCCACTCGAGCCTTGTCACCTAGGAATACCATCGGGTGCGTCCAAAACGATTTTTGAGCCTATGGTACATTTGGAGCAACCCATGCACCTATCTTGCACCGACACTAACACTATCTCCAAACGGACCGAAACGAGATTCCAAATGACCTGGGTCACCTAGGAGTTCCATCAGGTGCGTCCAAAATGATTTTCTGAGCCTATGGTACGTTCAGCGCAAACCGTGCACCTATCTTGCGTCAAGTTTGGCATTATCTCCAAACAGACTGAATCGAGCTTCCACTAGAGCTTCTTCACCTAGGAGTACCATCAGGTATGTCAAAAATGATTTGTAAGCCTATGGTACATTTGGCGCAAACCATGCTCCTATCTTGCACTGACACTAACACCGTCACCAAACGGATTAAAACACGTGACCCACGTCACCTAGGAGATCCATCGGGTGCGCCCAAAATGATTTCTGAGCCGTTGGTACGTTTGGCTTAAACCGTGCACCTATCCTGCACCGACACTAACACTGTCTCCAAATGGACCAAAATGAGATTCCACATGACCCAAGTCACTTAGGAGTTCTATCGGGTGTGTCCAAAATGATTTTCGAGCCTGTGGTACATTCGGCACAAACATGCACCTATATTGCGTCAAGATTAACGCTATCTCCAAACGGACCAAAATGAGCATCACCTTGTGCCTCTGAGAGTACCATCTGGTGTGTCCAAAATGATTTATGAGCCTATGGTATGTTTGGCGCAACCCATGCACGTATCTTGCACCGACACTAACACTATCTCCAAATGGACCAAAATAAGATTCCACATGACCCCACATCACCTAGGAGATCCACCAACTGCGTCGAAAATGATTTTCGAGCCTACGGCTCGTTTGGTGCAAACCGTGCACCTATCCTACGTCAAGATTAGCACTATCTCCAAACGGACCGAATCGAGCTTCCACATGACCCTCGTCACCTTAGAGTACCATCGGGAGCATCTAAAACAAATTTTGAGCCTTGGTATGTTTGACACAAACCGAGCACCTATCTTGCACTGACACTAACACTGTCTCCAAACGGATCAAAACGAGATTCCACAAGACCCATGTCACTAAGGAGTTCCATCAGGTGCATCTAAAATGATTTCCGAGCATGTGGTACAGTTGGTGCAAACCGTGCACCTGTCTGGCGCTAGGATTAGCACTATCTCCAAATGGACCGAATCCAGCTTTCACTTGAGCCTCGTCACCTAGGAGTACCATCGGGTCTGTCCAAATGATTTCTGAGCCTATGGAACGCTTGGCGCAAACTGTGTGCCTATCTTGCACTGATACTAACAATATCTCTAAACAGACCGCAATGAGTTTCCACATGACCCACGTCACCTAGGAATTCTACAGGGTGTGTCCAAAATGGTTTTCATAACTGTGGTACATTCGGCGCAAACCGTGCACCTATGTTGCATCAAGATTAGCACTATATACAAATGGACCGAATCGAGCATCCACTCGAGCCTCGTCACGTAGGAGTACCATCGGGTGCGTCCAAAATGATTTCTAAGCCTATGGTAAATTTAGCGCAAACTCGTGCACCTATCTTGCACCGACACTAACACTATCTCCAAACGGACCAAAACGAGCATCCACTTGAGCCTCGTCACCTCGAAGTACCATCGGGTGCGTCCAAAATGATTTTCTGAGCCTGTGGTATGTTTGGCGCAAACCGTGCACCTATCTTGCACCAACACTAACACTGTCTCCAAATGGACTAAAACGAGATTCCACATGAGCAACGTCACCTAGGAGTTCTATCGGGTGCATCCGAAACAATTTTCTGAGCCTATGGTATGTTTGGCGCAAACCGTGCACCTATCTTGGTCAAGACTAGCACTATCTCCAAACATACCGAATCAAGCTTCCACTTGATTATCGTCACCTAGAAGTACCATTAGATGCGTCTAAAATGATTTCGTAGCCGATGGTACATTTAGCGCAAACAGTACACGTATCTTGCATTCACACTAACACTGTCTCTAAATGGACTGAAACGAGATTCCACATGACCCACGTCACCTAGGAGTTCCATCGGGTGCATCCAATATGATTTCCGAGCCTATGGTACGTTCGACGCAAACCGTTCCCCTAGCTTGTGTCAAGATGAGCACTATCTCCAAACGGACCGAAGGCTTGGAAATGAGATTCCACATGACCCACGTCACCTAGGAGTTCTATCGGGTGTGTCCAAAATAATTTCTGAGCCTGTGGTACATTTGGCCCAAACGTGCACCTATCTTGCGTCAAGATTAACGCTATCTCCAAATGGACCAATACGAGCATGCACATGTGCCTCTAGGAGTACCATTCGGTGTGTCCAAAATGATTTATGAGCCTATGGTACAATTGGTGCAAACCATGCACCTATCTTGCACCAACACTAACACTATCTCGAAACAGACCAAAATGAGATTCCACATGACCCACATCACCTAGGAGATCAACCGGCTACATCGAAAATGATTTTCGAGCATATGGCATGTTTGGTGCAAACTGTGCACCTATCCTGCATCAAGATTAGCACTATCTCCAAATGGACCGAATTGAGCTTCCACTTGACCCTCGTCACCTTGGAGCCATCGGGTGCGTCTAAAATGATTTCTGAGCCTTGGTACGTTCAATGCAAACCGAGCACCTATCTTGCACTGAAACTAACAGTCTCCAAATGGATCAAAACACATGACCAATGTCACCTAGGAGATCCATCGGGCGCGTCCAAAACAATTTCCGAGCCTGTGGTACGTTCAACACAAACTGTGCACCTATCTTGCATCAAGATTAGCACTCCCCAAACTAAATGAATGGAGCCTCCCCTTGAGCCTCGACACCTAGTAGTGCCATCGAGTCCCTCCAAAATGATTTCTGGGCCTATGGTACGTTTGGCGCAAACCGTCCACCTATGTTGCACCGACACTAACACTGTCTCCAAATGGATCGAAACGAGATTCCACAGGACCCTCATCACCTAGGAGTTCCTTCAAGTGCATCCAAAACGATTTCTGAGCCTACTGTACGTTCGACGCAAACCGTGCACCTATCTTGCATCAAGATTAACACTATCTCCAAATGGACCGAAAACGAGTGTCCACTCGTGCCTCGTCATCTAGGAGTACCATCAGGTACGTCCAAAATGATTTATGAGCCTATAGTATGTTTGGCGCAAACCGAGCACATGTCTTGCACTGACACTAACACTATCTCCAAACAAACCGAAACAAGATTCCACATGACCCACGTCACCTAGGAGTTCCATCGGGTGTGTCTAAAATGATTTCCGAGCCTGTGGCACATTTGACGTAAACCGTGCACCTATCTTGCTTTGAGATTAGCACTATCTCTAAATAGACCGAATCAAGCTTCCACTTGAGCCTCGTCACCTAGGAGTACCATGGGGTGCGTGCAAAATGATTTCTATGCCTATAGTACGTTTGGCACAAACCATGCACCTATCTTGCACCGATACAAACATTGTCTCCAAATGGACTATCTCCGAGCTTATGATACGTTCGGCACAAACCGTGCACCTATCTTATGTCAGGATTAGCAATATCTCCAAACGGACTGAATCGAGCTTCCACTTGAGCCCCATAACCTAGGAGTTCCATCGGGTACATCCAAAATGATTTCTGAGCCTATGGTACATTCGGCGCAAACCGTGTGCCTATCTTGCGTCAAGATTAGCACTATCTCCAAACAGACCATGAAATTGAGCTTCCACTTGAGCCTCGTCACCTTGGAGTACCATGTGGTGCGTGCAAAACGATTTCAGTGCCAATGGTACATTTGGCGTAAACCGTGCACCTATCTTGCACCGATACTAACAGTCTCCAAATGGACCAAAATACGATTCCGCATGACCCACATCACCTAGGTGTTCTGTCGGGTGTGTCCAAAACAATTTAGAGCCAGTGGTACGTTCAGCGCAAACCGTGCACCAATCTTGCGTCAAGATTAGCACTATTTCTAAACAGACTAAAACGAGCATCCACTTTAGCCTTGTCACTAGGTGTACCATCGGCTGCATCCAAAATGTTTTCTAGGCCTATGGTATGTTTGGCGCAAACTGTGCACCTATCTTGCATGGAGAATAACACTATCCAAACAGACCGAAACAAGATTCCATATGACCCACGTCACCTAGGAGTTCCATCGGGTGCGTCCAAAATGATTTCTGACCCTACGGTATGTTCGTTGCAAACCATGCTCCTATATTGCATCAAGATAGGCACTAGCTCCAAAACAGACCGAATCGAGCTTCCACTTGAGCCTCGTCACCAAGGAGTACCATCGGGTGCATCCAAAATGATACATGAACTTATGGTACATTTGGCACAAACCATGCACCTATCTTGCACCGATACTAAATCTATCACCAAACGGACTCAAATGAGATTCCACATGACCCACATGACCAAGGAGTACCATTGGGTGCATCCAAAATGATTTCCGAGGCTATGGTACATTCGTTGCAAACTATGGACTAAAATGAGTGTGCACTTTAGCCTTGTCACCTAGGAGTACCATCGGCTGCGTCCGAAATGTTTTCTGGGTCTATGGTATGTTTGGCACAAACTGTGCACCTATCTTGCACTGACACTAACACTGTCTCCAAATGGACCAAAATGAGATTCCATATGACCCACGTCACCTCGGAGTTCTATAGGGTGCGTTCAAAATGATTTCCAAGCCTATGGTACGTTCAACGCAACCATGCACCTATCGCGCATCAAGATAGGCACTATCTCCAAAATGGACTGAATCAAGCTTCCACTTGAGCCTCGTCACCTAGAAGTACCATCGGGTGCGTTCAAAACAATACATGAGCTTATGGTACGTTTAGCACAAACAGTGCACCAATCTTGCACCTATACTGACAATGTCTCCAAACGGACTGAAATGAGATTGCACATGACCCACATCACCTAGGAGTTCCATCGGGTGCATCCAAAATGACATCCGAGCTTATGATACGTTCGGCACAAACCGTGCACCTATCTTGTGTCAGGATTAGCAATATCTCCAAATGGACCGAATCGAGCTTCCACTTGAGCCCCGTAACCTAGGAGTTCCATCGGGTACGCCCAAAACGATTTCTGAGCATATGGTACATTGGCGCAAACCGTGCACCCATCTTACATCAAGATTAGCACTATCTTAAAATAGACCAAAACGGGCATCCACTTGAGCTTCGTCACCAAGGAGTACCATGGGGTGTGTCTAAAATGATTTCTAAGCCTACTGTACGTTTGGCGCAAACCGTGCACCTATCTTGCTCCAACACTAACACTCTCTCCAAACAGACCGAAACGAGATTCCACATGACCCCTGTCACCTAGGAGTTCCTTTGGGTGCGTCCAAAGCAATTTATGTGCCTACGGTACATTCGACGCAAACCATGCACCTATCTTTCATCAAGAATAGCACTACCTTCAAACATACCAAATTAAGCTTCCACTTAATCCTCATCACCAATCTAGCATCAAGATTAACACTATCTCCAAACATACCGAAACGAGCATCCACTTTAGCCTTGTCACCTAGGAGTACCATCGGCTACATACAAAACGATTTATGGGCCTATGGTATGTTTGGTGCAAACCGTGCACCTATCTTGCACCGACACTAACACTCTCTCCAAACAGACCAAAATGAGATTCCATATGACTCACGTCACCTAGGAGTTCCATCGGGTGCGTCCAAAACGATTTTTGACCCTACGGCACATTCGATGCAAACCGTGCACCTATATGACCATGGAGTACCATCAGGTGCGTCCAAAATGATACATGAGCATATGGTATGTTTAACGCAAACCGTGCACCTGTCTTGCACCGATACTAAATCTATCACCAAACGGACTGAAACAAGATTCCACATGACCTATGTGACCTAGGAGTTCCATTGGGTGCGTCCAAAATGATTTTCGAGCCTATGGTACGTTCGTCGCAAACCGTGCACCAATCTTGCATTAAGATTAGCACTATCTCCAAATAAATCGAAATGAGATTCTACACGACCCACGTCACCTAGGAGTTCTATCGGGTGTGTCCAAAACAATTTTCAAGCATGTGGTATGTTTGGTGTATCTCCAAACGGACTAAAACAAAAATCCACTTGAGTGTCATCACATAGGAGTAGCATCGGGTGTGTCCAAAATGATTTCTGAACCTATGGTACCTTTGGCACAAATTGTGCTCCTATCTTGCACCGACACTAACACTATCTCTGAACGAACCGAAACGAGATTCCACATGACCCTTGTCACCTAGGAGTTCCACCGGGTGCGTCCAAAATGATTTCTGAGCCTATGGTACGTTCGTTGCAAACCGTGCACCTATCTTGCGACAAGATTAGCACTATTCTGAAACAGACTGAATTGAGCTTCCACTTGATCCTCATCACCTAGAAGTATTATTGCGTGCGTCCAAAACGATTTGCGAGCCTATGGTATGTTTGCCGCAAACCGTGCACCTATCTTGCACCGATACTAACACTGTCTCTAAACGGACCGAAATGAGATTTCACATGACCCACGTCGCCTAGGTGTTCTATCGGGTGTGTCCAAAATGATTTTTGAGCATGTGGTATGTTTTTTTGAGCAATAGCCTGTGGTATGTTCAGCGCAAAACCATGCACCTATCTTGCGTCAAGATTAGCACTATCTCCAAACATACCAAAATGAGCATCCACTTGAGCCTCATCACCTAGGAGTACCATCGGGTGCCTTCAAAACGATTTCTGGGCCTATGGTACGTTTGGCGCAAACTGTGCACCTATCTTACACCGATACTAACAATGTCTCTAAACGGACTGAAATGAGATTCCACATGACCCTTGTCACCTAGGAGTTCTATCGGGTGCGTCCAAAATGATTTCTGAGCCTATGGTACGTTCGTTGCAAACCGTGCACCTATCTTGCGTCAAGATTAGCACTATTCTGAAACAGACTAAATTGAGCTTCCACTTGATCCTCATCACCTAGAAGTATTATTGTGTGCGTCCAAAACGATTTACGAGCCTATGGTACGTTTGCTGCAAACTGTGCACCTATCTTGCACCTACACTAACACTATCTCCAAATGGACCGAATCGAGCTTCCACTTGAGCCCCATCACCTAGGAGTTCCATCGGGTATGTTCAAAACGATTTTCAAGCCAATGGTACGTTCGACGCAAACCGTGCACCAATCTTGCATCAAGATTAGCACTATCTCTAAACGGAACAAAACGAGCATCTAGTTGAACCTCACCACATAGGAGTACCGTCGGGTGCGGCCAAAACGATTTCGAAGCCTATGGTACGTTTGGCTAATACCATACACCTATATTGCACCGACACTAACACTATCTTCAAATGGACCGAAACAGGATTCCTCATGACCCACGTCACCTAGGGGTTCCATCGGGTGCGTCCAAAATGATTTCTGAGCCTATGGTACATTCAAAGCAAACCGTGCACCTATCTTGCATCAAGATTTGCACTATCTCCAAAACGGACCGAATCGAGCTTCCCCTGGAGCCTTTTAAACTAGGAGTACCATCGGATGCGTCCAGAACGATTTCTGAGCCTACGGTACATTCGGAGCAAAACATGCACCTATCCTGCACTGACACTAACACTATCTCCCAATGGACTAAAACGAGATTCCACATGACCAACATCACTTACGAGATCCATCGGATGTGTTCAAAATGATTTTCAAGCCTATGTACATTTGACGCAAATGGGGCACCTTTCTTGTGTCAAGATTAGCACTATCTCCAAACAAACCGAATCGAGCTTCCACATGAGCCTTGTCGCCTAGGAATACCATCAGGTGCATCCAAAACGATTTCTAAGCCAATGGTACATTTGGCGCAAACTGTGCACCTATCTAACACTGTCCAGCACCGTGCACCTATCCAGCACCAATACTAACACTATCTCCAAAGTCCAAAAGGACTAAAATGAGATTCCCCATGACCCACGTCACCTAGGTGTTCTATCGGGTGTGTCTAAACTTTTTTTGAGCCTGTGGTATGTTCGGCGCAAACCGTGCACTCATCTTGCGTCAAAATTAGCACTACCTCCAAACGGACCGAAACAAGCATCCACTTTAGCCTCGTCACCTAGGAGTACCATCGGGTTCGTCCAAAACAATACATGAGCTTATGGTACATTTAGCGCAAACAGTGCACCTATCTTGCACCGATAGGTGTGGTTTGTACCTAACGTAGCATAGGCTCAGAAATCATTTTGGACACATCTGATGGTTCTCCTAGGTGACGAGGCTCAAGTGGAAGGTGGATTCGGCCCATTTGGAGATAGTGCTAATCTTGATGCAAGATAGGTGCACGGTTTGCGCCAAAGATACCACATGCTCGAAAATCATTTTGGACACACTCGATAGAACTCCTAGGTGATGTGGGTCTTGTGGAATGTCCATTCGGTCCGTTTAGAGATGGTATTAGTTTCGGCGTAAGATAGAGACACGGTTTGTGCCAAATGTACTATTTTCTCAGAAATCGTTTTGGACGCAACCGATGGTACTCCTAGGTGACGAGGCTCAAGTGAAAGCTCGTTTCGGTCCATTTGCAGATAGTGCTAATCTTGATGCAAGATAGGTGCATGGTTTGCGTCGAATATACCATAGGATTAGAATGTTTTGGAAACACTCGACAGAACACCTAGGTGACGTGGGTCATGTGGAATCTCATTTTGGTCCGTTTGGAGATTGTGTTAGTGTTGGTGCAAGATAGGTCCACGGTTTGTGCCAAACATACCATAGGCTTAGAAATAGTTTTGGACGCATCCGATGGTTCTCCTAGGTGGCGAGGCTCAAGTGGAAGATGGATTCGGTCTGTTGGAGATAGTGCTAATCTTGACACAAGATAGGTTCACGGTTTGCAACGAGGATACCATAGCCTCGAAAATTGTTTTGGACACACTCGACACAACTCCAAGGTGACGTGGGTCATGTGGAATCTTCTTTCAGTCCATTTGGAGACAAGTGTTATTGTCAGTGCAAGATAGGTACACTATTTGCGACAAATGTAGCATAGGCTCAGGAATCATTTTTGACGCACCCAATGATTCTTCTAGGTGACGAGGATCAAGGGGATGCTCGATTCGCTCTATTTAGAGATAGTGTTATTCCTGAGACAAGATAGGTGCACGGTAAGCGTCGAACGTACCATAGGCTCGGAAATTGTTTTGGACGCACCCTGTGGATTTCCTAGGTGACGTTGGTCTTGTGCAATCTCATTTTAGTCTAATTGGAGATAGTGTTTGTGCCAGTGCAAGAGAGCTGCACGGTTTGCGCCAAACGTACTAAAATGAGATTCCATAGAGCTGCACGTTGGTCTTGTGCACGGTTTGTGCCAAACGTACCATAGACTCAGAAAATCATTTTGGACACACCTAATGGTACCCCTAGGTGACTAGGCTCAAGTGGATGCTCGTTTCGGTCCGTTTGGAGATAGTGCTAATCTTGACTTAAGATAGGTGCATGATTTGCGTCGAACATACCATAGGCACAGAAAATCTTTTCAGACACACCCGATAGAACACCTAGGTGACGTGGGTCATGTGGAATCTCATTTCGGTTAGTTTGGAGATAGTGTTAGTGTCGATGCAAGATAGGTCCATAGTTTGAACCAAATGTACCATAGGCTCAGAAATCGTTTTCGACACTCCGATGGTTCTCCTAGGTCAAGAGGCTCAAGTGGAAGGTAGATTCAGTCCATTTGGAGATAGTGCTGAGCTTGACACAAGATAGATGCATGGTTTTTGCCACGATACCATAGGCTCAAAAACCATTTTAGACATAGTCGATAGAACTCCTGGGTGACGTGGGCCATGTGGAATCTCCATTCGGTCCGTTTGGAGACAGTGTTAGTATCGGCGCAAGGTAGGGGCACAGTTTGCGCTGAATGTACCATTTGCTCAGAAATCATTTTGGATGCACCCGATGGTACTCCTAGGTGACGTGGCTTAAGTGGAAGCTTGATTCGGTGTGTTTGGAGGTAGTGCTAATCTTGACGCAAGATTGGTGCACGGTTTGCGCCGAACGTACCATAGGCTTAGAAATTGTTCTGGACGCACCTGATAGAAATTCTAGGTGATGTGGGTCATGTGGAATCTCATTTTGGTCCATTTGGAGACTATGTTAGTGTCGACACAGGATAGGTCCACCGTTTGCACCAAACGTACCAGTGGCTTAGGAATCGTTTTGGACGCGGACGTTGATAGTTCTGGGTGATGAGGATCATGTGGAACCTCGATTCGGTCTGTTTAGAGATAGTGCTAATCTTGACGCAAGATAGGTCACGATTTGCACCGAACGTACCAAAGGCTCAAAATCATTTTGGATGCACCTGATAGAACTCCTGGGTGACGTGGGTTATGTGGAATCTCGTTTCGGTCCGTTTGGAGACTATGTTAGTGTCGGTGTAAGATAGGTGCACGGTTTGTGCCAAATGTACCATAGGCTTAGAAACATTTTGGACACACCCGATGGTGCTCCTAGGTGACGAGGCTCAAGTGGATGCTCATTTCGGTCCGTTTGGAGATAGTGCTAATCTTGACGCAAGATAGGTGCATGTTTGCGCCGAACGTACCAAAGGCTCAAAATTGTTTTGGATGCACCCGATGGAACTCCAAGGTGATGTGGGTTATGTGGAATCTCGTTTCGGTCCGTTTGGAGATAGTGTTAATGTCGGTGTAAGATAGGTGCATGGTTTGCGCCAAACATACAATAGGCTAAGAATTTGTTTTGGACGCACCCGATGATGCTCCTAGGTGACGAGGCTCAAGTGGATGCTCGTTTCGGTTCGTTTGGAGATAGTGCTAATCTTGGTGCAAGATAGGTGCATGGTTTGCGTCGAACATACCATAGGATTAGAATGTTTTGGAAACACTCGATAGAACACCTAGGTGACGTGGGTCATGTGGAATCTTATTTCGGTCTGTTTGGAGATTGTGTTAGTGTCGGTGCAAGATAGGTCCACGGTTTGTGGCAAAGGTACCATAGGCTCAGAAATAGTTTTGAACGCATCCCATGGTTCTCCTAGGTGACGAGGCTCAAGTGGAAGCTGGATTCGGTCCGTTTGGAGATAGTGCTAATCTTGACACAAGACAGGTGCACGGTTTGCGCCGAAGATACCAAAGGCTCAAAAATTGTTTTGGACACACTCGATAGAACTCCTAGGTGACGTGGGTAATGTGGAATCTTGTTTCAGTCCATTTGGAGACAAGTGTTAGTGTCGGTGCAAGATAGGTACACGGTTTGCATCCAATGTAGCATAGGCTCAGGAATCATTTTTGATGCGGCCAATGGTTCTTCAAGGTGACAAGGATCATGGGGAAGCTCGATTCGCTCTATTTAGAGATAGTGCTCGTCCTAACGCAAGATAGGTGCACGGTTTACGTTGAACATACCATAGGCTCAGAAATCGTTTTGGATGCACCCTATGGATTTCCTAGGTGACGTTGGTCGTGTGGAATCTCATTTTAGTATGTTTGGAGACAGTGTTGTGCTAGTGCAAGAGAGGTGCACGGTTTGCGCCAAACGTACCATAGACTCAGAAGTCATTTTGGACACACCCAATGGTAATCCTAGGTGACTAGGCTCAAGTGGATGCTCGTTTCGGTCCGTTTGGAGATAGTGCTAATCTTGACTTAAGATAGGTGCATGGTTTGCGTCGAACACACCATAGGCATAGAAATCTTTTCGGACACACCCGATAGAACACCTAGTTGACGTGGGTCATGTGGAATATCATTTCGGTTAGTTTGGAGATAGTGTTAGTGTCGATGCAAGATAGGTCCACGGTTTTAAACAAATGTACCATAGGCTCAGAAATCGTTTTCGACACTCCGATGGTGTTCCTAGGTGACAAGGCTCAAGTGGATGCTCGATTCGGTCCGGTTGGAGATAGTGCTAATCTTGACGCAAGATAGGTGCACGTTTGCGTCGAACGTTCCAAAGGCTAAAAATTATTTTGGATGCACCCAACGGAACTCTTAGGTGACGCGGGTTATGTGGAATCTAGTTTCGGTCCGTTTGGAGACAGTGTTAGTGTCGGTGCAAGATAGGTACATGGTTTGCATCAAATGTAGCATAGGCTCAGGAATCATATTTGATGCAGCCGATGGTTCTTCTAGGTGACGCGTATCATGGGGAAGCTCGATTCGCTCTATTTAGAGATAGTGCTAGTCCTAACGCAAGATAGGTGCACGGTTTGCGTCGAAGATACCATAGGCTCAGAAATCGTTTGGGACGCACCCTATGAATTTCCTAGGTGATGTTGGCATGTGGAATCTTATTTTAGTTTGTTTGGAGATAGAGTTTGTGCCAGTGCAAGAGAGGTGCACGGTTTGCGCCAAACGTACCATAGACTCACAAATCATTTTGGACACACCCAATGGTACTCCTAGGTGACTAGGCGAGTGGATGCTCATCTTGGTCCATTTGGAGATAGTGCTAATCTTAACTTAAGATAGGTGCATGGTTTGCGTCGAACATACCATAGTCACAGAAATCTTTTCGAACACACCCGATAGAACACCTAGGTGACGTGGGTCATGTGGAATCACATTTTGGTAAGTTTGGAGATAGTGTTAGTGTCGATGCAAGATAGGTCCACGGTTTGCGCCAAATGTACCATAGGCTCATAAAGCATTTTTGACACTCCGACGGTTCTCCTAGGTGATAAGGCTCAAGTGGAAGGTGGATTCAGTCTGTTTGGAGATAGTTCTAAGCTTGACGCAAGATAGGTGCATGGTTTGTGTCAAGATACCACAGGCTCAAAAACCATTTTGGACACACTCGATAGAACTCCTGGGTGACGTGGGCCATGTGGAATCTCCGTTCGGTCCGTTTGGAGACAGTGTTAGTATCAGAACAAGATAATGGCATAGTTTGCGCCAAATGTACCATTTGCTCAGAAATCATTTTGGACGCACCCTATGGTACTCCTAGGTGACGTGGCTCAAGTGGAAGCTTGATTCGGTCTATTTGGAGATAGTGCTAATCTTGACACAAGATTGGTGCATGGTTTACGCTGAACGTACCACAGGCTCAGAAATCGTTTTGGACGCACCCGATGGAACTTCTAGGTGACATGGGTCATGTGGAATCTCATTTCAGTCTACTTGGAGACAGTGTAAGTGTCGGTGCATGATAGGTGCACCATTTGTGCCAAATGTACCAGAGGCTTAGAAATCATTTTGGACGCGGCCATTGATAATTCTGGATGACGAGGATAATGTGGAAGCTCGATTCGGTCTGTTTGGAGATAGTGCTAATCTTGACGCAAGATCGGTGCACGATTTGCACCAAACGTACCAAAGGCTCAAATTCATTTTGGACGCACCTGATGGATCTCCTGGGTGACATGGGTTATGTGGAATCTCGTTTTGGTCCGTTTGGAGACTATGTTAGTGTCGGTGTAAGATAGGTGTATGGTTTGCACCAAATGTACCATAGGCTCAGAATCATTTTGGACGCACCCGATGGTGCTCCTAGGTGACGAGGCTCAAGTGGATGCTCGTTGCGGTCCGTTTGGAGATAGTGCTAATCTTGATGTAAGATAGGTCCACGTATGCACCGAACGTACCAAAGGCTCAAAACTGTTTTGGACGCACCCGACGGAACTCTAGGGTGACGTGGGTTATGTGGAATCTTGTTTTGGTCCGTTTGGAGACAGTGTTAATGTCGGTGTAAGATAGGTGCATGGTTTGCGCCAAATGTACAATAGGCTAAGAATTTGTTTTGGACGCACCCGATGGTGCTCCTAGGTGATCAGGCTCAAGTGGATGCTCGTTTCGGTTCATTTGGAGATAGTGCTAATCTTGGCGCAGGATAGGTGCATGGTTTGCGTCGAACATACCATAGGATTAGAATGTTTTGGAAACACTCGATAGAACACCTAGGTGATGTGGGTCATGTGGAATCTTATTTCGGTCTGTTTGGAGATTGTGTTAGTGTCGGTGCAAGATTGGTCCACGGTTTGTGGCAAACGTATCATAGGCTCAGAAATAGTTTTGAACGCATCCCATGGTTCTCCTAGATGACAAGGCTCAAGTGGAAGCTGGATTCAGTCCGTTTGGAGATAGTGCCAATCTTGACACAATACAAGTGCACGGTTTGCACTGAAGATACCACAGGCTCAAAAATTATTTTGGACACACTCGATAGAACTCCTAGGTGATGTGGGTCATGTGGAATCTTGTTTCGGTCCGTTTGGAGACAAGTGCTAGTGTTAGTGCAAGATAGGTACACGGTCTGCATTCTATGTACCATAGGCTCAGGAATCATTTTTGATGCAGCCTATGGCTCTTCTAGGTGACGAGGATCATGGGGAAGCTCGATTCGCTCCATTTAGAGATAGTGCTAGTCCTAACGCAAGATAGGTGCACGGTTTGCATCGAACGTAACATAGGCTCAAAAATCGTTTTGGACGCACCCTATGAATTTCCTAGGTGACGTTGGTCATGTGGAATCTCATTTTAGTATGTTTGGAGACAGTGATTGTGCCAGTGCAAGAGAGGTGCGTGGTTTGTGCCAAACGTACAATAGACTCAGAAATCATTTTAGACACACCTAATGGTACCCCTAGGTGACTAGGCTCAAGTGGATGCTCATTTCGGTCCGTTTGGAGATAGTGCTAATCTTGACTTAAGATAGGTGCACGATTTGCGTCGAACATACCATAGGCACAGAAATCTTTTCGGACACACCCGATAGAACACCTAGGTGACGTGGGTCATGTGGAATCTCATTTCGGTTAGTTTGGAGATAGTGTTAGTGTCGATGCAAGATAGGTCCATGGTTTGAACCAAATGTCCATGGTTCTCCTAGGTGACAAGGCTCAAGTAGAAGGTGGATTCGGTCCTTTTGAAGATAGTGCTAAGCTTGACGCAAGATAGATGCACGGTTTGTGCTATGATACCACAGGCTCGAAAACCATTTTGGACACAGTCGATAGAAGTCCTGGGTGACGTGGGCCATGTGGAATCTCCATTTGGTCCGTTTGGAGACATTGTTAGTATCGGCGCAAGATAGGGGCAGAGTTTGCGCTGAATGTACCATTTGCTCAGATATCATTTTGGACGCACCCGATGGTACTCCTAGGTGACGTGGCTCCAGTGGAAGCTCGATTCGGTGTGTTTGGAGATAGTGCTAATCTTGACGCAAGATTGCTGCACGGTTTGCACCGAACGTACCACAGGCTTAGAAATCATTTTGGACACACCCGATGGAACTTCTAGGTGACGTGGGTCATGTGGAATCATTTCGGTCCATTTGGAGACAGTGTTAGTGTCAGCGCAGGATAGGTGCACTGTCTGCACCAAATGTACCAGAGGCTTAGAAATCATTTTGGACGCGAACATTGATAGTTCTCGGTGACGTGGATCATGTGGAAGCTCGATTTGGTCTGTTTAGAGATAGTGCTAAACTTGTCGCAAGATAGGTGCATGATTTGCGCCAAACGTACCGAAGGCTCAAAATCGTTTTGGACACACCTGATGGAACTCGAGGGTGACGTGGGTTATGTGGAATCTCGTTTCAGTCCATTTGGAGACTGGTTAGTGTCGGTGTAAGATAGCTGCACGATTGAAGCCAAATGTACCACAGGCTCTGAATCATTTTGGACGAACCCGATGGTGCTCCTAGGTGACGAGGCTCAAGCGGATGCTCGTTTCGGTCCGGTTGGAGATAGTGCTAATCTTGACGCAAGATAGGTGCACGTTTGCGCCGAACGTACCAAAGGCTCAAAATTGTTTTGGACGCACCAGACGAAACTCCAAGGTGACGTGGGTTATGTGGAATCTCATTTCGGTCTATTTGGAGACAGTGTCAATGTCGGTGTAAGATAGGTGCATGGTTTTCGCCAAACGTACAATAGGCTAAGAATTTGTTTTGGATGCACCCGATGGTGCTCCTAGGTGACGAGGCTCAATTGGATGCTCGTTTCGGTTCGTTTGGAGATAGTGCTAATCTTGGCACAAGATAGATGCATGATTTGCGTCGAACATACCATAGGATTAGAAGGTTTTGGAAACACTTGATAGAACACCTAGGTGACGTGGGTCATGTGGAATCTTATTTCGGTCTGTTTGGAGATTGTGTTAGTATCGGTGCAAGATAGGTCCACGGTTTGTGGCAAACGTACTATAGGCTCATAAATCATTTTTGATGCAGCCGATAGTTCTTCTAGGTGACGAGGATGATGGGGAAGCTCGATTCGCTCTATTTAGAGATAGTGCTAGCCCTAACGCAAGATAGGTGCACGGTTTGCGTCGAACGTACCATAGGCTCAGAAATCATTTTGGACGCACCCTATGGATTTACTAGGTGACATTGGTCATGTGGAATCTCATTTTAGTATGTTTGGAGACAGTGTTTGTGCCGGCGCAAGAGAGGTGCACGGTTTGCACCAAATGTACCATAGACTCAAAAAATCATTTTGGACACACCCAATGGTACTCCTAGGTGACTAGGCGAGTGGATGCTCATTTCGGTCTGTTTGGAGATAGTGCTAATCTTGACTTAAGATAGGTGCACGGTTTGCGTCGAACATACCATAGGCACAGAAATCTTTTCGGACACACCCGATAGAACACCTAAGTGACGTGGGTCATGTGGAATCTCATTTTGGTTAGTTTGGAGGTAGTGTTAGTGTCGGTGCAAGATAGGTCCACGGTTTGCGCCAAATGTACCATAGGCTCAGAAATCATTTTTGACACTCCGATGGTTCTCCTAGGTGACAAGGCTCAAGTGGAAGGTGGATTCAGTCTGTTTGGAGATAGTGCTAAGCTTGACTCAAGATAGGTGCATGGTTTGTGCCAAGATACCACAGGCTCGAAAACCATTTTGGACGCACTCGATGGAACTCCTGGGTGACGTGGGCCACGCGGAATCTCCATTCGGTTCGTTTGGAGACAGTGTTAGTATCGGAACAAGATAATGGCATAGTTTGCGCCAAATGTACCATTTGCTCAAAAATTATTTTTGGATGCACCCAATGGTGCTCCTAGGTGACATGGCTCAAGTGAAAGCTCAATTCAGTCCGTTTGGAGATTGTGCTAATCTTGACGCAAGATTGGTGCACGGTTTGTGCCGAATGTATCACAGTCTCATAAATCGTTTTGGACACACTTGATAGAACTTCTAGGTGACGTGGGTCATGTGGAATCTCATTTCGGTCCACTTGGAGATAGTGTTAGTGCCGGCACAGGATAGGTGCACCGTTTGAGCCAATGTACCAGAGGCTTAGAAATCATTTTGGACGCGGCCATTGATAGTTCTAGATGACGAGGATCATGTGGAAGCTCGATTCGGTCTGTTTGGAGATAGTGCTAATCTTGACGCAAGATATGTGCATGATTTGCACCGAACGTAGCAAAGGCTCAAAATCATTTTGGACGCACCTAATGGAACTCCTGGGTGACGTGGGTTATGTGGAATCTCGTTTCGGTCCGTTTGGAGACTATGTTAGTGTCGGTGTAAGATAGGTGCACGGTTTGCGCCAAATGTACCATAGGCTCAGAATCGTTTTGGACGCAACCGATGGTGCTCCTAGGTGACGAGGATCAAGTGGATGCTCATTTCGGTCCGTTTGGAAATAGTGGTAATCTTGACGCAAGATAGGTGCACGTTTGCGCCGAACGTACCAAAGGCTCAAAATTGTTTTGGACGCACCCGATGGAACTCCCAGGTGACGTGGGTTATGTGGAATCTCGTTTCAGTCCGTTTGGAGACAGTGTTAATGTTAGTGTAAGATAGGTGCATGGTTTGCGCCAAACGTACAATAGGCTAAGAATTTGTTTTAGACGCACCCGATGGTGCTCCTAGGTGACGAGTCTTACATGGATGCTCGTTTCGGTTCGTTTGGAGATAGTGCTAATATTGGCGCCCGTTAGGTGCATGGTTTGTGTCGATCGTACCATAGGATTAGAATGTTTTGGAAACACTCGATAGAACACCTTGGTGACGTGGGTCATATGGAATCTTATTTTGGTCTGTTTGGAGATTGTGTTAGTGTCATCGCAAGATAGGTCCACGGTTTGCGGCAAATGTACCATAGGCTTAGAAATAGTTTTGGACGCATCCCATGGTTCTCATAGGTGACGAGGCTCAAGTGGAAGCTGGATTCGGTCCGTTTGGAGATAGTGCTAATCTTGACACAAGACAGGTGCACGATTGGCGCTGAAGATACCATAGGCTCAAAAATTGTTTTGGACACACTCGATAGAACTCCTAGGTGACGTGGGTCATGTGGAATCTTGTTGCGGTCCGTTTGGAGACAAGTGTTAGTGTCGGTGCAAGATAGATACATGGTTTGCGTCAAATGTAGCATAGGCTCAGGAATCATTTTTTATTCAGCCGATGGTTCTTCTAGGTGGCGAGGATCATGGGGAAGCTCAATTCGCTCTATTTAGAGATAGTGCTAGTCCTAACGCAAGATAGGTGCACGGTTTGCGTCGAACATACCATAGGCCCAAAAATCATTTTGGATGCACCCTATGGATTTCCTAGGTGATGTTGGTCATGTGGAATGTCATTTTAGTTTGTTTGGAGATAGTGTTGGTGCCAGTGCAAGAGAGGTGCACTGTTTGTGCCAAACGTACCATAGACTCAGAAATCATTTTGGACACACCCAATGGTACTCCTAGGTGACTGGGCTCAAGTGGATGCTCGTTTTGGTCCGTTTGGAGATAGTGCTAATCTTGATTTAAGATAGGTGCATGATTTGCGTCAAACATACCATAGGCACAGAAATCTTTTCGAACACACCCGACAGAACACCTAGGTGACGTGGGTCATGTGGAATCTCATTTCGGTTAGTTTGGAGATAGTGTTAGTATTGATGTAAGATAGGTCCACGATTTGAACCAAATTAACTATAGGCTCAGAAATCATTTTTGACACTCCGATGGTTCTCCTAGGTGACAAGGCTCAAGTGGAAGGTGGATTCGGTCCGTTTGGAGATAGTGCTGAGCTTGACGCAAGATACATGCAAGGTTTGTGCCAAGATACCATAGGCTTGAAAACCATTTTGGACACACTCGATAGAACTCCTGGGTGACGTGGGCCATGTGGAATCTCCATTCGGTCCGTTTGGAGACAGTGTTAGTATCGGCGCAAGATAGGGGCACAATTTGCGCTGAATGTACCATTTGCTCAGATATCATTTTGGACGCACCCGATGGTACTCCTAGGTGACGTGGCTCAAGTGGAAGCTCGATTCAGTCCATTTGGAGATTGTGCTAATCTTGACGCAAGATTGGTGCACGGTTTGGGCCGAATGTACCATAGTATCATAAATCATTTTGGACACACTCGATAGAACTTCTAGGTGACGTGGGTCATGTGGAATCTCATTTCGGTCCACTTGGAGATAGTGTTAGTGTCGGCACAGGATAGGTGCACCGTTTGTGCCAAATGTACCAGAGGCTTAGAAATCATTTTGGACGCGGCCATTGATAGTTCTAGATGACGAGGATCATGTGGAAGCTCGATTCGGTCTGTTTGGAGATAGTGCTAATCTTGACGCAAGATATGTGCATGATTTGCACCGAACGTAGCAAAGGCTCAAAATCATTTTGGACGCACCTAATGGAACTCCTGGGTGACGTGGGTTATGTGGAATCTCGTTTCGGTTCGTTTGGAGACTATGTTAGTGTCGGTGTAAGATAGGTGCACGGTTTGCGCCAAATGTACCATAGGCTCAGAATCGTTTTGGACGCAACCGATGGTGCTCCTAGGTGACGAGGATCAAGTGGATGCTCATTTCGGTCCGTTTGGATATAGTGGTAATCTTGACGCAAGATAGGTGCACGTTTGCGCCGAACGTACCAAAGGCTCAAAATTGTTTTGGACGCACCCGATGGAACTCCCAAGTGACGTGGGTTATGTGGAATCTCATTTCAGTCCGTTTGGAGACAGTGTTAATGTTAGTGTAAGATAGGTGCATGGTTTGCGCCAAACGTACAATAGGCTAAGAATTTGTTTTAGACGCACCCGATGGTGCTCCTAGGTGACGAGTCTTATGTGGATGCTCATTTCGGTTCGTTTGGAGATAGTGCTAATATTGGCGCCCGTTAGGTGCATGGTTTGTGTCGATCGTACCATAGGATTAGAATGTTTTGGAAACACTCGATAGAACACCTTGGTGACGTGGGTCATATGGAATCTTATTTTGGTCTGTTTGGAGATTGTGTTAGTGTCATCGCAAGATAGGTCCACGGTTTGCGACAAATATACCATAGGCTTAGAAATAATTTTGGACGCATCCCATGGTTCTCATAGGTGACGAGGCTCAAGTGGAAGCTGGATTCGGTCCGTTTGGAGATAGTGCTAATCTTGACACAAGACAGGTGCACGATTGGCGCTGAAGATACCATAGGCTCAAAAATTGTTTTGGACACACTCGATAGAACTCCTAGGTGACGTGGGTCATGTGGAATCTTGTTGCGGTCCGTTTGGAGACAAGTGTTAGTGTCGGTGCAATATAGATACATGGTTTGCGTCAAATGTAGCATAGGCTCAGGAATCATTTTTTATTCAGCCGATGGTTCTTCTAGGTGGCGAGGATCATGGGGAAGCTCGATTCGCTCTATTTAGAGATAGTGCTAGTCCTAACGCAAGATAGGTGCACGGTTTGCGTCGAACATACCATAGGCTCAAAAATCATTTTGGATGCACCCTATGGATTTCCTAGGTGATGTTGGTCTTGTGGAATGTCATTTTAGTTTGTTTGGAGATAGTGTTGGTGCCAGTGCAAGAGAGGTGCACTGTTTGTGCCAAACGTACCATAGACTCAGAAATCATTTTGGACACACCCAATGGTACTCCTAGGTGACTGGGCTCAAGTGGATGCTCGTTTCGGTCCATTTGGAGATAGTGCTAATCTTGATTTAAGATAGGTGCATGATTTGCGTCAAACATACCATAGGCACAGAAATCTTTTCGAACACACCCGATAGAACACCTAGGTGACGTGGGTCATGTGGAACCTCATTTCGGTTAGTTTGGAGATAGTGTTAGTATTGATGCAAGATAGGTCCACGGTTTGAACCAAATTTACTATAGGCTCAGAAATCATTTTTGACACTCCGATGGTTCTCCTAGGTGACAAGGCTCAAGTGGAAGGTGGATTCGGTCCGTTTGGAGATAGTGCTGAGCTTGACGCAAGATACATGCATGGTTTGTGCCAAGATACCATAGGCTTGAAAACCATTTTGGACACACTCGATAGAACTCCTGGGTGACGTGGGCCATGTGGAATCTCCATTCGGTCCGTTTGGAGACAGTGTTAGTATCGGCGCAAGATAGGGGCACAATTTGCGCTGAATGTACCATTTGCTTAGATATCATTTTGGACGCACCCGATGGTACTCCTAGGTGACGTGGCTCAAGTGGAAGCTCGATTCAGTCCGTTTGGAGATTGTGCTAATCTTGACGCAAGATTGGTGCACGGTTTGTGCCGAATGTACCATAGTCTCAGAAATCATTTTGGACACACTCGATAGAACTTCTAGGTGATGTGGGTCATGTGGAATCTCATTTCAGTCCACTTGGAGATAGTGTTAGTGTCGGCACAGGATAGGTGCACCGTTTGTGCCAAATGTACCAGAGGCTTAGAAATCATTTTGGACGCGGCCATTGATAGTTCTAGATGACGAGGATCATGTGGAAGCTCGATTCGGTCTGTTTGGAGATAGTGCTAATCTTGACGCAAGATATGTGCATGATTTGCACCGAACGTAGCAAAGGCTCAAAATCATTTTGGACGCGCCTAATGGAACTCCTGGGTGACGTGGGTTATGTGGAATCTCGTTTCAGTCCATTTGGAGACTGGTTAGTGTCGGTGTAAGATAGCTGCACGATTGAAGCCAAATGTACCACAGGCTCTGAATCGTTTTGGATGGACCCGATGGTGCTCCTAGGTGACGAGGCTCAAGCGGATGCTCGTTTCGGTCCGGTTGGAGATAGTGCTAATCTTGACGCAAGATAGGTGCACGTTTATGCCAAACGTACCAAAGGCTCAAAATTGTTTTGGACGCACCCGATGAAACTCCAAGGTGACGTGGGTTATGTGGAATCTCATTTTGGTCCGTTTGGAGACAGTGTCAATGTCGGTGTAAGATAGGTGCATGGTTTGCGCCAAACGTACAATAGGCTAAGAATTTGTTTTGGGCGCACCCGATGGTGCTCCTAGGTGATGAGGCTCAAGTGGATGCTCGTTTAGGTTCGTTTGGAGATAGTGCTAATCTTGGCGCAAGATAGGTGCATGGTTTGCGTCGAACATTCCATAAGATTAGAATGTTTTGGAAACACTCGATAGAACACCTAGGTGACATGGGTCATATGGAATCTTATTTCGATCTGTTTAGAGATTGTGTTAGTGTTAGTGCAGATAGGTCCCCAGTTTGCGGCAAACGTACCATAGGCTCAAGTGGAAGCTAGATTCGGTCCGTTTGGAGATAATGCTAATCTTGACACAAGACAAGGGCACGGTTTGTGCTGAAGATACCACAGGCTCAAAAATTGTTTTGGACACACTCGATAGAACTCCTAGGTGACGTGGGTCATGTGAAATCTTGTTTCGGTCTGTTTGGAGACAAGTGCTAGTGTCAGTGCAAGATTGGTACACGGTCTGCATTCTATGTACCATAGGCTCAGGAATCATTTTTGATGCAACCTATGGTTCTTCAAGGTGACGAGGATCATGGGGGAGCTCGATTCGCTCTATTTAGAGATAGTGCTAGTCCTAACGCAAGATAGGTGCATGCTTTGCGTTGAACATACCTTAGGCTCAGAAATCATTTTGGACGCACCCTATGGATTTCCTAGGTGACGTTGCTCATTTGGAATCTTATTTTAGTTTCTTTGGAGACAGTGTTTGTGCCAGTGCAAGAGAGGTGCACGGTTTGCGCCAAACGTACCATAGACTCAGAAATCATTTTGGACACACCCAATGGTACTCCTAGGTGACTAGGCGAGTGGATGCTCGTTTTGGTCCGTTTGGAGATAGTGCTAATCTTGACTTAAGATAGGTGCATGGTTTGCGTCGAACATACCATAGGCATAGAAATCTTTTCGGACACACCCGATAGAACAAATAGGTGACATGGGTCATGTGGAATCTCATTTCGGTTAGTTTGGAGATAGTGTTAGTGTCGATGCAAGATAGGTCCACGGTTTGCACCAAATGTACCATAGGCTCAGAAAATCGTTTTTGACACTCCGATGGTTCTCCTAGGTGACAAGGCTCAAGTGGAAGGTGGATTCAGTCTGTTTGGAGATAGTGCTAAGCTTGATGCAAGATAGGTGCATGGTTTTTCCAAGATACCACAGGCTCAAAAACCATTTTGGATGATATTACTCCTAGGTGACGTGGGTTATGTGGAATCTCCGTCCGATCTGTTTAGAGACAGTGTTAGTATCAGCGCAAGATAGGGGCACGGTTTGTGCCAAATGTACCATTTGCTCAAAATCATTTTGGACGCACCCGATAGTACTCCTAAGTGACGTGGCTCAAGTGGAAGTTCGATTCGGTCTGTTTGGAGATAGTGCTAATCTTGACACAAGATTGGTGCATGGTTTGCGCCGAACTTACCACGGGCTCAGAAATCATTTTGGACGCACCCGATGGAACTTCTAGGTGACGTGGGTCATGTGGAATCTCGTTTCGGTCCACTTGGAGATAGTGTTAGTGTTAGTGTCGGTGTAGGATAGGTGCATCGTTTGCGCCAAACATACCAAGGGCTTAGAAATCATTTTGGACGCAGCCATTGATAGTTCTGGATGACGAGGATCATGTGCAAACTTGATTCGGTCTGTTTGGATATAGTGCTAATCCTGATGCAAGATAGGTGCATGATTTGTGCCGAACGTACCAAAGGCTCAAAATCATTTTGGACGCACCTGATGGAACTCTTGAGTGACGTGGGTAATGTGGAATCTCGTTTCGGTACGTTTGGAGACTTTGTTAGTGTTAGTGTAAGATAGGTGCATGGTTTGCGCCAAATGTACCATAGGCTCAAAATCATTTTGGACGCACCCAATGGTGCTCCTAGGTGACGAGGCTCAAGTGGATTCTTGTTTCGGTCTGTTTGGAGATAGTGCTAATCTTGACGCAAGATAGGTGCACGTTTGCGCTGAACGTACCAAAGGCTCAAAAATGTTTTGGACGTACCCGATGGAACTCCAAGGTGACGTGGGTTATGTGGAATCTCGTTTCGGTCCGTTTGGCGACAGTGTTTAATGTCGGTGTAAGATAGGTGCATGGTTTGCGCCAAACGTACAATAGGCTAAGAATTTGTTTTGGACGCACTCGAAGGTCCACCTAGGTGACGAGGCTCAAGTGGATGCTCGTTTCAGTTCGTTTGGAGATAGTGCTAATATTGGCGCAAGATAGGTGCATGGTTTGCGTCGAACATACCATTGGATTAGAATGTTTTGGAAACACTCGATAGAACACCTTGGTGACGTGGGTCATGTGGAATCTTCTTTCGGTCTGTTTGGAGATTGTGTTAGTGTCAGTGCAAGATAGGTCCACGGTTTGCGGCAAATGTACCATAGGCTCAGAAATAGTTTTGGACGCATCCCATGGTTCTCATAGGTGACGAGGCTCAAGTGAAAGCTGGATTGGGTCCGTTTGGAGATAGTGCTAATCTTGACACAAGACAGGTGCACGGTTTGCGCTGAAGATACCACAGGCTTGAAAATTATTTTGGACACACTCGATAGAACTCCTAGGTGACGTGGGTCATGTGGAATCTTGTGTCGGTCCGTTTGGAGACAAGTGTTAGTGTCGGTGCAAGATAAGTATACGGTTTGCGTCAAATGTAGCATAGGCTCAGGAATCATTTTTGATGCAGCCGATGGTTCTTCTAGGTGACGAGGATCATGGGGAAGCTCGATTCGCTCTATTTAGAGATAGTGCTAGTCCTAACGCAAGATAGGTGCACGGTTTGCGTCGAACGTACCATAGGATCAAAAATCATTTTGGACGCACCCTATGGATTTCCTAAGTGACGTGGGTTATGTGGAATCTCCGTCCGATCTGTTTAGAGACAGTGTTAGTATCGGCACAAGATAGGGGCACGGTTTGTGCCGAATGTACCATTTGCTCAGAAATTATTTTGGACGCACCCGATAGTACTCCTAGGTGACGTGGCTCAAGTGGAAGTTCGATTCAGTCTGTTTGGAGATAGTGCTCATCTTGAGGCAAGATTGGTGCACGGTTTGCGCCGAACTTACCATGGGCTCAGAAATCATTTTGGGCGCACCCGATGTAACTTCTAGGTGACGTGGGTCATGTGGGATCTCGTTTCGGTCCACTTGGAGACAGTGTTAGTGTTAGTGTTAGTGTCGGTGTAGGATAGGTGCATCGTTTGCGCCCAACATACCAAGGGCTTAGAAATCATTTTGGACACGGCCATTGATAGTTCTGGATGACGAGGATCATGTGCAAACTCGATTCGGTCTGTTTGGATATACTGCTTATCTTGACGCAAGATAGGTGCACGATTTGTGCCGAACGTACCAAAGGCCCAAAATCATTTTGGACACACCTGATGGAACTCTTGAGTGACGTGGGTAATGTGGAATCTCGTTTTGGTACGTTTGGAGACTTTGTTAGAGTCAATGTAAGATAGGAGCACGGTTTGCGCCAAATGTACCATAGGCTCAAAATCATTTTGGACGCACCTGATGGTGCTCCTAGGTGACGAGGCTCAAGTGGATGCTCGTTTCGGTCTGTTTCGAGATAGTGCTAATCTTGACGCAAGATAGGTGCACGTTTGCGCTGAACGTACCAAAGGCTCAAAAATGTTTTGGACGTACTCGATGGAACTCCAACGTGACGTGGGTTATGTGGAATCTTGTTTCGGTCCGTTTGGCGACAGTGTTAATGTCGGTGTAAGATAGGAGCATGGTTTGCGCCAAACATACAATAGGCTAAGAATTTGTTTTGGACGCACCCGAAGGTCCTCCTAGGTGACGAGGCTCAAGTGGATGCTCGTTTCGGTTCGTTTGGAGATAGTCCTAATCTTGGCGCAAGATAGGTGCATGGTTTGCGTCGAACATACCATAGGATTAGAATGTTTTGGAAACACTCGATAGAACACCTTGGTGATGTGGGTCATGTGGAATCTTCTTTCGGTGTGTTTGGAGATTGTGTTAGTGTCAGTGAAAGATAGGTCCACGGTTTGCGGCAAACGTACTATAGGCTCAGAAATAGTTTTGGACGCATCCCATGGTTCTCCTAGGTGACGAGGCTCAAGTGGAAGCTGGATTCGGTCCGTTCAGAGATAGTGCTAATCTTGACACAAGACAGCTGCACGGTTTGCGCTGAAGATACCACAGGCTCGAAAATTATTTTGGACATACTCGATAGAACTCCTAGGTGACGTGGGTCATGTGGAATCTTGTGTCGGTCCGTTTGGAGACAAGTGTTAGTGTCGGTGCAAGATAGTTACACGGTTTGCGTCAAATGTAGCATAGGCTCAGGAATCATTTTTGATGCAGCCGATGGTTCTTCTAGGTGACGAGGATCATGGGGAAGCTCGATTCGCTCTATTTAGAGATAGTGCTAGTCCTAACGCAAGATAGGTGCACGATTTTGCGTCAAACGTACCATAGGCTCAGAAATCGTTTTGGACACACCCTATAGATTTCCTAGGTGACGTGGGTTATGTGGAATCTCCGTCCGATCTGTTTAGAGACAGTGTTAGTATCGGCGCAAGATAGGGGCACAGTTTGTGCCAAATGTACCATTTGCTCAGAAATCATTTTGGACACACCAGATAGTACTCCTAGGTGACGTGGCTCAAGTGGAAGTTTGATTCGGTCTGTTTGGAGATAGTGCTCATCTTGAGGCAAGATTGGTGCACGGTTTGCGCCGAACTTACCATGGGCTCAGAAATCATTTTGGGCGCACATGATGGAACTTCTAGGTGACGTGGGTCATGTGGGATCTCATTTCGGTCCACTTGGAGACAGTGTTAGTGTTAGTGTAGTGTCGGTGTATAGGTGCATCGTTTGCGCCAAACATACCAAGGGCTTAGAAATCATTTTGGACGCGGCCATTGATAGTTCTGGATGACGAGGATCATGTGCAAACTCGATTCGGTCTGTTTGGATATAGTGCTAATCTTGACGCAAGATAGGTGCACGATTTGTGCCGAACGTACCAAAGGCTCAAAATCATTTTGGACGCACCTGATGGAACTCTTGAGTGACGTGGGTAATGTGGAATCTCGTTTCGGTACGTTTGGAGACTTTGTTAGTGTCAGTGTAAGATAGGTGCACGGTTTGCGCCAAATGTACCATAGGCTCAAAATCATTTTGGACGCACCGATGGTGCTCCTAGGTGACGAGGCTCAAGTGGATGCTCGGTCTGTTTGGAGATAGTGCTAATCTTGACGCAAGATAGGTGCACGTTGCGCTGAACGTACCAAAGGCTCAAAAATTTTGGACGTACCCGATGGAACTCCAAGGTGACGTGGGTTATGTGGAATCTCGTTTCGGTCCATTGGCGACAGTGTTAATGTCAGTGTAAGATAATGCATGGTTTGCGCCAAACGTACAATAGGCTAAGAATTTGTTTTGGACGCACCGAAGTCCACCTAGGTGACGAGGCTCAAGTGGATGCTCGTTTCGTTCGTTTGGAGATAGTGCTAATCTTGGCGCAAGATAGGTGCATGGTTTGCGTTGAACATACCATAGGATTAGAATGTTTTGGAAACACTCGATAGAACACCTTGGTGACGTGGGTCATGTGGAATCTTCTTTCGATGTGTTTGGAGATTGTGTTAGTGTCAGTGCAAGATAGGTCCACGGTTTGCGGCAAACGTACCATAGGCTCAGAAATAGTTTTGGACGCATCCCATGGTTCTCATAGGTGATGAGGCTCAAGTGGAAGCTGATTCGGTCCGTTGGAGATAGTGCTAATCTTGACACAAGACAGGTGCACGGTTTGCGCTGAAGATACCACAGGCTCGAAAATTATATTGGACACACTCGATAGAACTCCTAGGTGACGTGGGTCATGTGGAATCTTGTGTCGGTCCGTTTGGAGACAAGTGTTAGTGTCGGTGAAGATAGGTACACGGTTTGCGTCAAATGTAGCATAGGCTCAGGAATCATTTTTGATGCAGCCGATGGTTCTCTAGGTGACGAGGATCATGGGAAGCTCGATTCGATCTATTTAGAGATATTGCTGGTCCTAACGCAAGATAGGTCTACGGTTTGCGTCGAAGGTACCATGGGCTCAGAAATCGTTTTGGACACACCCTATGGATTAACTAGGTGACGGGGGTTATGTGGAATCTCCGTCCGATCTGTTTAGAGACAGTGTTAGTATCGGCGCAAGATAGGGGCACGGTTTGTGCCGAATGCACCATTTGCTCAGAAATCATTTTGGATGCACCAGATAGTACTCCTAGGTGACGTGGCTCAAGTGAAGTTCGATTCGTCTGTTTGGAGATAGTGCTAATCTTGACGCAAGATTGGTGCACGGTTTGCGCCGAACTTACCACGGGCTCAGAAATCATTTGGACGCACCCGATGGAACTTCTAGGTGACGGGTCATGTGAATCTCGTTTCGGTCCACTTGGAGACAGTTAGTGTCGGTGTAGGATAGGTGCATCGTTTGCGCCAAACATACCAAGGCTTAGAAATCATTTTGGACCGGCCATTGATAGTTTGGATGATGAGGATCATGTGCAAACTCGATTCGGTCTGTTTGGATATAGTGCTAATCTTGACGCAAGATAGGTGCACGATTTGTGCCGAACGTACCAAAGGCTCAAAATCATTTTGGACGCACCTGATGAACTCTTGAGTGATGTGGGTAATGTGGAATCTCGTTTCGGTACGTTTGGAGACTTTGTTAGTGTCAGTGTAAGATAGGTGCACGGTTTGCGCCAAATGTACCATAGGCTCAAAATCATTTTGGACGCACCGATGGTGCTCCTAGGTGACGAGGCTCAAGTGGATGCTCGTTTCGGTCTGTTTGGAGATAGTGCTAATCTTGACGCAAGATAGGTGCACGTTTGCGCTGAACGTACCAAAGGCTCAAAAAATTTTGGACGTACCCGATGGAACTCCAAGGTGACGTGGTTATGTGAAATCTCGTTTCGGTCCATTGGCGACAGTGTTAATGTCGTGTAAGATAGGAGCATGTTTGCGCCAAACATACAATAGGCTAAGAATTTGTTTTGGACGCACCGAAGGTCCTCCTAGGTGACGAGGCTCAAGTGGATGCTCGTTTCGTTCGTTTGGAGATAGTGCTAATCTTGGCGCAAGATAGGTGCATGGTTTGCGTCGAACATACCATAGGATTAGAATGTTTTGGAAACACTCGATAGAACACCTTGGTGACGTGGGTCATGTGGAATCTTCTTTCGGTGTTTGGAGATTGTGTTAGTGTCCTTGAAAGATAGGTCCACGGTTTGCGGCAAACGTACTATAGGCTCAGAAATAGTTTTGGACGCATCCCATGGTTCTCCTAGGACGAGGCTCAAGTGGAAGCTGGATTCGTTCCGTTCGGAGATAGTGCTAATCTTGACACAAGACAGGTGCACGGTTGCGCTGAAGATACCACAGGCTCAAAAATTATTTGGACACACTCGATAGAACTCCTAGTGACGTGGTCATGTGGAATCTTGTGTCGGTCCGTTTGAGACAAGTGTTAGTGTCGGTGCAAGATATACACGGTTTGCGTCAAATGTAGCATAGGCTCAGGAATCATTTTTGATGCAGCCGATGGTTCTTCTAGGTGACGAGATCATGGGAAAGCTCGATTCCTCTATTTAGAGAAGATGCTAGTCCTAATCAAGATAGGGTGCAACGATTGGCATTGAACGTACCATAGGCTCAAATCGTTTTGACACACCCTATAGATTTCCTAGTGACGTGGGTTATGTGGAATCTCCGTCCGATCTGTTTAGAGACAGTGTTAGTATCGGCGCAAGATAGGGGCACGGTTTGTGCCGAACGTACCAAAGGCTCAAAATCATTTTGGACGCACCTGATGGAACTCTTTAGTGACGTGGGTAATGTGGAATCTCGTTTCGGTACGTTTGGAGACTTTGTTAGTGTTAGTGTAAGATATGTTCACGGTTTGCGCCAAATGTACCATAGGCTCAAAATCATTTTGGACGCACCCGATGGTGCTCCTAGGTGACGAGGCTCAAGTGGATGCTCGTTTCGGTCTGTTTGGAGATAGTGCTAATCTTGACGCAAGATAGTGCACGTTTGCGCTGAACGTACCAAAGGCTCAAAAATGTTTTGGACATACCCGATGGAACTCCAAGGTGACGTGGTTATGTGGAATCTCGTTTCGGTCCGTTGGCGACAGTGTTAATGTCGGTGTAATAGGAGCATGGTTTGCGCCAAACATACAATAGGCTAAGAATTTGTTTTGGACGCACCTGAAGGTCCTCCTAGGTGACGAGGCTCAAGTGGATGCTCGTTTCGATTCGTTTGGAGATAGTGCTAATCTTGGCGCAAGATAGGTGCATGGTTTGCGTCGAACATACCATAGGATTAGAATGTTTTGGAAACACTCGATAGAACACCTTGGTGATGTGGGTCATGTGGAATCTTCTTTCGGTGTGTTTGGAGATTGTGTTAGTGTCAGTGAAAGATAGGTCCACGGTTTGCAGCAAACGTACTATAGGCTCAGAAATAGTTTTGGACGCATCCCATGGTTCTCCTAGGTGACGAGGCTCAAGTGGAAGCTGGATTCGGTCCGTTCGGAGATAGTGCTAATCTTGACACAAGACAGGTGCACGGTTTGCGCTGAAGATACCACAGGTTCGAAAATTATTTTGGACACACTCGATAGAACTCCTAGGCGACGTGGGTCATGTGGAATCTTGTGTCGGTCCATTTGGAGACAAGTGTTAGTGTCGGTGCAAGATAGGTACACGGTTTGCGTCAAATGTAGCATAGGCTCAGGAATCATTTTTGATGCAGCCGATGGTTCTTCTAGGTGACGAGGATCATGGGAAGCTCGATTCGCTCTATTTAGAGATAGTGCTAGTCCTAACGCAAGATAGGTGCACGGTTTGCGTCGAACGTACCATAGGCTCAGAAATCGTTTTGGACGCACCCTATAGATTTCGTAGGTGACGTGGGTTATGTGGAATCTCCGTCCGATCTGTTTAGAGACAGTGTTAGTATCGGCGCAAGATAGGGGCACGGTTTGTGTCGAATGTACCATTTGCTCAGAAATCATTTTGAGCGCACCAGATAGTACTCCTAGGTGACGTGGCTCAAGTGAAAGTTCGATTCGGTCCGTTTGGAGATAGTGCTAATCTTGACGCAATATTGGTGCACTGTTTGCGCCAAACTTACCACGGGCTCAGAAATCATTTTGGACGCACCCGATGGAACTACTAGGTGACGTGGGTCATGTGGAATCTCATTTCGGTCCAGTTGGAGACAGTGTTAGTGTCGGTGTAGGATATGTGCATCGTTTGCGCCAAACATACCAAGGGCTCAGAAATCATTTTGGACGCGGCCATTGATAGTTCTGGATGACGAGGATCATGTGCAAACTCGATTCGGTCTGTTTGGATATAGTGCTAATCTTGACGCAAGATAGGTGCACGATTTGTGCCGAACGTACCAAAGGCTCAAAATCATTTTGGACGCACCTGATGGAACTCTTTAGTGACGTGGGTAATGTGGAATCTCGTTTCGGTACGTTTGGAGACTTTGTTAGTGTTAGTGTAAGATATGTTCACGGTTTGCGCCAAATGTACCATAGGCTCAAAATCATTTTGGACGCACCCGATGGTGCTCCTAGGTGACGAGGCTCAAGTGGATGCTCGTTTCGGTCTGTTTGGAGATAGTGCTAATCTTGACGCAAGATAGGTGCACGTTTGCGCTGAACGTACCAAAGGCTCAAAAATGTTTTGGACATACCCGATGGAACTCCAAGGTGACGTGGGTTATGTGGAATCTCGTTTCGGTCCGTTGGCGCGATAGTGTAATGTCGGTGTAAGATAGGAGCATGGTTTGCGCCAAACATACAATAGGCTAAGAATTTTTTTATGCACCTGAAGGTCCTCCTAGGTGACGAGGCTCAGTGGATGCTCGTTTCGTTCGTTTGGAGATAGTGCTAATCTTGGCGCAAGATAGGTGCATGGTTTGCGTCGAACATACCATAGGATTAGAATGTTTTGGAAACACTCGATAGAACACCTTGGTGATGTGGGTCATGTGGAATCTTCTTTCGGTGTGTTTGGAGATTGCGTTAGTGTCAGTGAAAGATAGGTCCACGGTTTGCAGCAAACGTACTATAGGCTCAGAAATAGTTTTGGACGCATCCCATGGTTCTCCTAGGTGACGAGGCTCAAGTGGAAGCTGGATTCGGTCCGTTCGGAGATAGTGCTAATCTTGACACAAGACAGGTGCATGGTTTGCGCTGAAGATACCACAGGTTTGAAAATTATTTTGGACACACTCGATAGAACTCCTAGGCGACGTGGGTCATGTGGAATCTTGTGTCGGTCCATTTGGAGACAAGTGTTAGTGTCGGTGCAAGATAGGTACACGGTTTGCGTCAAATGTAGCATAGGCTCAGGAATCATTTTTGATGCAGCCGATGGTTCTTCTAGGTGACGAGGATCATGGGGAAGCTCGATTCGCTCTATTTAGAGATAGTGCTAGTCCTAACGCAAGATAGGTGCACGGTTTGCGTCGAACGTACCATAGGCTCAGAAATCGTTTTGGACGCACCCTATAGATTTCGTAGGTGACGTGGGTTATGTGGAATCTCCGTCCGATCTGTTTAGAGACAGTGTTAGTATCGGCGCAAGATAGGGGCACGGTTTGTGTCGAATGTACCATTTGCTCAGAAATCATTTTGGGCGCACCAGATAGTACTCCTAGGTGACGTGGCTCAAGTGGAAGTTCGATTCGGTCCGTTTGGAGATAGTGCTAATCTTGACGCAATATTGGTGCACTGTTTGCGCCAAACTTACCACGGGCTCAGAAATCATTTTGGACGCACCCGATGGAACTACTAGGTGACGTGGGTCATGTGGAATCTCATTTCGGTCCAGTTGGAGACAGTGTTAGTGTCGGTGTAGGATATGTGCATCGTTTGCGCCAAACATACCAAGGGCTCAGAAATCATTTTGGACGCGGCCATTGATAGTTCTGGATGACGAGGATCATGTGCAAACTCGATTCGGTCTGTTTGGATATAGTGCTAATCTTGATGCAAGATAGGTGCACGATTTGTGCCGAACGTACCAAAGGCTCAAAATCATTTTGGACGCACCTGATGGAACTCTTTAGTGACGTGGGTAATGTGGAATCTCGTTTCGGTACGTTTGGAGACTTTGTTAGTGTTAGTGTAAGATATGTGCACGGTTTGCGCCAAATGTACCATAGGCTCAAAATCATTTTGGACGCACCCGATGGTGCTCCTAGGTGACGAGGCTCAAGTGGATGCTCGTTTCGGTCTGTTTGGAGACAGTGCTAATCTTGACGCAAGATAGGTGCACGTTTGCGCTGAACGTACCAAAGGCTCAAAAATTTTTGGACATACCCGATGAACTCCAAGGTGACGTGGGTTATGTGGAATCTCGTTTCGGTCCGTTGGCGACAGTGTTAATGTCGGTGTAAGATAGGAGCATGGTTTGCGCCAAACATACAATAGGCTAAGAATTTGTTTTGGACGCACCTGAAGGTCCTCCTAGGTGACGAGGCTCAAGTGGATGCTCGTTTCGATTCGTTTGGAGATAGTGCTAATCTTGGCGCAAGATAGGTGCATTTGCGTCGAACATACCATAGGATTAGAATGTTTTGGAAACACTCGATAGAACACCTTGGTGATGGGTCATGTGGAATCTTCTTTCGTGTGTTTGGAGATTGTGTTAGTGTCAGTGAAAGATAGGTCCACGGTTTGCAGCAAACGTACTATAGGCTCAGAAATAGTTTTGGACGCATCCCATGGTTCTCCTAGGTGACGAGGCTCAAGTGGAAGCTGGATTCGGTCCGTTCGGAGATAGTGCTAATCTTGACACAAGACAGGTGCACGGTTTGCGCTGAAGATACCACAGGCTCGAAAATTATTTTGGACACACTCGATAGAACTCCTAGGTGACGTGGGTCATGTGGAATCTTGTGTCGGTCCGTTTGGAGACAAGTGTTAGTGTCGTGCAAGATAGGTACACGGTTTGCGTCAAATGTAGCATAGGCTCAGGAATCATTTTTGATGCAGCCGATGGTTCTTCTAGGTGACGAGGATCATGGGGAAGCTCGATTCGCTCTATTTAGAGATAGTGCTAGTCCTAACGCAAGATAGGTGCACGGTTTGCGTCGAACGTACCATAGGCTCAGAAATCGTTTGACGCACCCTATAGATTTCCTAGGTGACGTTGTTATGTGGAATCTCCGTCCGATCTGTTTAGAGACAGTGTTAGTATCGGCGCAAGATAGGGCACGGTTTGTCGAATGTACCATTTGCTCAGAAATCATTTTGGACGCACCAGTACTCCTAGTGACGTGGCTCAAGTGGAAGTTCGATTCGGTCTGTTTGGAGATAGTGCTAATCTTGACGCAAGATTGGTGCACTGTTTGCGCCAAACTTACCACGGGCTCAGAAATCATTTTGGACGCACCCGATGGAACTACTAGGTGACGTGGGTCATGTGGAATCTCATTTCGGTCCAGTTGGAGACAGTGTTAGTGTCGGTGTAGATATGCATCGTTTGCGCCAAACATACCAAGGCTTAGAAATCATTTTGGACGCGGCCATTATAGTTCTGGATGACGAGGATCATGTGCAAACTCGATTCGTCTGTTTGGATATAGTGCTAATCTTGACGCAAGATAGGTGCACGATTTGTGCCGAACGTACCAAAGGCTAAAATCATTTTGGACGCACCTGATGGAACTCTTTAGTGACGTGGTAATGTGGAATCTCGTTTCGGTACGTTTGGAGACTTTGTTAGTGTTAGTGTAAGATATGTTCACGGTTTGCGCCAAATGTACCATAGGCTCAAAATCATTTTGGACGCACCCGATGGTGCTCCTAGGTGACGAGGCTCAAGTGGATGCTCGTTTCGGTCTGTTTGGAGATAGTGCTAATCTTGACGCAAGATAGGTGCACGTTTGCGCTGAACGTACCAAAGGCTCAAAAATGTTTTGGACATACCCGATGGAACTCCAAGGTGACGTGGGTTATGTGGAATCTCGTTTCGGTCCGTTTGGCGACAGTGTTAATGTCGGTGTAAGATAGGAGCATGGTTTGCGCCAAACATACAATAGGCTAAGAATTTGTTTTGACGCACCGAAGGTCCTCCTAGGTGACGAGGCTCAAGTGGATGCTCGTTTCGATTCGTTTGGAGATAGTGCTAATCTTGGCGCAAGATAGGTGCATGGTTTGCGTCGAACATACCATAGGATTAGAATGTTTTGGAAACACTCGATAGAACACCTTGGTGATGTGGTCATGTGGAATCTTCTTTCGGTGTGTTTGGAGATTGTGTTAGTGTCAGAAAGATAGGTCCACGGTTTGCAGCAAACGTACTATAGGCTCAGAAATAGTTTTGGACGCATCCCATGGTTCTCCTAGGTGACGAGGCTCAAGTGGAAGCTGGATTCGGTCCGTTCGGAGATAGTGCTAATCTTGACACAAGACAGGTGCATGGTTTGCGCTGAAGATACCACAGGTTCGAAAATTATTTTGGACACACTCGATAGAACTCCTAGGTGACGTGGTCATGTGGAATCTTGTGTCGGTCCGTTTGAGACAAGTGTTAGTGTCGGTGCAAGATAGGTACACGGTTTGCGTCAAATGTAGCATAGGCTCAGGAATCATTTTGATGCAGCCGATGTTCTTCTAGTGACGGATCATGGGGAAGCTCGATTCGCTCTATTTAGAGATAGTGCTAGTCCTAACGCAAGATAGGTGCACGGTTTGCGTCGAACGTACCATAGGCTCAGAAATCGTTTTGACGCACCCTATAGATTTCCTAGGTGACGTGGTTATGTGAATCTCCGTCCGATCTGTGTTAGAGACAGTGTTAGTATCGGCGCAAGATAGGGGCACGGTTTGTGTCGAATGTACCATTTGCTCAGAAATCATTTTGGGCGCACCAGATAGTACTCCTAGGTGACGTGGCTCAAGTGGAAGTTCGATTCGGTCCGTTTGGAGATAGTGCTAATCTTGACGCAATATTGGTGCACTGTTTGCGCCAAACTTACCACGGGCTCAGAAATCATTTTGACGCACCCGATGGAACTACTAGGTGACGTGGTCATGTGGAATCTCATTTCGGTCCAGTTGAGACAGTGTTAGTGTCGGTGTAGGATATGTGCATCGTTTGCGCCAAACATACCAAGGGCTTAGAAATCATTTTGGACGCGGCCATTGATAGTTCTGGATGACGAGGATCATGTGCAAACTCGATTCGGTCTGTTTGGATATAGTGCTAATCTTGACGCAAGATAGGTGCACGATTTGTGCCGAACGTACCAAAGGCTCAAAATCATTTTGGACGCACCTGATGGAACTCTTTAGTGACGTGGGTAATGTGGAATCTCGTTTCGGTACGTTTGGAGACTTTGTTAGTGTCAGTGTAAGATATGTGCACGGTTTGCGCCAAATGTACCATAGGCTCAAAATCATTTTGGACGCACCCGATGGTGCTCCTAGGTGACGAGGCTCAAGTGGATGCTCGTTTCGGTCTGTTTGGAGATAGTGCTAATCTTGACGCAAGATAGGTGCACGTTTGCGCTGAACGTACCAAAGGCTCAAAAATGTTTGGACGTACCCGATGGAACTCCAAGGTGACGTGGGTTATGTGGAATCTCGTTTCGGTCCGTTTGGCGACAGTGTTAATGTCGGTGTAAGATAGGAGCATGGTTTGCGCCAAACATACAATAGGCTAAGAATTTTTTGGACGCACCCGAAGGTCCTCCTAGGTGACGAGGCTCAAGTGGATGCTCGTTTCGATTCGTTTGGAGATAGTGCTAATCTTGGCGCAAGATAGGTGCATGGTTTGCGTCGAACATACCATAGGATTAGAATGTTTTGGAAACACTCGATAGAACACCTTGGTGATGTGGGTCATGTGGAATCTTCTTTCGGTGTGTTTGGAGATGTGTTAGTGTCAGTGAAAATATAGGTCCACGTTTGCAGCAAACTACTATAGGCTCAGAAATAGTTTTGGACGCATCCCATGGTCTCCTAGGTGACGAGGCTCAAGTGGAAGCTGATTCGTCCGTTCGGAGATAGTGCTAATCTTGACACAAGACAGGTGCATGTTTGCGCTGAAGATACCACAGGCTCGAAAATTATTTTGACACACTCGATAGAACTCCTAGGTGACGTGGGTCATGTGGATCTTGTGTCGGTCCGTTTGGAGACAAGTGTTAGTGTCGGTGCAAGATAGGTACACGGTTTGCGTCAAATGTAGCATAGGCTCAGGAATCATTTTGATGCACCGATGGTTCTTCTAGGTGACGAGGATCATGGGAAGCTCGATTCGCTCTATTTAGAGATAGTGCTAGTCCTAACGCAAGATAGGTGCACGTTTGCGTCGAACGTACCATAGGCTCAGAAATCTTTTGGACACACCCTATAGATTTCCTAGGTGACGTGGTTATGTGGAATCTCCGTCCGATCTGTTTAGAGACATGTTAGTATCGGCGCAAGATAGGCACGGTTTGTGTCGAATGTACCATTTGCTCAGAAATCATTTTGGACGCACCAGATAGTACTCCTAGGTGACGTGGCTCAAGTGAAAGTTCGATTCGGTCCGTTTGAGATAGTGCTAATATTGACGCAAGATTGGTGCACTGTTTGCGCCAAACTTACCACGGGCTCAGAAATCATTTTGGACGCACCCGATGGAACTACTAGGTGACGTGGGTCATGTGGAATCTCATTTCGGTC
>CM036224.1:29148137-29189405 GCA_020631735.1 Saccharum officinarum | reverse complement strand
AGTGAAGATAGGTCCACGGTTTGCAGCAACGTACTATAGGCTCAGAAATAGTTTTTGGACGCATCCCATGGTTCTCCTAGGTGACGAGGCTCAAGTGGAAGCTGGATTCGGTTCCGTTCGGAGATAGTGCTAATCTTGACACAAGACAGGTGCACGGTTTGCGCTGAAGATACCACAGGCTCGAAAATTATTTTGGACACACTCGATAGAACTCCTAGGTGACGTGGGTCATGTGGAATCTTGTGTCGGTCCGTTTGGAGACAAGTGTTAGTGTCGGTGCAAGATAGGTACACGGTTTGCGTCAAATGTAGCATAGGCTCAGGAATCATTTTTGATGCAGCCGATGGTTCTTCTAGGTGACGAGGATCATGGGGAAGCTCGATTCGCTCTATTTAGAGATAGTGCTAGTCCTAACGCAAGATAGGTGCACGGTTTTGCGTCGAACGTACCATAGGCTCAGAAATCGTTTTGGACACACATATAGATTTCCTAGGTGACGTGGGTTATGTGGAATCTCCGTCCGATCTGTTTAGAGACAGTGTTAGTATCGGCGCAAGATAGGGGCACGGTTTGTGCCGAATGTACCATTTGCTCAGAAATCATTTTGGGCGCACCAGATAGTACTCCTAGGTGACGTGGCTCAAGTGGAAGTCGATTCGGTCTGTTTGGAGATAGTGCTAATTTGACGCAAGATTGGTGCACTGTTTGCGCCAAACTTACCACGGGCTCAGAAATCATTTTGGACGCACCCGATGGAACTACTAGGTGACGTGGGTCATGTGGAATCTCATTTCGGTCCAGTTGGAGACAGTGTTAGTGTCGGTGTAGGATATGTGCATCGTTTGCGCCAAACATACCAAGGGCTTAGAAATCATTTTGGACGCGGCCATTGATAGTTCTGGATGACGAGGATCATGTGCAAACTCGATTCGGTCTGTTTGGATATAGTGCTAATCTTGACGCAAGATAGGTGCACGATTTGTGCCGAACGTACCAAAGGCTCAAAATCATTTTGGACGCACCTGATGGAACTCTTGAGTGACGTGGGTAATGTGGAATCTCGTTTCGGTACGTTTGGAGACTTTGTTAGTGTTCAGTGTAAGATAGGTGCACGGTTTGCGCCAAATGTACCATAGGCTCAAAATCATTTTGGACGCACCCGATGGTGCTCCTAGGTGACGAGGCTCAAGTGGATGCTCGTTTCGGTCTGTTTGGAGATAGTGCTAATCTTGACGCAAGATAGGTGCACGTTTGCGCTGAACGTACCAAAGGCTCAAAAATGTTTTGGACATACCCGATGGAACTCCAAGGTGACGTGGGTTATGTGGAATCTCGTTTCGGTCCGTTTGGCGACAGTGTTAATGTCGGTGTAAGATAGGAGCATGGTTTGCGCCAAACATACAATAGGCTAAGAATTTGTTTTGGACGCACCCGAAGGTCCTCCTAGGTGACGAGGCTCAAGTGGATGCTCGTTTCGATTCGTTTGGAGATAGTGCTAATCTTGGCGCAAGATAGGTGCATGGTTTGCGTCGAACATACCATAGGATTAGAATGTTTTGGAAACACTCGATAGAACACCTTGGTGATGTGGGTCATGTGGAATCTTCTTTCGGTGTGTTTGGAGATTGTGTTAGTGTCAGTGAAAGATAGGTCCACGGTTTGCAGCAAACGTACTATAGGCTCAGAAATAGTTTTGGACGCATCCCATGGTTCTCCTAGGTGACGAGGCTCAAGTGGAAGCTGGATCGGTCCGTTCGGAGATAGTGCTAATCTTGACACAAGACAGGTGCACGGTTTGCGCTGAAGATACCACAGGCTCGAAAATTATTTTGGACACACTCGATAGAACTCCTAGGTGACGTGGGTCATGTGGAATCTTGTGTCGGTCCGTTTGAAGACAAGTGTTAGTGTCGGTGCAAGATAGCTACATGGTTTGCGTCAAATGTAGCATAGGCTCAGGAATCATTTTTGATGCAGCCGATGGTTCTTCTAGGTGACGAGGATCATGGGGAAGCTCGATTCGCTCTATTTAGAGATAGTGCTAGTCCTAACGCAAGATAGGTGCACGGTTTTGCGTCGAACGTACCATAGGCTCAGAAATCGTTTTGGACACACCCTATAGATTTCCTAGGTGACGTGGGTTATGTGGAATCTCCGTCCGATCTATTTAGAGACAGTGTTAGTATCGGCGCAAGATAGGGGCACGGTTTGTGCCGAATGTACCATTTGCTCAGAAATCATTTTGGACGCACCAGATAGTACTCCTAGGTGACGTGGCTCAAGTGGAAGTTCGATTCGGTCTGTTTGGAGATAGTGCTAATCTTGACGCAAGATTGGTGCACGGTTTGCGCCGAACTTACCACGGGCTCAGAAATCATTTTGGACGCACCCGATGGAACTTCTAGGTGACGTGGGTCATGTGGAATCTCGTTTCGGTCCACTTGGAGACAGTGTTAGTGTCGGTGTAGGATAGGTGCATCGTTTGCGCCAAACATACCAAGGGCTTAGAAATCATTTTGGACGCGGCCATTGATAGTTCTGGATGACGAGGATCATGTGCAAACTCGATTCGGTCTGTTTGGATATAGTGCTAATCTTGACGCAAGATAGGTGCACGATTTGTGCCGAACGTACCAAAGGCTCAAAATCATTTTGGACGCACCTGATGGAACTCTTGAGTGACGTGGGTAATGTGGAATCTCGTTTCGGTACGTTTGGAGACTTTGTTAGTGTCAGTGTAAGATAGGTGCACGGTTTGCGCCAAATGTACCATAGGCTCAAAATCATTTTGGACGCACCCGATGGTGCTCCTAGGTGACGAGGCTCAAGTGGATGCTCGTTTCGGTCTGTTTGGAGATAGTGCTAATCTTGACGCAAGATAGGTGCACGTTTGCGCTGAACGTACCAAAGGCTCAAAAATGTTTTGGACGTACCCGATGGAACTCCAAGGTGACGTGGGTTATGTGGAATCTCGTTTCGGTCCGTTTGGCGACAGTGTTAATGTCGGTGTAAGATAGGAGCATGGTTTGCGCCAAACATACAATAGGCTAAGAATTTGTTTTGGACGCACCCGAAGGTCCTCCTATGTGACGAGGCTCAAGTGGATGCTCGTTTCGATTCATTTGGATATAGTGCTAATCTTGGCGCAAGATAGGTGCATGGTTTGCGTCGAACATACCATAGGATTAGAATGTTTTGGAAACACTCGATAGAACACCTTGGTGACGTGGGTCATGTGGAATCTTCTTTCGGTGTGTTTGGAGATTGTGTTAGTGTAAGTGAAAGATAGGTCCACGGTTTGCAGCAAACGTACTATAGGCTTAGAAATAGTTTTGGACGCATCCCATGGTTCTCCTAGGTGACGAGGCTCAAGTGGAAGCTGGATTCGGTCCGTTCGGAGATAGTGCTAATCTTGACACAAGACAGGTGCACGGTTTGCGCTGAAGATACCACAGGCTCGAAAATTATTTTGGACACACTCGATAGAACTCCTAGGTGACGTGGGTCATGTGGAATCTTGTGTCGGTCCGTTTGGAGACAAGTGTTAGTGTCGGTGCAAGATAGGTACATGGTTTGCGTCAAATGTAGCATAGGCTCAGGAATCATTTTTGATGCAGCCGATGGTTCTTCTAAGTGACGAGGACCATGGGGAAGCTCGATTTGCTCTATTTAGAGATAGTGCTAGTCCTAACGCAAGATAGGTGCACGGTTTGCGTCGAACGTACCATAGGCTCAGAAATCATTTTGTACGCACCCTATAGATTTCCTAGGTGACATGGGTTATTTGGAATCTCCGTCTGATCTGTTTAGAGACAGTGTTAGTATCGGTGCAAGATAGGGGCACGGTTTGTGCCGAATGTACCATTTCCTCAGAAATCATTTTGGACGCACCAGATAGTACTCCTAGGTGACGTGGCTCAAGTGGAAGTTCGATTCGGTCTGTTTGGAGATAGTGCTAATCTTGACGCAAGATTGGTGCACTGTTTGCGCCGAACTTACCACGGGCTCAGAAATCATTTTGGACGCACCCGATGGAACTACTAGGTGACGTGGGTCATGTGGAATCTCGTTTCGGTCCACTTGGAGACAGTGTTAGTGTCGGTGTAGGATAGGTGCATCGTTTGCGCCAAACATACCAAGGGCTTAGAAATCATTTTGGACGCGGCCATTGATAGTTCTAGATGACGAGGATCATGTGCAAACTCGATTCGGTCTGTTTGGATATAGTGCTAATCTTGACGCAAGATAGGTGCACGATTTGTGCCAAACGTACCAAAGGCTGAAAATCATTTTGGACGCACCTGATGTTACTCTTGAGTGACGTGGGTAATGTGGAATCTCGTTTCGGTACATTTGGAGACTTTGTTAGTGTCAGTGTAAGATAGGTGCACGGTTTGCGCCAAATGTACCATAGGCTCAAAATCATTTTGGACTCATCCGATGGTGCTCCTAGGTGACGAGGCTCAAGTGGATGCTCGTTTCGGTCTGTTTGGAGATAGTGCTAATCTTGACGCAAGATAGGTGCACGTTTGCGCTGAACGTACCAAAGGCTCAAAAATGTTTTGGACGTACCTGATGGAACTCCAAGGTGACGTGGGTTATGTGGAATCTCGTTTCGGTCCGTTTGGTGACAGTGTTAATGTCGGTGTAAGATAGGTGCATGGTTTGCGCCAAACGTACAATAGGCTAAGAATTTGTTTTGGACGCACCCGAAGGTCCTCCTAGGTGACGAGGCTCAAGTGGATGCTCGTTTCGGTCCGTTTGGAGATAGTGCTAATCTTGGCGCAAGATAGGTGCATGGTTTGCGCCAAATGTACCATACGCTCAGAATTTGTTTTGGACGCACCCGATGGTACTGCTAGGTGATGAGGCTAGAGTGGAAGCTCGATTCGGTCCATTTGGACATAGTGCTAATCTTGATGCAAGATAGGTGCTCAGTTTGCGTCGAACGTACCATAGACTCGAAAATCGTTTTGGACGCACCCGATGGTACTTCTAGGTGATGTTGGTCATGTGGAATCTCGTTTTAGTCCGTTTGGAAACAGTATTAGTGTTGGTGCAGGATAGGTGCACGGTTTGCGTGAAACGTACCATAGGCTCAGAAATCATTTTGGACGCACCAGATGGTACTCCTAGGTGACGAGGCTCAAGTGGACGCTTGTTTTGGTCCGTTTGGAGATAGTGCTAATCTTGATGCAAGATTAGTGCACGGTTTACGCCAAATATACCATACGCTCAAAGTTCGTTTTGGACGCACCCGATGGTACTGCTAGGTGACATGGGTCCACAGTTTGCGCCAAACGTGCCATAGGCTCAAAATCATTTTGGACGCATCTGATGGTTCTCCTAGGTGACGAGGCTCAAGTGGAAGCCAGATTCGGTCCATTTGGAGATAGTCCTAATCTTGACGCGAGATAGGTGCACGGTTTGCGCTAAAGATACCATAGGCTCAAAAATCATTTTCAACACACTCGATAGAACTCCTAGGTGACATGGGTCATCTGGGAGCTCCGTCCGGTCCGTTTAGAGACAGTGTTAGTATCGGCGCAAGATAGGGGTACGGTTTGCGTCGAATGTACCTTTTGCTCAGAAATTATTTTGGACACACCCGATGGTACTCCTAGGTGACATGGCTCAAGTGGAAGCTCGATTCGGTCTATTTAGCGATAGTGCTAATCTTGACGCAAGATTGGTGCACGGTTTGCGCCGCACGTAACACAGGCTCAGAAATCATTTTGGACGCACCCGATGGAACTTCTAGGTGACGTGGGTCATGTGGAATCTCATTTCGGCCCGTTTAGAGATAGTGTTAGTGTCGGCGCAGGATAGGTGCACCGTTTGTGCCAAACCTAGAAGAGGCTTAGAAATCATTTTGGACGCGACCATTGATACTTCTAGGTGATGAGGATCATGTGGAAGCTCGATTCGGTCTGTTTGGAGATAGTGCTGATCTTGACGCAATATAGGTGCACGATTTGCGCCGAACGTACCAAAGGCTCAAAATCATTTTAGACGCACCTGATGGAACTCCAGGGTGACGTGGGTAATGTGGAATCTCGTTTCAGTACGTTTGGTGACTTTGTTAGTATTAGTGTAAGATAGGTGCACGGTTTGCGCCAAAGGTACCATAGGCTCAGAATCATTTTGGACGCACCCGATGGTGCTCCTAGGTGATGAGGCTCAAGTGGATGCTCGTTTCGGTCTGTTTCGAGATAGTGCTAATCTTGATGCAAGATAGGTGCACGTTTGCGCCGAACGTACCAAAGGCTAAAAATTGTTTTGGACGTACCCGATGGAACTCCACGGTGATGTGGGTTATGTGGAATCTCGTTTCGGTCTGTTTGGAGACAGTGTTAATGTCGGTGTAAGATAGGTGCATGGTTTTCGCCAAACGTACAATAGGCTAAGAATTTGTTTTGGACGCACCCGATGGTGCTCCTAAGTGACGAGGCTCAAGTGGATGCTCGTTTCGGTTTGTTTGGAGATAGTGCTAATCTTGGCGCAAGATAGGTGCATGGTTTGCGTCGAACATACCATAGGATCAGAAATCATTTTGGACACACCCGATGGAACTCCAAGGTGACGTGGGTCATGTGAAATCTCGTTTCGGTCCATTTGGACATAGTGCTAATCTTGATGCAAGATAGCTGCTCAGTTTGCGTTGAACATACCATAGGCTCAAAAATCATTTTGGAGGCACCCGATGGATCTCTTAGGTGACGTTGGTCATGTGAAATCTCGTTTTAGTTCGTTTGGAGACAGTATTAGTGTCGGTGCAGGATAGGTGCACGGTTTGCACCAAACGTACCATAGGCTCAGAAATCATTTTGGACGCACCAGATGGTACTCCTAGGTGACGAGGCTCAAGTGGACGCTCATTTTGGTCCGTTTGGAGATAGTGCTAATGTTGACGCAAGATAAGTGCACAGTTTGTGCCAACTGTACCATACGCTCAGAGTTTGTTTTGGACGCACCCGATGGTACTGCTAGGTGACGAGTCTAGAGTGGATGCTCGATTCTGTTCGTTTGGAGAAAGTGCTAATCTTGACGCAACGTGGTCATGTGGAATCTTATTTTAGTTTGTTTGAAGACAATGTTAGTGTAGGTGTAAGATAGGTGCACGGTTTGCGCTAAACGTACTATAGGCTCAGAAATCATTTTGGACGCACCCAATGGTACTCCTGGGTGACGAGGCTCAAGTGGATGCTCATTTTGGTCCATTTCAAGATAGTGCTAATCTTGACGCAAGATAGGTGCACTGTTTGTGTCAAACAAACCATAGGCTCTTAAATCATTTTGGACACACTCGATAGAACAACTAAGTGACGTGGGTCATGTGGAATCTCATTTTAGTCAATTTGTAGATAGTGTTAGTGTCTGTGCAAGATAGGTCCACAGTTTGCGCCGAATGTGCCATAGGCTCAAAATCATTTTGGACGCATCCAATGGTTCTCCTGGGTGACTAGGCTCAAGTGGAAGCCGGATTCGGTCCGTTTGGAGAGAGTGCTAATCTTGATGCAAGATAGGAGCATGGTTTGCAACGAAGATACCACAAGCTCAAAAATCATTTTCGACACACTCGATAGAACTCCTAGGTGACATGGGTCATGTGGAATCTCCATCCGGTCCGTATAAAGATAGTGTTAGTGTCGGTGCAAGATAGAGGCACGATTTGCGCCGAATGTACCATTTGCTCAGAAATTATTTTGGACGCACCCGATGGTACTCCTAGGTGATGTGGCTCAAGTCAAAGCTCAATTTGATCTGTTTGGAGATAGTGCTAATCTTGACGCAAGATTGGTGCATGGTTTGTGCCGAATGTAACACAGGCTCAGAAATCATTTTGGACGCACCTGATGGAACTTCTAGGTGACGTGGGTCATGTTAAATCTCGTTTCGGTCTGTTTGGAGATAGTGTTAGTGTCGGCACAGGATTGGTGCACCTTTTGCGCCAAACGCACCAGAGGCCTAGAAATCATTTTGGACGCGGACATTGATACTTCTAGGTGACGAGGATCATGTCATGCTCGATTCAGTCTGTTTGGAGATAGTGCTAATCTTGACGCAAGATAGGTGCACGATTTGCACAGAACCCAAAGGCTTAAATCGTTTTGGACGCACCCGAGGATCATGTCAAAATCGTTTTGGATGCATTGGGTGACGTGGGTTATGTGGAAGATTGTTTCGGTCTGTTTGGAGACTATGTTAGTGTCGGTGTAAGATAGGTGCACGGTTTGCGCCAAATGTACTACAGGCTCAGAAATTGTTTTGGACACACCCGATGGTGCTCCTATGTGATGAGGCTCAAGTGGATGCTTGTTTCGGTCCACTTGGAGATAGCGCTAATCTTGACGCCAGATAGGTGCACGTTTGCGCCGAACGTACCATAGGCTCAGAAATTATTTTGAACGCACCCGATGGAACTCCAAGGTGATGTGGGTCATGTGGAATCTTGTTTCGATCCGTTTGGAGACAGCGTTAGTGTCGTGCAAGATAGGTGCATGATTTGTGCCAAACGTACCATAGGCTCAGAAATCATTTTGGACGCACAAGATGGTACTCCTAGGTGACGAGGCTCAAGTGGACGCTCGTTTCGGTCCGTTTGGAGATAGTGCTAATCTTGACGCAAGATAAATGCACAGTTTGCGCCAAATGTACCATACGCTCAGAGTTTGTTTTGGACGCACCCGATGGTACTACTATGTGACGAGGCTAGGGTGGAAGCTCGATTCTGTCCGTTTGGAGAAAGTGCTAATCTTGACGCAAGATAGGTGTAGCATCGAATGTACCATAGGCTTAGATATTGTTTTGGACGCACCCGATGGATCTCCTAGGTGATGTGATCATGTGGAATCTTATTTTAGTCTGTTTGCAGATAGTGTTAGTGTCCGTGCAAGATAGGTCCACAGTGTGCACCAAACATGCCATAGGCTCAAAATTATTTTGGACGCATCCGATGGTTCTCCTAGGTGATGAGGCTCAAGTGGAAGTCGGATTCGGTCCGTTTGGAGAGAGTGCTAATCTTGATGCGAGATAGAAGCATGGTTTGCACCGAAGATACCACAAGCTCAAAAATCATTTTCGACACACTCGATAGAACTCCTAGGTGACATGGGTCATGCGGAATCTCCATCTGGTCCGTATAGAGATAGTGTTAGTATCGGTACAAGATAGAGGCACGATTTGCGCCGAATGTACCATTTGCTCAAAAATTATTTTGGACGCACCCGATAAGTACTCCTAGGTGATGTGGCTCAAGTCAAAGCTCGATTTGATCTGTTTGGAGATAATGCTAATCTTGACGCAAGATTGGTGCATGGTTTGCGCCGAATGTAACACAGGCTCAGAAATCATTTTGGACGCACCCGATGGAACTTCTAGGTGACGTTGGTCATGTTAAATCTCGTTTCAGTCTGTTTGGAGATAGTGTTAGTGTCGGCACAGGATTGGTGCACCTTTTGCGCCAAACGCACCAGAGGCCTAGAAATCATTTTGGACGTGGACATTGATACTTCCAAGTGACGAGGATCATGTCATGCTCGATTCAGTCTGTTTGGAGATAGTGCTAATCTTGACGCAAGATAGGTGCATGATTTGCACAGAACCCAAAGGCTCAAATCGTTTTGGATGCACCCGAGGATCATGTCAAAATCGTTTTGGATGCATCGGGTGACGTGGGTTATGTGGAAGATCGTTTCGGTCTGTTTGGAGACTATGTTAGTGTCGGTGTAAGATAGGTGCATGGTTTGCGCCAAATGTACCATAGGCTCAGAAATTATTTTGGACGCACCCGATGGTGCTCCTATGTGACGAGGCTCAAGTGGATGCTTGTTTCGGTCCACTTGGAGATAGCGCTAGTCTTGACGCCAGATAGGTGCACGTTTGCGCCGAACGTACCATAGGCTCAGAAATTATTTTGAACGCACCCGATGGAACTCCAAGGTGATGTGGGTCATGTGGAATCTCGTTTCGATCCATTTGGAGATAGTGTTAGTGTCGTGCAAGATAGGTGCGTGATTTGTGCCAAACGTACCATAGGCTCAGAAAATCATTTTGGACGCACAAGATGGTACTCCTAGGTGATGAGGCTCAAGTGGACGCTCGTTTCAGTCCGTTTGGAGATAGTGCTAATCTTGACGCAAGATAAATGCACAGTTTGCGCCAAATGTACCATACACTCAGAGTTTGTTTTGGACGCACCCGATGGTACTACTATGTGACGAGGCTAGAGTGGAAGCTCGATTCTATCCGTTTGGAGAAAGTGCTAATCTTGACGCAAGATAGGTGTAGCGTCGAATGTACCATAGGCTTAGATATTGTTTTGGATGCACTCGATGGATCTCCTAGGCGATGTGATCATGTGGAATCTTGTTTTAGTCTGTTTGCAGATAGTGTTAGTGTCCGTGCAAGATAGGTCCACAATGTGTGCCAAACATGCCATAGGCTCAAAATCATTTTGGACGCATCCGATGGTTCTCCTAGGTGATGAGGCTCAAGTGGAAGCCGGATTCGGTCCGTTTGGAGAGAGTGCTAATCTTGATGCAAGATACGTGCACGGTTTGTGCTTAAGATACCATAGGCTCAAAAATTGTTTTCGACACACTCGATAGAACTCCTAGGTGACATGGGTCATGTGAAATCTCTGTCCGGTCCGTTTAGAGCCAGTGTTAGTTTCGACGCAAGATAGGGGCACGGTTTGCGCCGAATGTATCATTTGCTCAGAAATCATTTTAGACGCACCGGTGGTACTCCTAGGTGACCTGGCTCAAGTGAAAGCTTGATTCGGTCTATTTGGAGATAGTGCTAATCTTGACGCAAGATTGGTGCACGGTTTGTGCCGAACGTACCATAGGCTCAGAAATCATTTCGGACGCACCTGATGGAACTTCTTGACGCAAGATTGGTGCACGGTTTGTGCCGAACGTACCACAGGCTCAGAAATCATTTCAGACGCACCTAATGGAACTTCTAGGTGACGTGGGGCTCAGAAATCATTTCAGACGCACCTGATGGAACTTCTAAGTGACGTGGGTCATGTGGAATCTCATTTCGTTCTGTTTGGAGACAGTGTTAGTGTCGGCGCAGGATAGGTGCACCATTTGCGCCAAATGTACCAGAGGCTTAGAAATCTTTTTGGACGCGACCATTGATACTTCTAGGTGACGAGGATCATGTGGAAGCTCAATTCGGTCTTTTTGGAGATAGTACTAATCTTGATGCAAGATAGGTTCATGATTTGCACCGAACATACCATAGGCTCAAAATTGTTTTGGACGCACCCGATGGAACTCCAGGGTGACGTGGGTTATGTGGAATCTTGTTTCGGTCCGTTTTGAGACTATGTTAGTGCCAGTGCAAGATAGGTGCACTGTTTGTGCCAAATGTATCATTGGCTCAGAAATCATTTTGGACGCAGCCGATGGTTCTCCTAGGTAACGAGGCTCAGGTGGAAGTTGGATTCGATCCGTTTGGGGACAATGCTAATCTTGGCGGAAGATCAATTCACGGTATGCGCCGAAGATACCATAGGCTCGAAAATCATTTTGGACACACTCGATAGAACTCCTAGGTGACGTGGGTCACATGGAATCTCATTTCAGTCCGTTTGCAGATAGTGTTAGTGTCGGTGCAAGATAGATCGATAATTTGCACCAAATGTGTCGTAGGCTCAAAATTGTTTTGGACGGACTCGATGGTACTCCTTGGTAATGGGGCTCAAGTGGATGCTCGTTTCAGTCTGTTTGGAGATAGTGCTAGCGTTAGTGTCAGTGCAAGATGGGTCCACGGTTTGCGCCAAACATATCATAGGCTCAGAAATCTTTTTGGATGCACCAGATGGTACTCCTAGGTGATGAGGCTCAAATGAAAGCTAGATTCAGTGATGAGGACATCAACATCGATCATACATCCACACCGTCCATGCCGACACCTGCTGGTCCTATTACTCGTGCTCGAAAAGTTAATCATCAAGTGAGTTCCTTCTTGAGCTCTTGTCCATCATGTTTAGATCTTGGAGACACGTGCACTCTTGTTTTGATTAGGAATCAAGGAGAAGACCGAAAGGGAAAAGGACTCGCGTAGGCTGGATTCGGAATGCAGCATACCTCCAACTTGCGATGGTCGCCACGGTTACATACGGAGTCGGATTGGGGTGATTCTGGACTTGTTGGAAAGCTAATAAAGTCTACTTTCATATGGATCTGACCTCGTACTCATACCTGCTCAGAAGCGGCGTCAACAGTCAAAAAATCATCGAGAGGTCTATTCTGTCCAAGGTGCTGCGCCACCTTAAGTTAGCCCAATGGGCTTGTATTGTTTAGAGTCCAGTAGGGACGCGTCCTAGGGTTGGAGCACGACCCAAACTCTCTTGTGGTCATCCTCCACACGTCATATACCCCTTAGCCACCACCAGGAACACTTGGGTTTTGTTTAGATCAAGTTTAGCCATCGCTACTTGCTTGTAGGCGCGCGTGCTGATCTAGTCGTCCGTCTCCTTATCGTCGGAACCCCACTCATAATAAGATTCAGTGTGAAACCTTCAATTTTATCTTGCAATTTCAGTGCTTGTTTCCTCGTTCTTGCTAGTTCTTCGATTGCTTGCAGGACGGGAGCCCTAGGGGTTGGTTGTCATGCTCCACTAGATCGTGACGACCTTAGGAAGTGGTGTATCGGTCGCTAAGGCGTAGTCTTGGAAGGCTGTAGTCGGGCCGTGAACGTCATCTCCATCCACCAATCGAGTTATCTCATGCTTCTCATCGAAAGATCGACCACAAACCCTTGCGGGTTCATATCAATTGGTATCAGAGCAAGGTTTATCGGTGAGAGACTTCCAATCCTTCACTGTTTTATTTTTCCTATAGTCCAGAAAAGCCAAAAAAATAGTAGATTAGTTTCCTGCAATCCTATAGACCTTTGAGCCGTGGCTAGTGCTACCTAGTTAGGGTTTGTTGAATATTCGGTTGCATCGGGTGTGTCGGATTGCTGGTCTTAGTTTATTCCCTTAGAGTTTCGAGTTCTTGTCACTTTCCTATCACAACACGCGCTATCATATAGTCTCTCTGTTGGCCGAATCCAAGTAGGGTTTTCAAGTTTGAGTCGGATCAAGGAATCAGTTATTCCTCGCTGTTGGCCAAGTCTGAGTAGAATTGGAAGTTCCAATCGGACGAGGAATCAGTTCACCCTGTGCTACAAATATCAAACTAACCACGCAACAATTATTCATATCCCTGCCCTTTCGGAAAAAGTGTGTGTGCTGAGTTACTCTTTGGGAGTGTTCTTGTTCATATAATCAGTTTTGAGTGCCCCTGAAAAAAAAGAGGAAAGAAAAAAAAAGAGAAAGAAGCAAAAAGAAAAAAAAGAGAAAGAAGCAAAAGAAAAGAAGAGAAAGGGGCTGATCTTAGAGATTTTTCGTTCACTTTGGGTGGTGTGTTGTGCTCTCCTTTGTGTCCAGGCTCGCGTCTCTAGCACGGTCTAGACTAGGACCAGCACAGTACCGCCGGTTGAACGATTATTCAGCTTGCTTTTTGTAACTAACGTGGTGCTAGTTCGTTCCTTGTTTCAGCCCACCTATAGCTCCACATATTCTACAGCTTGACAGGTCTCGTGCTACGGCACCGATACACTTCATCCATTGCTGCAGACTTGTTGGTAGACGACCCCTCCTGTCGAGCAAGGTAAGAACTGGTAAGAACTTGTGTAACAGGTGGAGAGTGAGCGACTTGCTGTAGCTACATCCTAGTAGTTGTAGGGCTTTTATTTCTTCACTTGTCTTCTTGTTGTCTTTGTCTTTGAACCATGCCAGGGTCCGACGAAGATAACCAAATTCCACATTCGCCTCGCACAAAGGGCGTCATACAACATTTTGAAAGGAAAGTGAAGTTGCACACGGAGGGACTTGATAATGACTTGCAGGTGACAAATGACAAACTTGGGCAGTTGGAGGCTACGCAGATTACCACAAACAACAAGCTTGCAGGTTTGGAGAAGTCCATTGCTAGTGTGGACAAAAGCCTTGCTGCTCTGCTGAGGCGTTTTGATGACCTCCACAACAATGATAAAGACCAGCATAAAGAAGAAAAGAAGGAGGAAGATCGAGAGGATGGTAGTTATGATGAAGAATACACAGGTGATACTGAACATGATGATCGAGACACTCGTGATCGACGTCGCCTACGTCACAACCGTAGAGGTATGGGTGGCCGCCGCCGACGCGAGGTACACAATAATGATGATGCTTTCAGTAAGATTAAATTTAAAATACCTCCTTTTGATGGTAAATATGACCCTGATGCATACATTACTTGGGAGATTGCTGTTGATCAAAAGTTTGCATGCCATGAATTTCCTGAGAACACACGTGTTAGGGCTGCTACTAGTGAGTTCACAGATTTTGCTTCTGTTTGGTGGATCGAATATGGCAAGAAAAATCCTAATAACATACCTAAAACTTGGGATGCGCTGAAACGAGCCATGAGAGCTAGATTTGTTCCATCTTACTATGCCCGTGATATGATAAATAAGTTGCAGCAATTGAGACAAGGTTCTAAAAGTGTAGAAGAATACTATCAGGAATTACAAACGGGTATGTTGCGTTGTAAATTAGAGGAGGATGAGGAACCTGCTATGGCTAGATTTTTAGGTGGGTTAAATCGGGAAATTCAGGATATCCTCGCTTACAAAGAATACAATAACGTAACCAAACTGTTTCATCTTGCTTGTAAAGCTGAACGGGAAGTGCAGGGACGACGTGCTAGCGCAAGGACTAATGTTTCTGTAGGGAAAGCTAGTTCATGGCAGCAGCGCACATCTACAACTCCGTCTACATGTACTCCTACGCCATCATCTAGTGACAAGACTCGAGCTGCCCCCACCAATTTAGTAGTGAAGACAGCGCAAAAGCCAGCTGCGAGTACTTCATCCATGGCATCGACAGGTAGAACAAGCAACATACAATGTCATCGGTGCAAGGGATATGGCCATATGATGCGTGACTGCCCAAACAAGCGTGTTATGATTGTCAAAGATGATGGTGAGTGTTCATCTGCTAGTGATTTTGATGAAGATACACTTGCATTGCTTGCGGTTGACTATGCAGGTAGTGAGGAACACATAGAAGAACACATTAATGTAGGTGACGCGGAGCACTATGAGAGCTTGATTGTACAGCGAGTGCTTAGTGCATAAATGGAGAAGGCAGAGCAAAATCAGTGACACACTTTATTCCAAACAAAGTGTGTCATCAAGGAGCGTTCGTGCCGCATGATCATTGATGGAGGTAGCTGCAACAACTTGGCAAGTAGCGACATGGTACAGAAGCTCGCCCTCACCACCAAACCACACCCCCATCCCTACTACATCCAATGGCTGAACAACAGTGGTAAGGCAAAGGTAACGAGACTTGTGCGAATTGATTTTGCCATCGGATCATACAAAGATATTGTTGAATGCGATGTTGTGCCTATGCAAGCTTGTAATATTCTGCTAGGTAGACCATGGCAATTTGATAGAGATTCGATGCATCATGGTAGATCAAATCAATATTCGTTTCTATACCATGATCGAAAAATTGTGTTGCATCCTGTCTCCTGAAGCTATTATGCAATCTGATGTTACTAAGGCTGCAAAAGCAAAGAGCGAGAGCAATAAAAATGACAAATCTATTGTTGATGACAAAGATGAGATAAAATTGAAAGGACGTTGTATGCTTGCTACAAAATCTGATATTAATGAGTTCAATGCATCCACCTCTGTTGCTTATGCTTTGGTATGCAAGGATGCTTTGACTTCATTTGAGGATATGCAACGTTCTTTGCCCCCTGCTGCTGCTAACATTTTGCAGGAGTATTCTGATGTGTTCCCCATTGAGATACCAGCGGGGCTGCCACCAATACGTGGGATTGAGCACCAAATTGACCTTATCCCTGGAGCATCTTTGCCAAACCGTGCGCCATACAGGACCAATCCGGAAGAAGCGAAGGAAATTCAGCGACAAGTGCAAGAACTACTAGACAAAGGTTATGTGCGTCAGTCTCTTAGTCCTTGTGCTGTTCCAGTGATTTTAGTGCCTAAGAAAGATGGAACATGGCGCATGTGTGTTGATTGTAGGGCTATTAATAATATCACCATTCGATATCGACACCCTATTCCACGATTAGATGATATGCTTGATGAATTGAGTGGTGCTGTTGTGTTTTCAAAGGTTGATTTGCGTAGTGGGTACCACCAGATTCGTATGAAATTGGGAGATGAATGGAAAACTGCTTTCAAAACTAAGTTCGGTCTATATGAGTGGTTAGTCATGCCTTTTGGGTTAACTAATGCACCTAGTACTTTCATGAGATTAATGAACGAGGTTTTGCGTGCTTTCATTGGGAAATTTGTTGTCGTCTACTTTGATGATATACTGATTTATAGCAAATCCATGGATGAACACCTTGATCACTTACGTGCTGTTTTCAATGCTCTACGTGATGCACGTTTGTTTGGTAACCTTGAGAAGTGCACTTTCTGCACCAATCGAGTATCGTTTCTTGGCTATGTTGTCACTCCACAGGGAATTGAGGTTGATAAAGCCAAGGTGGAAGCTATACAAGGATGGCCTGTACCCATGACGGTCACACAAGTGCGGAGTTTCCTAGGACTTGCTGGTTTCTATCGCCGTTTTGTGAAGGACTTCAGCACCATTGCTGCACCATTGAATGAGCTTACAAAGAAGGGAGTGCCCTTTTCTTGGGGCAAAGCACAAGAGCACGCCTTCCATGTGCTAAAAGATAAGTTAACACATGCACCTCTACTCTAACTCCCTAATTTTAATAAGACTTTCGAGCTTGAATGTGATGCGAGTGAAATTGGATTGGGTGGTGTTTTGTTGCAAGAAGGCAAACCTATTGCATACTTTAGTGAGAAATTGAGCGGGCCTATTCTTAATTATTCTACATATGATAAGGAATTATATGCTCTAGTGTGGACATTAGAAACATGGCAGCATTATTTGTGGCCTAAAGAATTTGTTATACATTCTGATCATGAATCTTTGAAGCATATTCGTAGTCAAGGAAAACTGAATCGTAGACATGCAAAATGGGTTGAATTTATTGAATCTTTTCCTTATGTTATCAAACACAAGAAAGGGAAAGATAATATCATTGCAGATGCATTGTCTAGGAGATATACTTTGCTGAATCAACTTGATTACAAGATCTTTGGGTTAGAAACAATTAAAGACCGATATGCTCATGATGCTGATTTTAAAGAAGTGCTGCTGCATTGTAAAGATGGAAAAACGTGGAACAAATTCATCGTCAATGATGGGTTTGTGTTTAGAGCTAACAAGCTTTGCATTCCAGCTAGCTCCGTTCGCTTGTTGTTGCTGCAGGAAGCGCATGGAGGTGGCTTGATGGGGCATTTTGGAGCGAAGAAGACGGAGGACATTCTTGCTGGTCATTTCTTTTGGCCAAAGATGCGACGAGACGTGGAGAGATTTGTTGCTCGCTGCACAACATGTCAAAAGGCTAAGTCTCGGTTGAATCCACACGGTTTGTATATGCCTCTTCCTGTTCCTAGTGCTCCTTGGGAGGATATTTCTATGGATTTTGTGTTGGGATTGCCACGAACTAGGAAAGGGCGAGATAGTGTTTTTGTGGTTGTGGATCGATTCTCTAAAATGGCACATTTCATACCATGTCATAAAACTGATGATGCTACAAATATTGCTGATTTGTTCTTTCGAGAAGTTGTTCGCTTGCATGGTGTGCCAAATACAATTGTTTCTGATCGTGATGCTAAATTTCTTAGCCATTTTTGGAGAACTTTATGGGCCAAATTGGGGACTAAGCTTTTATTTTCCACCACTTGTCACCCCCAAACTGATGGTCAAACTGAAGTTGTGAATAGAACTTTGTCTACTATGTTAAGGACTATTTTAAAGAAGAATATTAAGATGTGGGAAGATTGTTTGCCTCATATTGAGTTTTCTTATAATCGTTCGCTGCATTCTACTACGAAGATGTGTCCCTTTGAGATTGTTTATGGCTTGTTACCACGTGCTCCTATTGATTTAATGCCATTACCAAGTTCTGAAAAGTTGAATTTTGATGCTAAGCAACGTGCTGAATTGATGCTAAAACTACTTGAAACCACTAAAGAAAACATAGAGCGCATGAATGCTAAGTACAAATTTGCTAGAGATAAAGGTAGAAGGGAATTGATTCTTGAACCTGGAGATTTGGTTTGGTTGCATTTGCGAAAGGATAGGTTTCCAGAATTAAGAAAATCTAAATTGATGCCTAGAGCGGATGGTCCTTTTAAAGTGATGCAACGAATAAATGAGAATGCATATAAGCTTGATCTTCCTGCAAATTTTGGGGTTAGTCCCATATTTAACATTGCAGATTTGAAGCCTTATTTGGGTGAGGAAGATGACCTTGAGTCGAGGATGACTCAAATTCAAGAAAGGGTTAATTTATTGGGCCTCGGCCAACCCCACCTGGGTCGGATGTATCATTTGGTATCAGAGCTGGGCCCTTGTTTAAGGGGGTAGGAATGATGAGGACATCCTCCACTATTACCCGCTGGCAAAGACGCAACAAAAAAAGGCCAAGTGGCCTAGTTGTAGTCGGGCGGCGACCGTCTGAGCCTCTAAATAATCCCACCTTGCTTAGCTTAGAAGGAGGAAGCCACCTTAAAAGAGAGAGCCACCCTTCCCCTATCGGACTAGTCTTTTAGGGACATTGGGCCTTTCCCCGAGTGGGTGTGTATAAGAACTGTTGGGGTCCGGGCAACCTTAATTTATTGGGCCTCGGCCAACCCCACCTGGGCCGGATGTATCATTCAGTCCGTTTGGGGATAGTGCTAATCTTGACGCGAGATAGGTGCACGGTTTGCGCCAAATGTACCAAAGGCTCAGAAATCAATTTGGACACACCTGATGGTACTCCTAGGTGATGAGGCTCCAGTGGAAGTTGGATTTGGTCCGTTTGGATATAGTGCTAATCTTGATGCAATATAGGTGCACAGCTTGCGCTGAATATACCATAGGCTCAGAAATTGTTTTGGACGTAGCCGATAGAACTCCTAGGTGACGTGGGACATGTGGAATCTCATTTTGGTTCATTTGTGGACAGTGTAAAAATAGGTGCACAGTTTGTGCGAAATGTACCATTGGCTCAAAAATCGCTTTGGACGCACCCAATGGTACACCTAGGTAACGAGGCTAGAGTGGAAGCTCGATTCAGTCCATTTGGACATAGTGCTAAGCTTGATGTAAGATAGGTCCACGGTTTGCGTTGAACGTACCATAGGCTCAAAATCGTTTTGGATGCACTCGATGGATCTCCTAGGTGACGTTGGTCATATGGAATCTTGTTTTAGTCCGTTTGGAGATAGTATTAGTGTCGGTGCAAGATTGGTGCATGGTTTTGGCCAAACATACCATAGGCTCAGAAATCATTTTGGATGAACCTAAGGGTATTCCTAGGTGACGAGGCTCAAGTGGAAGCTCGATTCGGTTCGTTTGGAAATAGTGCTAATCTTCACTCAAGATAGGTGCACAGTTTGCGCCGAATAGACCACAGGCTCAAAAATCATTTTGGACACAGCCGATAGAACTCGGTGATGTGGGTCATGTGGAATCTCATTTTGGTCCATTTGGAGATAGTGCTAGTATTGGTGCAAGATAGGTGCACAGTTTGTGTCAAACGTACCATAGACTCAGAAATTGTTTTGGACGCACCTAATGGTACTCCTAGGTGTTGAGGCTCAAGTGGACGCTCATTTCGGTCCGTTTGGAGATAGTGCTAATCTTGATGCTAGATAGGTGCACGGTTTGTGTTGAATGTACCATACGCTCAGAAAATCATTTTGGACACACCGATAGAATACCTTGGTGACGTGGGTCATGTGGAATCTCATTTCAGTATGTTTGGAGATAATGTTTGTGTCGGTGCAAGGTAGGTCTACGGTTTGCGCCAAACATACCATAGGCTCAGAAATCGTTTTGGACGCACCCAATGGTTCTCCTAGGTGACGAGGCTCGGGTGGAAGTTGGATTCGATCCGTTTGTGGATAGTGCTAATCTTGACGTAAGATCGGTTCACGGTATCCGCTGAAGATACCATAGCCTCGAAATTATTTTGGACACACTCGGTAGAACTCCTAAGTGACGTGGGTCATGTGGAATCTCTGTTCGGTCTGGTTAGAGACTGTGTTAGTGTCGGCGCAAGATGGGGGAACAGTTTGCGCCAAACATACCATATGCTGAGAAATCATTTTGGACGCACTCAATGGTACTTCGAGGTGATGAGGACCAAGTGGAAGCTCAATTTGGTCAATTTGGAGATAGTGCTAGTCTTGACGCAAGATAGGTGCACGGTTTGCGTCGAACGTACCATAGGCTTAGAAATCATTTTAGATGCACCCGATGTAACTCCTCGGTGACGTGGGTCATTTGGAATCTCGTTTTGGTCTGTTTGGAGACAGTGTTAGTATCAGTGAAAGATAGGTGCACGGTTTGTGTCAAACATAGCATAGGCTCAGAAATCATTTTGACGCACCGAATGGTACTTCTGGGTGACGAGGATCAAGTGGAAGCTTGATTCAATCTGTTTGGAGATAGTGCTAGTCTTGACGCAAGATAGGTGCACGGTTCATGTCGAACGTACCATAGGCTGAGAAATCATTTTGGACACATCCGATGGAACTCCTAGGTGACGTGGGTCTTGTGGAATCTCATTTTGGTCCGTTTGGAGATAGTGTTAGTGTCGACGCAGGTTAGGTGCACGGTTTGTGCCAAACGTACCATACGCTTAGAAATCGTTTTGGATGCACCCAATGATACTTCTAGGTCATGAGGATCAAGTGAAAGCTCGATTCGGTATGTTTGGAGATAGTCTAATCTTGATGCAAGATAGGTGCATGATTTGTGCCGAACATACCACAGGCTCAGAAATCATTTTGCACGCTCTCATAGAACTCGTAAGTGACGGGTCATGTGGAATCTCATTTAAATTCGTTTGGAGATAGTGTTAAAATAGTGCACAGTTTGCGTGAAATGTACCATTGGCTTAGAAATAGCTTTGGACGCACCGGATGGTACTGGTAGGTAACGACACTAGAGTGGAAGATCGATTCGGTCCATTTTCGACAGTGCTAATCTTGATGCAAGATTGGTGCACAGTTTGCGTCAAACGTTCCATAGGCTCGAAAATCATTTTAGACGCACCCGATGGATCTCCTAGGTGACGTTGGTCATGTGGAATCTCGTTTTAGTCTGTTTGGAGACAGTATTAGTGTCGGTGCAAGATAGGTGCACGGTTTGCGCCAAACGTACCATAGGCTTGAAAATCATTTTGGACACACCCGATGGAAATCCTAGGTGACGTGAAGACTGTTTTTGTGTCGGTGCAAGATAGGTGCACGGTTTGTGTCAAACGTACCATAGCCTCATAGATGATTTTTGACACACCCAATAGTACTTCTAGGTGACGAGGATCAAGTGGAAGCTTGATTCGGGTCGTTTGGATATAATGCTAATCTCGACGCAAGATTGGTGCACGGCTTGCGCCGAACATACCACAGCTTAGAAATCATTTTGGACACACCCGATAGAACTCCTAGGTGATGTCGATCATGTGGATTCTCATTTCGGTCCGTTTGTAGATAGTGTTAAAGTAGGTGCACGGGTTGCGCCTAATGTACCATTAGCTCTGAAATCGCTTTGGACGCACCCGAACGTACTGCTAGGTAACGAGGCTAGAGTGGAAGCTCGATTGGATCCATTTGAACATAGTGCTAATCTTGACGCAAGATAGGTGCATAGTTTGCGCCGAATGTACCATAGGCTTGAAAATTATTTTGGACGCACCCAATGTATCTTCTAGGTGACATTGGTCATGTGGAATCTCTTTTTAGTCTGTTTGGAGACAGTATTAGTGTTGGTGAAAGATAGGTGCACGATTTGCGCCAAACGTACCATAGGCTCAGAAATTATTTTGGACGCACTTGGTGGTGCTCCGAGGTGATGAGGCTCAAGTGGATGCTCGTTTCGGTCCGTTTGGAGATAGTGCTAATCTTGATGCAAGATAGTGCACGGTTTGCGTCGAACGTACCATAGGCTCAAAAATTGTTTTGGACACACCTGATAGAAAACCTAGGTGACGTGGGTCATGTGGAATTTTATTTTAGTTTGTTTGGAGATATTGTTAGTGTTGGTGCAAGATGGGTCCACGGTTTGCGCCAAACATACCATTGGCTCAGAAATTGTTTTAGACGCACCCGATGGTTTTCCGAGATGACGAGGCTCAAGTGGAAGCTTGATTCGATCTGTTTGGGGATAGTGCTAATCTTGACGCAAGATCGGTTCATGGTATGTGCCGAAGATACCATAGGCTCAAAAATTGTTTTGGACACACTCGATAGAACTCCTAGGTGACGTGGGTCATGTGGAATCTCCATTCAGTCCGTTTAGAGACTGTGTTAGTATCGGCGCAAGATAGGGACACAATTTGCGCCAAACATACCATATGGCTGAGAAATCATTTTGGACTCTCCCGAGGTACTTCATGGTGATGAGGATGAAGTGGAAGCTCAATTCGGTCTGTTTAGAGATAGTGCTAGTCTTGACGCAAGATAGGTGCACGGTTCGCGCCGAATGTACCATAGGCTCAGAAATCATTTTGGGCACACCCGATGGTACTCCTAAGTGACGAGGCTCAAGAGGAAGCTGGATTCGGTCCGTTTGAGATAGTGTTAATCTTGACGCAAGATAGGTGCACAGTTTGCACCAAATGAACCATAGGCTCATAAATCATTTTGGACGCACCCGATGGTACTCCTAGGTGATGAGGCTCAAGTAAAAGTTGGATTCGGACCGTTTGGGGATAGTGGTCATCTTGACGCAAGATAGGTGCATGGTTTGCGCCAAATGTACCATAGGTCAGAATTTGTTTTGGACGCACTCGATGGTACTCCTAGGTGGTGAGGCTCAAGTGAAAGCTGGATTTGGTCCGTTTGAATATAGTGCTAATCTCGATGCAAGATAGGTGGACGGCTTGCGCCGAAGATACCACAGGCTCAGAAAATCGTTTTGGGCGCACCCAATAGAACTCCTAGGTGACGTGGGTCATGTGGAATCTTATTTTGGTCTGTTTGGAGACAGTGTTAAAATAGGTGCATGGTTTGCGCCAAATGTACCATTTGCTCAGAAAATCGCTTTGGACGCACGCAATGGTACTACTAGGTAATGAGGCTAGAGTGGATTGTCGATTCGGTCCATTTGGACATAGTGCTAATCTTAACGCAAGATAGGTGCACAGTTTGCATCGAACGTACCATAGGCTCAAAAATCATTTTGGACGCACCCGATGGATCTCCTAGGTGACGTTGGTCATGTGGAATCTTGTTTTAGTCCGTTTAGAGACAGTATTAGTGTCAGTGCAAGATAGGTGCATGGTTTGCACCAAACATACTATAGTTTAGAAAATTGTTTTGGACACAACCGATGTTTCTCCTTGGTGACGAGGCTCAGGTGGAAGCTAGATTTGGTCCATTTGGAGATAGTGCTATTCTTGACGCAAGATCGTTCCACGATTTGCGCCGAAGATACCATAGGCTCGAAAATCGTTTTGGATACACTCGATAGAACTCCTAAGTGACGTGGGTCCTATGGAATCTCTCTTCGGTCTACTTAGAGATAGTGTTAGTATCGACGCAAGATTGGGGCACGGTTTGTGCCCAAACGTACCATTTGCTGAGAAATTATTTTGAAAGCACCCGATGTACTCCTAGATGAGGTGAATCAAGTGGAAGCTCAATACGGTCTGTTTGGAGATAGTGCTAATCTTGATGCAAGATAGGTGCAGGGTTTGTGCCGAACGTACCACAGGCTCAAAAATTATTTTAGACGCACCCGATGGAACTCCTCGGTGACGTGGGTCATGTGGAATCTCGTTTCGGTCTGTTTGGCGATAGTGTTAGTGTTGGTGCAAGATAGGTGCTAGGTTTGTGTCAAATGTAGCATATGCTCAAAAATCATTTTTGACGCACCCAATGGTACTTCTAGGTGACTAGGATCAAGTGGAAGCTCGATTCGGTCTGTTTGGAGATAGTGCTAGTCTTGATGCAAGATGCACGGTTCACGCCGAGCCTACCATAGGCTCAGAAATTATTTTGGACGTCCCGATGGAACCCCTAGGTGACGTGGATCATGTGGAATCTCATTTTGGTCTGTTTGGAGATAGTGTTAGTGTCAGCGTAGGATAGGTGCACGGTTTGCGCCAAACGTACCATAGGCTTAGAAATCATTTTGGACGCACCCAATGATACTTCTATGTTAGGAGGGTCAAGTGGAAGCTCGATTCGGTCTGTTTGGAGATAGTCTAATCTTGACGTAAGATAGGTCCATGGTTTGCGCCGAACATACCACAGGCTCAGAAAATCATTTTGGACGCACCCAATAGAACTCCTAGGTGACGTGGGTCATGTGGAATCTCATTTTGGTCCATTTGGAGACAGTGTTAAAATAGGTGCACAGTTTGTGCGAAATGTACTATTGGCTCTGAAATCGCTTTGGATGCACCAGATGGTACTGCTAGGTAACGAGGCTAGGGTGCAAGCTTGATTCTGTCCATTTGGACATAGTGCTAATCATGACGCAAGATAGGTGCACCAACCCTAACATTGTCTCCAAACGGACCAAAACAAGATTCCATATGACCCATGTCACCTTGTGTACATTAGATGCATCCAAAACGATTTCTGAGCCTATGGTACGTTCGGTGCATATCGTGCACCTATCTTGCGTCAAGATTAGCACTATCTCCAAATGGACCAAATCCAGCTTCCACTTGAGCTTCGTCACCAAGGAGAACCATCAGATGCATCCAAATCGATTTCTGAGCCTATGGTACGTTCGGCGCAAACCACACCTATCTTGCACCGACACTAACCTTGTCTCCAAACAGACGAAAATAGGATTACACATGACCCATGTCACCTAGGAGTTTCAACGGGCGTGTCCAAAACGATTTCTGAGCCTATGGTACGTTCGACGCAAACCGTGCACCTATCTTGCATCAAGATTAGTACTAAATCCAAACGGAACGAATTGAGCATCCACTATTGCCTCGTCACCCAGTTGTACCATCGGGTGCGTCCAAAACAATTTCTGAGCCAATGGTATGTTTGGCGCAAACCGTGCACCTATCTAACACTATCTCCAAATGGATCGAAATGAGATTCCACGTGACCCACGTCACCTAGGAGTTCTATCAGGTGTGTCCAAAATAATTTTCAAGCCTATGGTATGTTATGCGCAAACCGTACACCTATCTTGCGTTGAGATTAGCACTATCTCTAAACGGACCGAATCGAGCTTCCAGTTGAGCCTCATCACCTAGGAGTACCTTTGAGTGTGTCCAAAACGATTTTTAAGCCTATGGTATGTTCGGTGCAAATAGTGCACCTATCTTTCATCAAGATTAGCGCTATCTCCAAACAGACCGAATCTAGCTTCCTCTAGAGCCTCATCACCTAGGAGTACCATCGGGTGTGTCCAAAATGATTTCTGAGCATATGGTACATTTGGCGCAAACCGTGCACCTATCTTGCATCAAGATTAGCTCTTTTGCCAAATGGACCGAATCTAGCTTCCACTTGAGCCTCATCGACTCATAGTACCATCAGGTGCGGCGAAAATGATTTCTGAGCCTATGGTACGTTTGGCGTAAATCGTGGACCTATCTTGCACTGATAGTAACACTATCTCCAAACGGACAAAAATCAGATTCCACACAAACCACCTCACCTAGGTGTTCTATTAGGTGTGTCCCAACCAATTTCTGAGCCTATGGTACGTTCAACGCAAACTATGCACCTATCTTACGTCAAGAATAGCACTATCTCCAAACAGACTGAAACCAGCATCCACTTGAGCCTCATTACCTAGTAGTACCATCGGGTGCGTGCAAAACGATATCGGAGCCTCATCACCTAGGAGAACCATCGGATGCGTCTAAATCGATTTCTGAGCCTATGGTACGTTCGACGCAAACCGTGTACCTGTATTGCACCGATACTAACACTATCTCCAAACGGACTAAATTGGGATTCCACATGACCCATGTCACCTAGGAGTTTCATCGGGTGTGTCCAAAATGATTTTTGAGCCTATGGTACGTTCGACACAAACCGTGCACCTATCTTGTGTCAAGATTAGCACTAAATCCAATCGGAACGAATCGAGCTTCCACCCTTGCCTCGTCACCTAGCTGTACCATCGGATGCGTCCAAAATGATTTCCGAGTCTATGGCACGTTCAACACAAACTGTGCACCTATCTTGCATCAAGATTAGCACTATCTCCAAACGGACCCAAATGAGCATCCACTTGAGCCTCATCACCTAGGAGTACCATCGGGTGCGTGCAAAACGATTTCTGAGCCTATGGTACGTTTGGCGCAAACCATGCAGCTATCTTGCACCGACACGAACACTGTCTCCAAACGGACAGAAATGACATTCCACATAACCCACGTCACCAAGGAGTTCCATCAGGGACGTACACAATGATTTCTGACCCTATGGTACGTTCGGCGCAAACCGTGCACCTATCTTGCGTCAAGATTAGCACTGTCTCTAATAGACCAAATCGAGCTTCCAGTTGATCCTGATCACCTAGACGTATTATTGGGTGCGTCCAAAATAATTTCTAATCCTATCGTACATTTGGCGCAAACCGTGCACCTATCCTGCACTAACACTAACATTGTCTCCGAACAGGCCAAAATAAGATTCCACATGACCCACGTCACCTAGGAGTTCCATCAAGTGCATTCAAAATGATTTCTAAGCCTATGGTACGTTCGGTGCAAACCATGCACCTATCTTACGTCAAGATTAGCACTGTCTCCAAACAGACCAAATCGGGCTTCCACTTGATCCTCATCATCTAGACGTATCATTGGGTGCGTCCAAAATGATTTCTGAGCCTATCGTATGTTTGGCGCAACACATATCCTACACCAGCCCTAACATTGTCTCCAAACGGGCCAAAACAAGATTCCACATGACCCACGTCACCTTGTAGTATCATCGGGTGCATCCAAAATGATTTCTGAGCCTGTGGTACGTTCGATGCAAACCATGGACCTATCTTGCGTCAAGATTAGCACTATCTCCAAATGGACTGAATCTAGCTTCCACTTGAGCCTCGTCGCCAAGGAGAACCATCGGATGCGTCCAAATCGATTTCTAAGCCTATGGTACGTTCGGCGCAAAACCGTGTACCTATCTTGCACCGACACTAAAACTGTCTCCAAACAGATAGAAATGAGATTCCACATGACCCACAACACCTAGGAGTTCCATTGGGTACATACAAAACGATTTCTGAGCCTTTGGTACGTTCGGCGCAAACCGTGCACCTATCTTGCGTCAAGATTAGCACTGTCTCTAAATAGACCGAATCCAGCTTCCACTTGATCCTCATCACCTAGACGTATTACTGGGTGCGTCCAAAATGATTTCTAGCCCATCATATGTTTGGCACAAACCGTGCACCTATCCTGCACCAACACTAACATTGTCTCCAAACGGGCCAAAATAAGATTCCACATGACCCACGTCACCTAGGAGTTCCATCAAGTGCATCCAAAACAATTTCTGAGCCTATGGTACGTTCGGTGCAAACCGTGCACCTATCTTGCGTCAAGATTAGCACTATCTCCCAATGTACTGAATCTAGCTTCCACTTGAGCCTCGTCAGCAAGGAGAACCATCAGATGCGTCCAGATCGATTTTAGAGCCTATGGTACGTTTGGCGTAAACCGTGTACCTATCTTGCACCGACACTAACACTATCTCCAAACATACCGCAATAAGATTCCACACGACCCACGTCACCCAGGAGTTCCATCGGGCATGTCTAATACAATTTCTGAGCCAATGGTATGTTCGACACGAACTGTGCACCTATCTTGCCTCAAGATTAGCACTATCTCCAAATGGACCGAATCCAGCTTCCACTTGAGCCTCGTCACTAAGGAGAACCATCGGATGCGTCCAAATCGATTTCTAAGCCTATGGTACGTTCGACGCAAACCATGTACCTATCTTGCACCAATACTAACACTGTCTCCAAATGAACTAAAATGGGATTCCACATGACCCATGTCACCTAGGAGTTTCATCGGGTGTGTCCAAAACAATTTCTGAGCCTATGGTACGTTCGATGCAAACCATGCACCTATCTTGCGTCAAGATTAGCACTAAATCCAAACAGAACAAATCGAGCTTCCACTCTTGCCTCGTCACCTAGCTGTACGATCGGGTGCATCCAAAATGATTTCCATGTCTATGGCACGTTCAACACAAACTGTGCACCTATCTTGCATCAAGATTAGCATTATCTCCAAATGGACCCAAACGAGCATCCACTTGAGCCTAGTCACCTTGGAGTTCCATCGTGTGCGTACAAAATGATTTCCGAGCCTATGGTACGTTCAGCGCAAACCGTGCACCTATCTTGCGTCAAGATTAGCACTGTCTCCAAATAGACCGAGTCGAGCTTCCACTTGATCCTCATCACCTAGATGTATTATTGGGTGCGTCCAAAACAATTTCTGAGCCTATCGTACGTTTGGCGCAAACCGTGCACCTATCCTGCAGCAACACTAACATTGTCTCAAAATGGGCCAAAATATGATTCCACATGACCCACGTCACCTAGGAGTTCCATCAAGTGCATCTAAAATAATTTCATAGCCTATGGTACATTCAGTGCAAACCGTGCACCTATCTTGCGTCAAGATTAGCACTATCTCCAACTGGATCGAATCTACCTTCCACTTGAGCCTCGTCAGCAAGGAGAACCATCAGATGCGTCCAGATCGATTTCTGAGCCTATGGTACGTTTGGCGTAAACCAAGGACCTATCTTGCACCGACACTAACACTGTCTCCAAACAGACCGCAATGAGATTTCACACGACCCATGTCACCCAGGAGTTCCATTGGGCCTGTCTAATATAATTTCTGAGCCAATGGTACGTTCGGCGTGAACTGTGCACCTATCTTGCCACAAGATTAGCACTATCTCCAAACAGGCCGAATCGAGCTTCCACTTGAGCCACGTCACCTAGGAGTACCTTCAGGTGCGTCTAAATCGATTTCTGAGCCTATGGTACGATCGATGCAAACCATGTACCTATATGGCACCGATACTAACACTGTCTCCAAACGGACTAAAATGGGATTCCACATGACCCATGTCACCTAGGAGTTTCATCGGGTGTGTCCAAAATAATTTCTGAGCCTATGGTATGTTCAACGCAAACCGTGCACCTATCTTGCGTCAAGATTAGCACTAAATCCAAATGGAACGAATCAAGATTCCACTCTTGCTCGTCACCTCGCTGTACCATCGGATGCGTCCAGATCAATTTTTGAGCCGATAGTACGTTTGGCGCAAATTGTGGACCTATCTTGCACCGACACTAACACTATCTCCAAATAGACCGCAATGAGATTCCACATGACCCACGTCACCTAGCTGTTCTATCGGGTGTGTCCAAAATGATTTCCGAGCCTATGGTACGTTCGACGCAAACCGTGTACCTATCTTGCGTCAAGATTAGCACTATCTCCAAACAAATCGAAACGAGCATCAACTTGATCCTCATCACCTAGGAGTACCATCGGGTGCATCCAAAACGATTTCTGAGCCTGTGGTACGTTCGATGCAAACCATGGACCTATCTTGCGTCAAGATTAGCACTATCTCCAAATGGACTGAATCTAGCTTCCACTTGAGCCTCGTCACCAAGGAGAACCATCGGATGCGTCCAAATCGATTTCTAAGCCTATGGTACGTTCGGCGCAAAACCGTGTACCTATCTTGCACCGACACTAAAACTGTCTCCAAACAGATAGAAATGAGATTCCACATGACCCACAACACCTAGGAGTTCCATTGGGTACATACAAAACGATTTCTGAGCCTATGGTACGTTCGGCGCAAACCGTGCACCTATCTTGCGTCAAGATTAGCACTGTCTCTAAATAGACCGAATCCAGCTTCCACTTGATCCTCATCACCTAGACGTATTACTGGGTGCGTCCAAAATGATTTCTAGCCCATCATATGTTTGGCACAAACCGTGCACCTATCCTGCACCAACACTAACATTGTCTCCAAACGGGCCAAAATAAGATTCCACATGACCCACGTCACCTAGGAGTTCCATCAAGTGCATCCAAAACAATTTCTGAGCCTATGGTACGTTCGGTGCAAACCGTGCACCTATCTTGCGTCAAGATTAGCACTATCTCCCAATGGACTGAATCTAGCTTCCACTTGAGCCTCGTCAGCAAGGAGAACCATCAGATGCGTCCAGATCGATTTCAGAGCCTATGGTACGTTTGGCGTAAACCGTGTACCTATCTTGCACCGACACTAACACTATCTCCAAACATACCGCAATATGATTCCACACGACCCACGTCACCCAGGAGTTCCATCGGGCATGTCTAATACAATTTCTGAGCCAATGGTATGTTCGACACGAACTGTGCACCTATCTTGCATCAAGATTAGCACTATCTCCAAATGGACCGAATCCAGCTTCCACTTGAGCCTCGTCACTAAGGAGAACCATCGGATGCGTCCAAATCGATTTCTAAGCCTATGGTACGTTCGACGCAAACCATGTACCTATCTTGCACCGATACTAACACTGTCTCCAAATGAACTAAAATGGGATTCCACATGACCCATGTCACCTAGGAGTTTCATCGGGTGTGTCCAAAACAATTTCTGAGCCTATGGTACGTTCGATGCAAACCATGCACCTATCTTGCGTCAAGATTAGCACTAAATCCAAACAGAACAAATCGAGCTTCCACTCTTGCCTCGTCACCAAGCTGTACGATCGGGTGCATCCAAAATGATTTCCGTGTCTATGGCACGTTCAACACAAACTGTGCACCTATCTTGCATCAAGATTAGCATTATCTCCAAATGGACCCAAACGAGCATCCACTTGAGCCTAGTCACCTTGGAGTTCCATCGTGTGCGTACAAAATGATTTCCGAGCCTATGGTACGTTCAGCGCAAACCGTGCACCTATCTTGCGTCAAGATTAGCACTGTCTCCAAATAGACCGAGTCGAGCTTCCACTTGATCCTCATCACCTAGATGTATTATTGGGTGCGTCCAAAACAATTTCTGAGCCTATCGTACGTTTGGCGCAAACCGTGCACCTATCCTGCAGCAACACTAACATTGTCTCAAAATGGGCCAAAATATGATTCCACATGACCCACGTCACCTAGGAGTTCCATCAAGTGCATCTAAAATAATTTCATAGCCTATGGTACGTTCAGTGCAAACCGTGCACCTATCTTGCGTCAAGATTAGCACTATCTCCAACTGGATCGAATCTACCTTCCACTTGAGCCTCGTCAGCAAGGAGAACCATCAGATGCGTCCAGATCGATTTCTGAGCCTATGGTACGTTTGGCGTAAACCATGGACCTATCTTGCACCGACACTAACACTGTCTCCAAACAGACCGCAATGAGATTTCACACGACCCATGTCACCCAGGAGTTCCATTGGGTCTGTCTAATATAATTTCTGAGCCAATGGTACGTTCGGCGTGAACTGTGCACCTATCTTGCCACAAGATTAGCACTATCTCCAAACAGGCCGAATTGAGCTTCCACTTGAGCCACGTCACCTAGGAGTACCTTCAGGTGCGTCTAAATCGATTACTGAGCCTATGGTACGATCGATGCAAACCATGTACCTATATGGCACCGATACTAACACTGTCTCCAAACGGACTAAAATGGGATTCCACATGACCCATGTCACCTAGGAGTTTCATCGGGTGTGTCCAAAATGATTTCTGAGCCTATGGTATGTTCAACGCAAACCGTGCACCTATCTTGCGTCAAGATTAGCACTAAATCCAAATGGAACGAATCAAGATTCCACTCTTGCTCGTCACCTCGCTGTACCATCGGATGCGTCCAGATCAATTTTTGAGCCGATAGTACGTTTGGTGCAAATTGTGGACCTATCTTGCACCGACACTAACACTATCTCCAAATAGACCGCAATGAGATTCCACATGACCCACGTCACCTAGCTGTTCTATCGGGTGTGTCCAAAATGATTTCCGAGCCTATGGTACGTTCGACGCAAACCGTGTACCTATCTTGCGTCAAGATTAGCACTATCTCCAAACAGATCGAAACGAGCATCAACTTGATCCTCATCACCTAGGAGTACCATCGGGTGCATCCAAAACGATTTCTGAGCCTGTGGTACGTTCGATGCAAACCATGGACCTCTCTTGCGTCAAGATTAGCACTATCTCCAAATGGACTGAATCTAGCTTCCACTTGAGCCTCGTCACCAAGGAGAACCATCGGATGCGTCCAAATCGATTTCTAAGCCTATGGTACGTTCGGTGCAAAACCGTGTACCTATCTTGCACCGACACTAAAACTGTCTCCAAACAGATAGAAATGAGATTCCACATGACCCACAACACCTAGGAGTTCCATTGGGTACATACAAAACGATTTCTGAGCCTATGGTACGTTCGGCGCAAACCGTGCACCTATCTTGCGTCAAGATTAGCACTGTCTCTAAATAGACCGAATCCAGCTTCCACTTGATCCTCATCACCTAGACGTATTACTGGGTGCGTCCAAAATGATTTCTAGCCCATCATATGTTTGGCACAAACCGTGCACCTATCCTGCACCAACACTAACATTGTCTCCAAACGGGCCAAAATAAGATTCCACATGACCCACGTCACCTAGGAGTTCCATCAAGTGCATCCAAAACAATTTCTGAGCCTATGGTACGTTCGGTGCAAACCGTGCACCTATCTTGCGTCAAGATTAGCACTATCTCCCAATGGACTGAATCTAGCTTCCACTTGAGCCTCGTCAGCAAGGAGAACCATCAGATGCGTCCAGATCAATTTCAGAGCCTATGGTACGTTTGGCGTAAACCGTGTACCTATCTTGCACCGACACTAACACTATCTCCAAACATACCGCAATAAGATTCCACACGACCCACGTCACCCAGGAGTTCCATCGGGCATGTCTAATACAATTTCTGAGCCAATGGTATGTTCGACACGAACTGTGCACCTATCTTGCCTCAAGATTAGCACTATCTCCAAATGGACCGAATCCAGCTTCCACTTGAGCCTCGTCACTAAGGAGAACCATCGGATGCGTCCAAATCGATTTCTATGCCTATGGTACGTTCGACGCAAACCATGTACCTATCTTGCACCGATACTAACACTGTCTCCAAATGAACTAAAATGGGATTCCACATGACCCATGTCACCTAGGAGTTTCATCGGGTGTGTCCAAAACAATTTCTGAGCCTGTGGTACGTTCGATGCAAACCATGCACCTATCTTGCGTCAAGATTAGCACTAAATCCAAACAGAACAAATCGAGCTTCCACTCTTGCCTCGTCACCTAGCTGTACGATCGGGTGCATCCAAAATGATTTCCGTGTCTATGGCACGTTCAACACAAACTGGGCACCTATCTTGCATCAAGATTAGCATTATCTCCAAATGGACCCAAACGAGCATCCACTTGAGCCTAGTCACCTTGGAGTTCCATCGTGTGCGTACAAAATGATTTCCGAGCCTATGGTACGTTCAGCGCAAACCGTGCACCTATCTTGCGTCAAGATTAGCACTGTCTCCAAATAGACCGAGTCGAGCTTCCACTTGATCCTCATCACCTAGATGTATTATTGGGTGCGTCCAAAACAATTTCTGAGCCTATCGTACGTTTGGCGCAAACCGTGCACCTATCCTGCAGCAACACTAACATTGTCTCAAAATGGGCCAAAATATGATTCCACATGACCCACGTCACCTAGGAGTTCCATCAAGTGCATCTAAAATAATTTCATAGCCTATGGTACGTTCAGTGCAAACCGTGCACCTATCTTGCGTCAAGATTAGCACTATCTCCAACTGGATCGAATCTACCTTCCACTTGAGCCTCGTCAGCAAGGAGAACCATCAGATGCGTCCAGATCGATTTCTGAGCCTATGGTACGTTTGGCGTAAACCATGGACCTATCTTGCACCGACACTAACACTGTCTCCAAACAGACCGCAATGAGATTTCACACGACCCATGTCACCCAGGAGTTCCATTGGGCCTGTCTAATATAATTTCTGAGCCAATGGTACGTTCGGCGCGAACTGTGCACCTATCTTGCCACAAGATTAGCACTATCTCCAAACAGGCCGAATCGAGCTTCCACTTGAGCCACGTCACCTAGGAGTACCTTCAGGTGCGTCTAAATCGATTTCTGAGCCTATGGTACGATCGATGCAAACCATGTACCTATATGGCACCGATACTAACACTGTCTCCAAACGGACTAAAATGGGATTCCACATGACCCATGTCACCTAGGAGTTTCATCGGTGTGTCCAAAATGATTTCTGAGCCTATGGTATGTTCAACGCAAACCGTGCACCTATCTTGCGTCAAGATTAGCACTAAATCCAAATGGAACGAATCAAGATTCCACTCTTGCTCGTCACCTCGCTGTACCATCGGATGCGTCCAGATCAATTTTTGAGCCGATAGTACGTTTGGCGCAAATTGTGGACCTATCTTGCACCGACACTAACACTATCTCCAAATAGACCGCAATGAGATTCCACATGACCCACGTCACCTAGCTGTTCTATCGGGTGTGTCCAAAATGATTTCCGAGCCTATGGTACGTTCGACGCAAACCGTGTACCTATCTTGCGTCAAGATTAGCACTATCTCCAAACAGATCGAAACGAGCATCAACTTGATCCTCATCACCTAGGAGTACCATCGGGTGCATCCAAAACGATTTCTGAAACTATTGTTCGTTTGGCTTAAACCATGCAGCTATCTTGTACTGACACTAACACTATCTCCAAACTGACCAAAATGAGATTCCACATGACCCACGTCACCCAGTAGTTCCATCAGGTGCGTCCAAAATGATTTTTGAGCCCATGGTACGTTTGGCACAAACCGTGCACCTATCCTACACCAACCCTAACATTGTCTCCAAACGGGCCGAAACAAGATTCCACATGACCCACATCACCTTGTAGTACCATCGGGTGCATCCAAATCGATTTCTGAGCATGTGGTACGTTCAGTGCAAACCGTGCACCTATCTTGCGTCAAGATTAGCACTATCTCCAAACGGACCGAATCTAGCTTCCACTTGAGCCTCATCACCAAGGAGAACCATCGGATGCGTCCAAATCGATTTCTGAGCTTGTGGTACGTTCGGCGCAAATCATGTACCTATCTTGCACCGATACTAACACCGTCTCAAAATGGACTAAAACGGGATTCCACATGACCCGTGTCACCCAGGAGTTTCATCGGGTGTGTCCAAAATGATTTCCGAGCCTATGGTACGTTCGACGTAAACAATGCACCCATTTTGCGTCAAGATTAGCACTAAATCCAAATAGAACGAATCGAGCTTCGACTCTTGCCTCGTCACCTAGCAGTACCATCGGGTGCATCCAAAATGATTTCTGAGCCGATGGTTTGTTTGGTGCAAACCGTGCACCTATCTAACACTATCTCGAAATGGACCGAAATGAGATTCCGCATGGACCGAACGAAGATTCCACATGACCCACGTCGCCTAGGAGTTCTAACGAGTGTGCCCAAAATGATTTTCGAGCCTATGGTATCTTCGGCGCAAACTATGCACCCATCTTGCATCAAGATTAGCACTATCTCCAAACAGACCGAATCTAGCTTCCACTTGAGCCTCGTTGCCTCAGAGAACCATCAGATGCATCAAAAATGATTTCTAGCCTATGGTACGTTTGGCGCAAACCGTGGACCTATCTTGCATCAACATTAGTATTATCGAGAAACGGACTAATCCAGCTTCCACTTGAGCCTCATCACCTCGGAGAACAATCAGGTGTGGCCAAAACAATTTCTAAGGCTATGGTGCGTTTGGCGCAAATCGTGGACCTATCTTGCGTCAAGATTAGCACTATCTCCAAGCAGACCGGAATGAGCATCTCTTGAGCCTCGTCACCTAGGAGTACCATCGGGTGCGTCTAGAATCATTTATGAGCCTATCGTACGTTTGGTGCAAACCGTGCAGCTTTCTTGCACCGACACTTACATTGTCTCTAAAAAGACTAAAACGAGATTCCACATGACCCACGTCACCTAAGGGTTCCATCGGTTGTGTCCAAAACGATTTCTGAGCCTATGGTACATTCGGCGCAAACCGTGCACCTATCTTGCTTCAAGATTAGCACTATCTCCAAACAGAACGAATCGAGCTTCCAATTGATCCTCATCACCTAGAAGTATCATTGGGTGCGTCCAAAACGATTTATGAGCCTACGGTATGTTTGGTGCAAACCGTGCACCTATCTTTCACCGACACTAACATTATCTCCAAATAGACTGAATCGAGCTTCCACTCTTGCCTCGTCACCTGAGCCAACGGTATGTTTGGCGCAAACCATGCACCTATCTTACACCGATACTAACACTGTCTCTAAACAGGCCAAAATGAGATTACACATGACCCACATCACCCAGGTGTTCTATCAGGTGTGTCCAAAACGATTTTCAAGCCAATGGTACGCTCGGCGCAAGCCGTGCACCTATCTTGCTCCAATACTAGGACTCTCTCCAAACGGACCAAAATGAGATTCCACATGACCCAGGTCACCTAGGTGCTCTATCGGGTGTGTCCAAAGCGATTTTCGAGCCTGTGGTACGTTCAGCGTAATCCGTGCACCTATCTTGCATTAAGAATAACAATATCTCCAAACGGACCAAAACGAGCATCCAATTGAGCCTCGTCACCTTGGAGTACCATCGGGTGTATTCAAAACGATTTTCTGAGGCTATGGTATGTTTGGCGCAAACCATGCACCTAACTTTTACTGATACTAACACTGACTCTAAATGGACCAAAATGAGATTCCACCTGACCCACGTCACCTAGGTGTCCTATCAGGTGTGTCCAAAATGATTTTTGAGCCTATGGTATGTTCAACGCAAAACCATGCACCTATATTGCGTCAAGATTAGCACTATCTCCAAATGGACCAAAAGGAGCATCCACTTGGGCCTCATCACGTAGGAATAGCATTGGGTGCGTTCAAAAACGATTTCTGAGCCTACGGTACGTTTGGCGTAAACCGTGCACCTATCTTACACCGATACTAACGCTGTCTCTTAACGGACCAAAATGAGATTCCACATGACCCACGTCACCTAGGTGTTCTATCAGGTGTGTCCAAAATGATTTTCAAGCCTATAGTGCGTTCGACGCAAGCCGTGCACCTATATTGCTCCAATACTAAGACTCTCTCCAAATGGACCAAAATGAGATTCCACACGACCCAGGTCACCTAGGTGTTCTATCGGGTGTGTCCAAAATGATTTTTGAGCCTGTGGTACATTCAGCGCAAAACCATGCACCAATCTTGCGTTAAGATTAGCACTATCTCCAAACGGACCGAAACGAGCATCCACTTGAGCCTCGTCACCTAGAGTACCATCGGGTGCGTTCAAAATGATTTCTGAGGCTATGGTATGTTTGGCACAAACCGTGCACCTATCCTACACCGATACTAACACTGTCTCTAAAGACCGAAATGAGATTCCACATGACCCAGGTCACCTAGGTGTTCTATCGGGATTGTCCAAAATGATTTTTGAGCCTGTGGTATGTTCAGCACAAAACCTTGCACCAATCTTGTGTCAAGATTAGCACTGTCTCCAAACAGACCGAAACGAGCATCCACTTGAGCCTCATTACCTAGGAGTACATCTAGTGCGTTCAAAATGATTTATGTGCCTACGGTATGTTTGGCGCAAACCGTGCACCTATCTTACACCGATACTAACATTGTCTCTAAACGGACCAAAATGAGATTCCACATGACCCACGTCATCTAGGTGTTTCTATCAGGTGTGTCCAAAATGATTTCAAGCCTATGGTACGCTTGGCGCAAGCCGTGCACCTATCTTGCTCGAATATTAAGACTCTCTCAACAGACTGAAATAAGATTCCACAAGACCCAGGTCACCTGGGTGTTCTATCGGATGTGTCAAAGCGATTTTTCAGCCTGTGGTACGTTCAGCGCAAACCGTGCACTAATCTTGCGTTGAGAATAGCACTTTCTCCAAACGGACTGAAATGAGCATCCACTTGAGCCTCGTCACCTAGAAGTACCATCGGGTGCGTTCAAAATGATTTCTGAGGCTGTGGTATGTTTGGCGCAAACCGTGCACCTATCCTACTCCGATACTAACACTGTCTCTAAACGGACCGAAATGAGATTCCACATGACCCACGTCACCTAGGTGTTCTATCGGGTTTGTCCAAATGATTTTTGAGCTTGTGGTATGTTCAGCGCAAAACCTTGCACCAATCTTGGGTCAAGATTAGCACTGTCTCCAAACAGACCTAAACGAGCATCCACTTGGGCCTCATCACCTAGGAGTACCATCGGGTGCGTTCAAAACGATATCTGAGCCTACAGTATGTTTGGCGCAAACCGTGCACCTATCTTACACCGATACAAACACTGTCTCTAAATGGACCAAACTGAGATTCCACATGACCCACGTCACCTAGGTGTTCTATCGGGTGTGTCCAAAGCGATTTTCGAGCCTGTGGTACGTTCAGCGTAACCGTGCACCTATCTTGCATAAGAAACACTATCTCCAAACGGACCGAAACGAGCATCCAATTGATCCTCTCACCTTGAGTACCATCGGGTGTGTTCAAAATGATTTCTGAGGCTATGGTATGTTGGCGCAAACCATGCACCTATCTTTATCGATACTAACACTGACTCTAAACGGACCAAAATGAGATTCCACATGACCCACGTCACCTAGGTGTCTATCGGGTGAGTCCAAAATGATTTTTGAGCCTATGGTATATTCAGCGCAAAACCATCCACCTATATTGCGTCAAGATTAGCACTATCTCCAAATGGACCGAAAGGAGCATCCACATGGCCTCGTCACGTAGGAATAGCATTGGGTGCTTCAAAAACGATTTCTGAGCCTACGTACGTTTGCGCAAACCGTGCACCTATCTTCACCGATACTAACGCTGTCTCTAAACGGACGAAATGAGATTCCACATGACCCACGTCACCTAGGTGTTTTATCAGGTGTGTGTCCAAAATGATTTTCAAGCCTATAGTGCGTTCGACGCAAGCCGTGCACCTATATTGCTCCAATACTAAGACTCTCTCCAAATGGACCAAAATGAGATTCCACATGACCCAGGTCACCTAGGTGTTCTATCAGGTGTGTCCAAAATGATTTTTGAGCCTGTGGTACATTCAGCGCAAAACCATGCACCAATCTTGCGTTAAGATTAGCACTATCTCCAAACGGACCGAAACGAGCATCCACTTGAGCCTCGTCACCTAGGAGTACCATCGGGTGCGTTCAAAATGATTTCTGAGGCTATGGTATGTTTGGCACAAACCGTGCACCTATCCTACACTGATACTAATACTGTCTCTAAATGGACCGAATGAGATTCCACATGACCCACGTCACCTAGTTGTTCTATCGGGAGTGTCCAAAATGATTTTTGAGCCTGTGGTATGTTCAGCACAAAACCTTGCACCAATCTGTGTCAAGATTAGCACTGTCTCCAAACAGACCGAAACGAGCATCCACTTGAGCCTCATACCTAGGAGTACATCTAGTGCGTTCAAAATGATTTATTCCTACGGTATGTTTGGCGCAAACCGTGCACCTATCTTACACCGATACTAACATTGTCTCTAAACGGACCAAAATGAGATTCCACATGACCCACGTCACCTAGGTGTTCTATCAGGTGTGTCCAAAATATTTTCAAGCTATGGTACGCTTGGCGCAAGCCGTGCACCTATCTTGCTCGAATATTAAGACTCTCTCCAAACGGACGAAATGAGATTCCACAAGACCCAGGTCACCTAGGTGTTCTATCGGATGTGTCCAAAGCGATTTTGAGCCTGTGGTACGTTCAGCGCAAAACCGTGCACCTTATCTTGCGTTAAGAATAGCACTGTCTCCAAACGGACCAAAACAAGCATCCACTTGAGCCTCGTCACCTAGGAGTACCATCGGGTGTGTTCAAAATGATTTCTGAGGCTGTGGTATGTTTGGCGCAAACCGTGCACCTATCTTACACCGATACTAACACTGTCTCTAAACGGACCGAAATGAGATTCCACATGACCCACGTCACCTAGGTGTTCTACCGGGTGTGTCCAAAATGATTTTTGAGCTTGTGGTATGTTCAGCGCAAAACCATGCACCAATCTTGCGTCAGATTAGCACTGTCTCCAAACAGACCGAAACGAGCATCCACTTGGCCTCATCACCTAGGAGTACCATCGGGTGCGTTCAAAACGATATCTGAGCCTACAGTATGTTTGGCGCAAACCGTGCACCTATCTTACACGATACTAACACTGTCTCTAAACGGACCAAAATGAGATTCCACATGACCACGTCACCTAGGTGTTCTATCGGTGTGTCCAAAATGATTTTGAGCCTGTGGTATGTTCAGTGCAAACCATGCACCAATCTTGCGTCAAGATTTGTACTATCTCCAAACGGACCGAAACGAGCATCCACTTGAGCCTCGTCACCTAGGAGTACCATCGGGTGCATTCAAAATGATATCTGAGCCAACGGTACGTTTGGCGAAAACCATGCACCTATCTTACACCGATACTAACATTGTCTCTAAACGGACCAAATGAGATTCCACATGACCCACGTCACCTAGGTGTTGTATCAGGTGTGTCCAAAACGATTTTAAAGCCTATGGTACGCTCGGCGCAAGCCGTGCACCTACCTTGCTCCAATTCTAAGACTCTCTCCAAACGGACCGAAATGAGATTCTCATGACCCAGGTCACCTATGTGTTCTATCGGGTTGTGTCCAAAGCGATTTTTGAGCCTGTAGTACGTTCAGCGCAAATGTGCACTTATCTTGCGTTAAGAATAGCACTATCTCCAAACGGACCGAAACGAGCATCCACTGAGCCTTTCACCTTGGAGTACCATCGGTGCGTTCAAAATGATTTCTCAGGCTATGGTATGTGGCGCAAACCGTGCACCTATGCTGCACCGATACTAACACTGTCTCTAAACGGACCGAAATGAGATTCCACATGACCCACGTCACCTAGGTTTAT